>CAJQUW010005950.1:602500-937515 GCA_907163375.1 Prostheceraeus crozeri | reverse complement strand
TCTGAAATCCGTTTTCCAATCCGATGCTTCGTTTTGAAGCTAGAGCCCCAAACGTCCCAAATTCTAACTCTGTCGTTTTTTCGACAATGTCCCAAAATCTTAAATGGCGTCTCACATCTAAACGAAGACAGATATGAACAAGCCGTTTGTTTCACTGAATTTTTCTTACTCTTAGCTTTCAAACGAGCTATGGCACGACAAAATCCGTCCACTGGAAGCCAAAATCGAAGCGAGCTGTCCAGAGGGGGGGGGGGACGTCAGCGAAAATTTTTTCTCTCCGATTGACTTGAAACTCACCATACGATGCAGAATTTCACGCTGAATCCGAATCTGGCCTCCGTCTTCACATCCGAGCACTCCTTCCACTCGAAACAGCCCATTTTACAACCCAACATTCAGCAGATTGCACGAAAAACATCACACACTATAGCCTCAAGACAAATCCTGGCGGTCGCCCAAGTCCACCACGACACTCTGTCGTTCCAGAGGGGGGGGAGTCAGCGAACATTTTGTGAACGGGAACCAACCTGGCCGGCACACCACGACAGACCTCTGTCGTTCCAGAGGGGGGGGGGCGCGCCGGTCGAGTGTTTGCCGTTTGCTTACTACTCGCGTATAGTGTTTCATGTTAATGTATCTAATGTTTGTTCCTTTCAATCTAACCCATGTGTCCTTATCCTATCCTCGTTGTTCCTGTGTGCCCTTCCCTGCGTCGTTCCTATGTGTGTTCTCATGTTCATAGTTCATATTTCTTGTGTACATGTATATGTGTAACCGGTCAACTTACGCCATTTTCGTTTCGTAAACGAGATATTCAATATCTCGTGAAAGAAAGAAAAAAATTACCGGTCAGCAAATAATCAAACGCTGAGATGTGAATAAATCTATTAATAAACTGATAGAAGAAAGAAATTTAATGTGCGAATAACGTGACTGTTGATGAAAGAAAAAAACGACGATAAAAATGATATTATGAAAACTGATTACCAGTCCATGTTAAAAAAGGAGATTAAAAATTCCGTGTAAGAAAGAAATGTGGTCGGGTCGAAAGCTAACGACCAGAGATTAAAGGAATCTCTTCAATTTTCAAAAGAAAGTGGATTTGTCGTCAAGTCTCAAAAATTTGTATAAATTAGAAACGATGAGAAATTGACACAACAACAACACTTACGACATCTCCAATAGCTGTTAGAAGAACTCCGGGTTCTCGCGGTGTACCGACCGGTAACTTAACTACAGAAGTGACACAACTGCCTCCCAGCGAACAACAACACAGCAGTGTATACGGCAATACATCAGCGAGCGCGATTGAAGATTGACGGTATATGTGACATTGATATTTATGACATTATTTTGGCATAAGTGAGTCCGATCGAATTGAAGTGAATTCAACATTAAGAAGTGAACTGTAAGTTTAAAGTTTTTCTTTTATCGTTGCGTATCGTATCTATATATCTATAGTCTTAAAAATTAATATTGTTAATTGTTGTGATTGGAAGTTGAATAATAGTTCATGTAATTGCCATTTTAATTGAATCATTAATTATTAGAATATTTTGTTGACACTGTCTATATTGTGATTTGAACTGACAGGGTTGTTGCCCTTTAATGCAGCGTCAATCTTCCTCTTTCCAAAACCAGTAGTTTTTCTAGTGTACAACAATTAAGTTAATCTCCAATTTTTGTACTTGTCCTATCAAGAACTAAATTCAACAATTGTTTTATTTTGATTAATAATTATCTCACTTGATACCGTAAATAACTAAATAACAGATTGAAGAAAGATGATTGTCCTTTCATTGTTTGCTTAATCGCTGAATTAACATTGTCCGGGGGGCAGTAGGCCCATCGAAGTTACAATTAACACCCTCTATTCAACGATAGAATAAAGCTCCCTCAGTCGATCTATCTCTCTCTTATCTCTGCGTGCAGTTAATACAACGGCCGGGTACTGTGATTTCAATTTTTGTGCAAATAGATTTATCACAGGTCTATCGAAGAAGTGGAATTGAGGTTTATCAAGGTCAATTCCAATTCGAATTCCAGTAGATTTAAATATCGTCAATTCCAATTCCAATTCCGACTTTTCCAACTCTGGTATCATAGCAGACGTCAACAGCAACGTGGTTGATTATCTTAACTTTATAATATTGAATATATAGGTGCTGACTATTTTGCAACAATCTGGTAACGCTAACATTTATCCCATTTATAAAATCACCTATGTATGCCAAAAGAGGAATAATCTGAATGAAGTTAGCCCATCAGTATTTGCATCACAGCATTTAGAAAACGGATTAGGCCTACTTAATCTTTGTACCCATAGATACTGGTTCTTCCTCACATAATCCATTAACAACTTTGCTCAGCCATATCATCTTCATCAACTTCGACATATCATGATCATATTGTATCATCGGATACTTGTATAGACCTTATAATAAGCTTTAATGTAGGCCTGTACTTCCAACAGGGGAGCTGTATAATTACGCGTGTATATGCACATTCTGAACTTTTGCAAAATTTTCCTTTGATACCTGGGAATTTTAAAACATTGAAAAGATTCATAAATAGCTGTATAGTGCGAACAAATATCGCTCGATGCAAATATACGAATCAAAACACAATGAAATCTGAAGACAATTATTGATCATATAAGAGTAAACAAGAAACGGCACCCATGAAGACGGTGACACTCATGTGGACGATGGCAACGCGGTCTCAGAAAGAGCCACAGCAACTTTCGTCCGTTGCTTTCATGTCTCCGTCATAGCTCCAGTGCTCTCGAGTCACGGAGGACAGGGCACAAATTGGAATCACCGAGTCAATACACTTCCTTTGAGCCTATTCAGCGACAGCTCGACTGGAATCATTCGCGCAACAAACCGAAACTGCATCGTTTCAGATGATGTCCCACAAGTCGAGGGATATCCTCGAAATGGCGTCTCAGTATTGGCATGCAAGGAAGCAGCCGGGGAAATTTTAACAATTTGACAGAAAAAACAGAAAAATTCACAGCTTTTTAGTAGCTCGTGCGTCTAAGAAGTTACCAATATTTCCTTTATTGAACTGCACATGGGTGTTTTTTTATTTACTTTAGTGTCGGACGGAAAATTGATGGCGTACTGGACTGTCAGAAATGTTAGGATTGACATTCGACACTTTGTAAAGTTTGTCTGAATATGCGTCAACAAGTTAGATATCCAATTTTTAAAAAATATTTTATACATTGCATAGAAAAGCTATTTATGATTTAATGTCGGACGGAATCGATATATTTGTAATTTTATTTCTCTCTCGTATTATTCAATTTTCTATCAAAACGTCGATAAACAGAATCTAGAAAAATACTCTATGCTTTTAGTAAGATCACTGCACAATGTTTGTTTGCTATTTAGACCAAGTGTGCAGAGGATGATAGATCAAAATTTCCTTTGAAAAAATATACATTAAAATGTCGGACGGAAGTGTCGGACGGAAGAAATGTACGAAATATTATTTTTGTTTCAAATTTTGAAATAACCTATTTTTCTAGAAACTAAGACATCTGTTTTATATTTTATACATGAATATAGGGTCATCTGTTTAATTACCACTTACATTTTGATAGAAAAAACTCTCAAAATAGTATTAAAAAACATGTAATTATACGAGTAGTCGACCTGTACAATCGCTATCGACACTTCAATAACCAGAATAACCAGTCTTCATTCAAAAAAACAAGCCTCATCGTACCAATTTTGACAAATGGGACACTGTAACCATTCTTCTCCAGTATTATAACTTTTGCTGCATCTAGCACACTGATTTTCGGAACTCATAGCAACTGAGTTCCACTCATGATCACAAGCAAGTTGGCCATTATTAGTGTACCATTGCTTATGAAATTCGACGTAGCAAAGTGCGTCAAGGTAACAAAGTTAAAAAAAACAAGCTAATGACTAGTTAATTTTCAATAGGTGCAAAGTATGATTTAAAAGAAAATTTTTATATCCTAAAATGTCTAGAAATTTTAAAAATACTTACTAGAAGGACAAACAACGCTTCTCCTCTCCTCATGTGTAATGAATTGGCGAGTAAGTCGTTCTGTTCAAAATTATGTTTATCACTTATATATTGAAAGGATCCTATTTAACAGTCTGCCCATTCAGATGATAAGAGGACAGGTCTGTTTCCAATCAAAATACCAGATCTAGCTAATAACACAGCGGGATTACGCTATCTAAAATCTAACAAGTGTGTAAGAGAATTATTATTAGTTCCTTAAGCTAAAACGTGAAATAGAATTGTACAAAATATGTATACAAATTATTTGACTATTTTTAATGAGGTCATCAACAGGAACTTGGTCAGGACGATCGCGTTTCGACCGCTTAATCCTGGACGCTCAAACCCGACAAAGCGCGGTCCTGTACATTTAAGATGCACAGCCTCAAAAATTAAAAGGATGTTTCATCACAAGCTAGGTAGAAGAATTCCAAGGTACTTTTTCTTATAATCTTGTGCACTTTTAATGTTTCCTTGATAACAGGAGCCATATCAATATCATCTGGCTCAATAAGTGAATCGCTGTTGGGAACGTACAACGCGTTTATCGATGGAAGGAAACGACGAATCGATTCTACAAACTCCATTGGCGAGTTGATGGTCGTGTGGCCAGATTTTACCTTTCGGAAAATGTGATTTTTTACTGCTCCACCAATCCCATCCATGGGTCCTTTCCCATGGTTTCGTTCGTTGTAAAACCAACTCAGATTCTTCTCCGGAAAAAGGGTTCCGGCAATCAGTTTGAATATGTATCTCGAACGGAATTGAGAGGCACATCCATCACTCCAAACAAGAATATTATTGTATGCTTTGGAATGTATGCGCTCGACTTCTTCAATGGACTTTTGAAGACACGTCATGGACGATTTTCGATCATGTTCTGAGCATTCGGTAACAATCACAACATTGTCAGTCACTAAATGTTGATCAGTCTCATCTTTGGTGTATGCACAAGCTGTAAACATGCTGAAAGTCTGACAGCCGAAATATGAACTTTGAATAGCATCTTGATGGTCATTTCTATAACTCTCTGCGTAATCAACATGAATGAGAATATCATCCTGACCAAGGTTGGCTTTCATACCTGCATACGCATTGTGTTGCTGTCGTCTTGAAAATACATGTATATGTCGCTTTAGAATAGGAATGTCTCTCTTCAGAAATTTTAACGCTTCAGTGAAAGAAGCAGATAAACTTGATTTCGAAATCTTACCATCGATCGTCTGCCATCGATAATAATTGACATTTGCATCCGCAGCATCTTCGTTGATGTGCAGGACAGTCGCGATATTGTCAGTGCCACAGTCTGTGCAGTCATTTTTCATCATACAGCGACGTTCATCGGAATAACACGAGAATCTTTCCACCAGATCATGAGGATTTGTAGGAATATGATCAATCATATCATGACAGTTTGAGTTGTTGATTCCTTTGGCTAATAAGCAGATGTTTTCACATAGATCACACAAGCAGAAAGAATGAGGAATAGTACTGTTGAAGCGGTACTCCTTATGCTCCTTGATAAAGGTATACAGTTGAGAGAAGGTCAGCTCAGAACCGAACTCACTTGGAAATAATTTGTCTTGGGATAATTCCAGAATATTAGAAAATCCATTGATAATTGATAGTAAATCGCGAAGAGTCCACAATAAGAATCGACGTTGCTCATATTTTTTTTCTCCGTCAATCTTTCCAATATAAATATTGTCCTTTCTCCCAGGATTAATATAGCAAATGTCAGCACGATTCAAGAATTCGATTAGCCATTTTTCCTGCTCATCGTTTAGATCTTTTCTTGGCCTTCCTGACTTTGGCTTCAACTTGATCTTGAGATTGTACTTGGTAGCAATAAGTCTACTAATAATTTCTTGCTTCTTTCTCGGACTGCGTGGTAGCGAAGATTCGGCCTTGGTAAAACTTCTTGACATGGTCTGTTTGGTTGAAAACGCCGAAGTAGGTTCGTTTGCAGCTGGTGGTGTACTTACAGGCAAATTATGACTAGATGTTCTTTTCTTCCTGTTCCTTTCACTTTCTTTATATGTCGTACTTCTTTGGATTATTTCTCAAGTTTGCGCGCCACTTTATTTTTCTCATCGCTTCTTTAGTGCGCTTTTTACTATCAGTCTTGCACTTCATTCGATACAACTTGCACTTCTCAGCATTTGATAAACCACTGTATTCTCCACGACGTGGGCGTCCGAGACGTTTTACTGTCCTTGACTCCATAATCAGCGTGTTCACGTTTACCAAAAGAAATTTTGCTTTAAACAAGATATTGCCGTAATTATTAACAATGATTCAAAATGCAATGCAATAGGATGATAGGTTAAATATTGATATATCTATGCGCATCCTTTAATCGTCACATGGCTTTTGTGTCGCACGGAAGATTTAAATATTAGTGTCACTCACTCACAGAAACGCTGTGTTATTGTTTCTAGTGCATCGCTATGTAAAGCACATTTATGTTCGATAGTAACATAGAAGGAAGTATATTTTAATATATTTCGCGAAACACTAATTGAAAGTACTTTAACAATTGAAAAATGCCTTCTTTAAAAACGTACAAGCCCAGTTCATTTATTAAGAAACCAAAATTAGATGAGTTGAGTATGGAACGTTAATGTTCATATATGAAGCAAAAAAATAATATAATATGCATACATCTAGCGATTATATACAGAGCTGTATATTTGCAATATTGTTTTCCGTCCGACACTATAGTATGTCAACATTTTCACTAAAAATGATCGGAAATTTCATAATTGGCGAAGGTTTTTGAAAACTGCTTGTATTTCCTGATAATATAATGTATTTGCTTCTAAATTATTACAATCACAAGAGCGATAGCTGTAGTTAGAATTTTAACACCCATGTTGACCAATTTTCAAACAGACCCACGTAGGAACGATTATCTTGCTTACGCGTGACGTTCGATTTTATGAAAACGCTACCATATGTCGTTCGTTCAAACATTGATTTAACCCCAGAGTTTGCGTTCTCGTTCGCTGTCCCAACATATCTGACTCTGCTCGTGCAATTGCACTGAAGGAATACTCAACCGGCAATCGTCAACCGCTTCTGAAACAATGCAACAGCGTCCGGAGCGTGGAAAATGCTACAAATTTCAAGTGCATCGAAGTAGACTACCGAATCAGGGTTGAGGTTTGTGTAGCAGTGACTGCTGACAAAAATTGCTGTTAAATTCATGTAGCCTACGCTGTGTACACCGTTAGAAGCAGCTAAAATAACCGTTAAACTTAACATAACAGATGTTCATATATCTCAATACCTCCTCTTTTCTGACGCGTTTCGGTCTTCCAGATATGACGCAGCGATCGGAAGTAGCGTCTACTGCAGCAAATGGCTTCAGGCGCCCGTGGAGTTGCAGTTATACCAGTGTTATGCTATTCTCCATTAATTATTTTCCCCCGGAAAGTTAAAAGCCTACATTGATGTTCCGGGCCGCTAGATCGTACAAATGAATATAACTATCTGCTTTCCGATCGGAAACTGTGTGTAGGGGAAGGTCAGGTGTCTGCTTGGTCGGTCGATGCAGAAGCTAACAATCTTGTCAGGCAAACCACAAAAATGAGGCAGTGCTTATAATATTGTCTTTCGCTGCACGTTGAGAAAAAGTGATAATTAAATAGCTTTTCTTTCGTCAGCGGCGCATCAAAACTTTACCTAATACGACTGATCACACTAGGTGACATGCCACGCTCAATCACGCGTAATTCACGCGTGAACCACGCGTAATTACACATGATCCCAAACATCCGTGGCTATGCGGGATATTGCTGCAATATAAGTTATATAAGTTAGTATCCTGTTATATAGACTGCGTCTCATGTGTCTGCATGTATCAGAGGCTAAACAATGTGATAGGACCTCAATTTCATGCTCAGGGAAGACAGAACATACTTAGCGGTTGATCTTAGTGGTTCAAGCGTAGCGCAGACAATCGTGGACGACTCGCAAACTATAAACGCTAGCCCGCGCGTATTCATAAACACTTCCCATGTTTTAACAGCATCAGATCAAGTGATTTCTGACTCTTAGTGCAGCGCGTATGTACGCGGGTAGAAGTAGAATGTCTTTAACCACGGATGTTTGGGGTGTTCCATAATTACGCATGACACGCGTGGCATGTCACCTAGTGCACTAGGGCTTACAAAAGTCAATAAAGTAAAAAATTTGTAAGTAAGGTAATTTCTGCACAATATCCATAGAATCGCTGTAAAAATTGTCATGTTCGTCTTCCAAACAAAGTTATAAAGTCAAAATAAAATACGGTCAAAATTTGTCGTTAGGTCAAAAATGTAAAATGTGGTCAATAAAGTCAAAATTCTACTTGTAGCATTGTCAAAACCATGCACTGTTTGTTATTTTATTCCCAGCATTGTGCGGAGAATGCAGAATATACAGAATACACAAAGCTGTGATATCAATCAATCGAATCAACCGTCGGTCTCTAGAATGGCTGCAGGTTTATAAAGGAAAGTCGACTTCATAATTTCCAGGAAATTTCACCATTATCTGATGACTTCGTCAGACTGTTCGCATCACTCTGATTCACATCTGCAGTGAAGTTGCATGAGCACCGCGGTATAGTCAGTCTGTGAAGCAATGCCGAAAACTGCTGTTTCTGACTGTTGTGAAGTGAGTTCTCTTGTACGCCAATATCCAGACAAATTCGCCGCTACGCCAAAGACGGAATTATATTGCAAACTATATACAGTATAAATATATGTGCCAAGAATTCCATACATTTGCTCCGTTTAAATAGACAAACCTTCAGTTATAATTATACTTTGTTCATTCAGTTATGCCTGCTTCTCGGCTACTTTTGTTTTGCAAAGCATATAGTTAATCGAAAACATTCACATGGTATTTAGCAAAAGTGGATCGAGTTATTAGATCTGGTTGGTTCGGTATATAATTACTTTTTTCGCCACTATAGGTGACATGCCACGCTCAATCACGCGTAATTACACATGACCCTAAACATCCGTGGCTATGCGGGACATTGCTGCAACATCTGTTACATAAGTAAGTTGGCAGTCCTGTTTATATAGACTTTGCGTCTCATGTATCAGAGGCTAAACAATGTGATAGGACCTCAATTTCATGCTCAGGGAAAGACAGAACATTATGCTTAGCGGTTGATCTTAGTGGTACAAGCGTAGCGCAGACAATCGTGGACGACTCGCAAACTATAAACGCTCGCCCGCGCGTATTCATAAACACTTCCCATGTTTTAACAGCATCAGATCAAGTGATTTCTGACTCTTAGTGCAGCGCGTATGTACGCGGGTAGAAGTAGAATGTCTTTAACCACGGATGTTTGGGGTGTTCCGTAATTACGCGTGGCATGTAGCCTAGTTAAAACTGAACAAGCCCCTTAATTTTGAGTTTCGCTTCAACCCTTATGAAATATTTCTACGTTATAATGCTGACTGGGAAATTGCAAGCGGACCTATTACTCGCTGGTCTTTCTTTACCTCTATGTACCTAACACAATTTTAAATTTTATCTTGAGATTTTAACAATATTCTGTTGGCTTGTATATCGATCTCCTCCCTTGATATATGAAAATAAAACAACGTTTCATATTTCACAATCAAAATCTTTAATCAACAGCAATTTAATCAATCGTATTTGATGATTTGCTAGGCACATACGAAGGTTCCACCGAAAACTACAATCACGGCTGAGCTTTTGAACTTCTACAATATATACTGATAAGACATGAAAATAATAACAATCAGTTTTTTACAGGGTTCCATGCCACAGTATTCA
This sequence comes from Prostheceraeus crozeri, assembly GCA_907163375.1. NCBI lineage: Eukaryota > Metazoa > Platyhelminthes > Polycladida > Euryleptidae > Prostheceraeus > Prostheceraeus crozeri. Next base: position 927,666 of record CAJQUW010005950.1, on the reverse strand, counting down.
ACTTTGATCAAGTTCACAACGATGGTTGTTGATAAGCAAATTCGATATTCCATAGGAACTTCAAAATGAATTAGAATATTTGATGCATCATTGAATGTTCGTGAAGAGAAAATAGTAGGCCTACTACTGATATTCATGCGCAGGTAAGCATGTTATCTTTCCGATATCACGTCATGGAAATAAGAACGTAAAGTCTGTTTTACTTATTAAATCACATGCACGAGTGCACTTCATAATGGAGAATCCACAGGACTTTGATACCAAGAATGAAAAAGCGATGCAATCTACAGTATTGACACAAAGGGATTTGCCTAAGTTACATAATACTGCTACCTGGCTTCGAACACCCATGAATATAGATGGCGACAAGATAACTGCAATTATCGTACTAGGGAAGAAATGCGATCATCTCTTGGAACGTGTTGGCAGAACGCTATGTCACATTCATATTTCGTATTCGCAAATTACTGCTTTTATAGCGAGCATAAGAATTGCACTTTGTATTACACTGGCGCAATCCACATTTCTATTCAATGACTCGAACTGTCGTTGTTCTTGTAGCATGCATAATGTGGACAGTAGACATACATCAATATTCTTAATTACTGTTTTCCTTTCCAGTATTAGAATCACATCGCCGTCCAGATGTGTGTTCAAAGAGTATGTTTTCCATTGATAACATCACTGCAAATTGCTTTTTTCAGTTTCTTGTCCGTTGTGCTAAATAAACTAAGGTAAATGGATTCTCCATTATAAAGTGAAAATTTCCATTTATTGAACTATTAGGTTCGATACAGTTGTGCTTTCTTAACGACAAGTTGCGACGAGACTTGAATGTAAAACTTTCAAAAAGTATTGATCGCAATACTTGAGAAAAATTCACATTCCTTAAGAACTGCTATTTTTATACATTTCTATTATCAAGCCATTACGGCATGTCATCCAGCTCAGTGGTATATAGTGAACTGTCTTATGCACGTGAGGTCAAAATTCAGCGTTAGAACTTGACCAGGTCAGTTGAATTCTTTGAAATGGTCGTCAACTAATGCACATAAGATCCTCATTGGACCAAACTTCTTCATTAACAAGACAAAAAGGTCAAAACGGCATCAAGTGCTAACAACAAATTATTGACAAAAGTAATGACAACGAAATAATAGCTCAACATTGAGTTGCGTCAAATTGATAGTCTACGATCTCAACGTATGTCAATTGAAAGAAATTCGAAGTCGATGATTCATTTTTACAACATGAGTAATAATACATTGGTGGATTGAACCAAATTTTAATTTTTCACATTTTGGATTCAAACCAAATTATGCATATCAGAATAATTACACAATCGCTCGAATTCATCGATACGTACTGGAAAAAGACATTTTATGGTCAGACTGATAAAAACAGAAAAGACAAAAAAATCCAAACTATTCGTTTGATAAATAATAGTAATACACTTGTGTTTTGGTCACTTAACTGCCTTTCCAATTCCGTTGATTATCAATCGCTCGTGCTCTATTAGCACTACTTATACGTCCCTGGGAAAAAGTGATTAAGTTTCATGATAATAGCTATAGCATGAGAAATTGTAATAATTTAATGGACTTTCTAATAAAAAGGATCTCGCTGAGTAATGTTTCAGTCAAGGATTCATGACTATTCATTAATTCAAAAAAAATTGTGGATACTACTGTCCAGTCAAATTAGGTAGCATGAAACGACAACTATTTTTTCCTTCCAGTCATCGATTTTTAAAACATTACTCTGGAAACCAACTTTGTTCACTTGGCATTCCGAGGACAGGGGAGGGAAAATTGAAGGAACAGACCATAGGGAAGACCAACGACCACTGCATGGAATGCTGAACCGCCAAAGGCGCTCATTATCATCTTCACTGCAATCCCACGGCCGGAATGACTCCGGTCAACCAAGCAGGAGCACCTACCGCGCCTGGTAAAGGACGTCCATTCGCCGGTGGAGGAGGTGGTCCCATAGCACTGACAGCGTTGACTGGCGCAGATTGAGGCGGCGGTGGTGGAGGAGGAATAACACTAGATGTTGAGAAGGCAACTAAGTCCACAGCGTTTGGTCCGCCAGCATTGGGAGGCGGTGGTGGGGGAGGGGGGACACCGTTCGTGGCTGCAGCCAAGCTGACGGAGAGTTGATTTGCGGTCAGACTGCTCACTGCCATTGAGGTGAGAGAGGGCGCTGGGACACATGTGACCGGACAGCCTTGAGGAGGAGCGGCGGGATTGGGAGGAGGAGCAAGTACAGCGGCGACAGCAGGAATAGGATCACGCTGGAAGAGAAATCGCTTAGCTGTCAATACAAACAACTTCAAATGCGTAAAGTGCGAGGACATGGAAATTCTCTGGTTGAAAGCTCTCCATATAACATCTTTGACAATTAATTACATGGTACCAAATATTAATATTTTGCGAAAGCAGTTTCAGCGACCGTCGACCACCATAATCATGTGGAAGTGAATTTAGTTTTCATGAACACGGACGAAACGAAATGAAGACAATTCCCGAATACTTAAATCATTCACAGGAAACGAAAATTCATTAATTGTGTTCTACTGATAAAATGGAGAATATAGTAATGTGAGGAAAAGCAAAAATGAAGGACAGTCACAAAGATTCTCATCAAGACATGAAATGCCAGAATATCAGAGAGTATGTTTTTCCAACATATGAAAAATACGTACTGAGGTTGTAATGAAGTGTGCATCATACGAAGATGACAAGTCAGAGCGAGTTCATGCAAGGGACGAGGCCGAAAGTGCATGCGTTATTATCATGCTTCCAATAGGTGATATATGTGAGAATGTGGTTAAATGTAGCAAAAATTGGGGTACTTCTATTCTTTCCCCCCTCATTTTCCAATGTTTCCAAATTCATCGAATTTCGCCAAACTTAGTCACATTGGATTTAGAATAGACTTGATCGGTCACTGAGTAACAGTACAACACCACTGAAAAGTCTAACTTGATCCTTGGGATGAGGGATTGGTCCCTTGGATACTCAGTTAGAATACAAGATACAATTGTGCAGTGATGATGAACTTCGGTGGGATTGCTGTCTGCACTGCAGTTGCAATGAACAGCAAAGCAAGTGCTGTGAATTTTCTACAAACCAGAGGAGTTTTACACACTCAACGCTTTTGAGACTGCACTTAGGAGCAAGAGAAGGTCGCTGACGATGCAACACTCTCAACATCCCCACACCAAAAATGTGGGGGGCAAGAATAGAAGTACCAAAATTAGCAAAACTTCTGTTTGCCACTCTTAGGATGCTTGTTAAATCTGAATAAAAACAAGCGTGCATGAGCATGACAAGAAATTATCCGAAGATATTCCATGTCAAAAATTATGGCTTTGACTTCACTTAATCACTTTTTCACTTAATCAGAGCAAACATAGAAAATCTCATTTTTACCGAAAATTTCCCTCTGCTTCCCGTTGGACTTTCTTTGTGTCTACCAAGAAGAGGAACCGAGTAAATCTTGTTAGACGAGCAGATTCTTTCTGTGAAAGTCTTATTTTAGGCCTCATTCCCTGCAGAAACCCGCTCTGGCTGCCGGACTAAGAAGTGGTAAGTCAGAAAGTCTTCAACTGATCATGAAAAAACCATCAAATTGTGCGCGACAAATCCTAGCAAGGAGAAATACTCAGAGATGTCGACTCAAGATACTCTTCAAGAGTATATAACCTATAGTAAAATGTTTCAGCAGCATTTTAAGGTCAACAGCTGATCTATTATAAGCATTCAATTTTGTCAATCCTGTACCTAAAAATTATGCGAATCATGGCGTTTTGATATTTATAGAGTTATCTTGATATTATAGAGTTAGCATATATTTATGGAAATATTGAATTTACATTATTATTCAGTCACAAAAATCAGGAAATTAAAATTGTCCAGACGAATGCAGGCATAACGCACTCAATAACATTTCTAAAATTAATGGATCGAATTCTAATACGATTTAATGTAGGAAGATAGACATTCAGTGTGGCGTTGAGTAATGATGTATCTTTTAACAGGAGGGAAATATCCTACTTGTCACGAAATCTCTACTAATTTCCTAAACATCTTCATGCTTGACTCCTTTCACGTTCATTGATCGAGCTAAAACTATTTCCATGATTACTTAAAGTATAGGAAATTGAAATAATTTGTTATTTTTGAAGTTAATTTTTTCGAGCCAATATATTTCAACGACTAAGCGGCGTTATCATCAGGGCACACACCATAAAAAGAAATGTTAACTATTCATCAACATTAGCTCAAATTTTGAAGAGATGAAGATACAAAAGATATTTGTAGCACTAGGCTGTGGCTTTGGGAAATTAATAGTTGTACGATTATAAAATCTAAAAATTGTATTCCCAAATTTTCGTCTGTACACAGACCGCGTCAGGGGAAGAGAGTTAGTAGTGTTATAACTTTCAAATTACAAATAACACAACATCACAACGTCACAACATCTATTAACATAAGAAGCAGTGCGCATAATATATTAATTGATAACTTTAGAGAAAAATACAAGATATTGCAAATGATAGGTGGGTCAGAAACTTTTGTTACACCCTGTAAATGATGTTATGTAAAAGTAGAAGTAAAAATAGGTATGGTAGAGTAGAAATAGCAATATATGAGGTAAATGCTCACAGAAATGATATATTATAGGAATATCAATAATATATGAACAAGAACTGTTTATATTGGTCTCTCTCTTCTCTGGAGTTAATTTTTGGTTAGAACTTTTTTATCTACCATCATCAACGCTTCTCTTAGTCTAATGTTGCTTTGATCTTGTTTATATGCTATAATATTGGTTTCGATCTCGTTCACATTGCATTGGTATACATGGTTCTATACTGAAGAAGCAGCTTGTGTCATGTGTTCTTTTACCCGTTCATATTGCTATATTGTACTTCCTATATAGTAGTCCTGGATGAATGGACAAGTTAATTTGTAAATCACATTCTTTTTAAGACAGCTATTGTTATAAATAACATAGATCGTTGTTTGTAATTTGAAAATTACAGGCACTATTAACTCCCTTCTTCCCTTGACGCGGTCTGTGTACAGACGAATATTTAGGAAAACAATTTTAAGATCAACAACATCGGGTATTTTTAAATTAAATTTTTCATGCATGTGTTTTAAACGTTCCATCTATCATAGCATCCGTGGGCACCAATCGAACAAGACGAACATACTGCGTGACACATACATTGATATCTATTTACGATGAATGATGGGCGCATGGTAAGGTGGATGTGTGGCACGAAGCTAAGTGACAGAAAGCGAAGAGACGACTTGAGGCATATGCTTAACATCGAAGCAATATCCGATGTCATCGTACGAAACAGACTCAGATGGTTTGGCCACGTGATGCGAAAAGGGCCCGAAGACTACGTCCCCCAAGTTGTGACATGGAAAGTAGAGGGAAGAAGAAGAAAAGGTCGACCTCGCAAGACACGGAGTGCCTCTGTTGCCGCTGATCTCAAGCAGAATGGTCTCAAAACGGATGACGCCAACGATCGTCAACGCTGGCGCTCTGAGATCCACAGCATTGGGAGGAATCGTCCGACCCTACGAAGTCGGAGAAAACGGACGCTAAACGCATAAGTAAGTAAGTATAAGTAATGAATGAAAATTGCCATGAAAAATAGAATCTTTCAAATCGAAGCGTTAGACACAGAAGTCCCAGAATGACACCAATGTGAACATTGCCGCTCTTTCGTCTGACGAAAAATGAGTCCTTATAGAGTAGCAAAGCCATCGATTTGATTTTTCTTCAGACACCGCATTCGGAGTAGGGGAACGAGTAAGAGATTACCAAATAATCTCATTGTCAGCAGACCGCAGACGAATTTCCATTTCCTTCTATCTTGTTTCCTTTTGTCAATCGTCGAACCCTTTATATCTCAGAAATTCCAGAACAGAACGTACCAAGCATTAAAAGATAATTCATGTGGCTTGTCTGTCTCAAAGGGATCTTCCATGCTCCATTTTTCCCTCCGCAGACGTTGTTCTGTCTATGATAAAGGATGAACCGAAAGCAACACAACCTCTGGAATTTGCTAACTTAATTGAAAACGATAACAGCACAAGATTTTCTCATTTGGGAAATGTTAACAGCTGTCATTATGACTGAATCGCTTTGCTGTGAAGATGATGCTGGAATTGATTCGAAAGAAATTGACAACACTGAATGTTGAATGGAATAAAAATCTTCTAAAGTACATACATCACAGGGATGTCAACAGCTGTGTGACTTGAAAGAAACAGACGTGTGGATCCTCAACAATGGGTATACGCGTATATTTGGCCCTATTGATAAAGTTTCAGAATCGTCCGAGAAAACCACGAGTATGAAAGAGTGACAGCACTGGATTCAAAGGACTTCAGGAAGAGTTAACAGAATGGAATACAGGATTACCCAGTATGGACTCACGGTCTTCAGAATTTAGGCGTCACTTGGTTGAATGCAGGTTTAGGGCAATCCCTAAAAATGTTAAGCATGCGCGTGTACTATTTTTGGCTGTAGTAAGATTTGAAACCTCTACCCTCTTTATCGCTGATCCATATCACGGTCGTATAAAAGGTCTATGACCTATTAGCAACGAAATAGAAAATAAAATAAAATGCACGAGATTTACTTATACTCCGAAGCACATTAAGCAAGGAGCCTTTCTTCCATATTCTTTATCCCACACTCATTGTTTTTGTGCCGAGTGTTTAGCAAGAATGCAGAGTGTACCTATTTTGAAAGTCTAAGTTTTACCCAACCAAGGTTTGAACCAAGGTCTCCCAGACCATTGCACCGGCCAAGCTAATCAAACATTTTGTATCTTACAATCTCTGTTACTGGGACTCATTCGTAGCTAGCGGAAAAATCTCTGGTAGCAGTTTAGCTTTACTATCTAGAAAGATGTCCATGCAATCAAACAATTCAATATTCAAGAACTATTTGTTAAAAATGACAAAGAGGCAGGCTGCGCTTCGACCTACTAGAACTCGTCAGAACGGCTGGGAAAGGCCCAAACTGGCTATGACATCCAGAATGGTGGAACAAGCTGGAGGGATGTAAAACAGACTGGCAGTTCGCGAGGGTATAGGACAGTAAGAATAATTAGTAACTGTAAACGCTGCGTTTCCCACTATAAGGACTGTCCCTATGCAATCTCTTGTGAAATATTGTGTCAATGGCATTGTTTCTGGTTATGTCGTTTCAATTTATTTCTTATTGATGAGTCAAATGAGCAGATCGTCAAAACATAGCTTCAAGACTTTAAATCTAATCCCAATTGAGTCTCGTAAAAATTACTCAAAAATCAGAAGAAAATAATGCAATATTGACGCTTGAGAATATATAGGCAAATTCAAAAAAGGCCTGTTAAATCTTTGTTTATTTGCAATAAATCTTTGTCACTTTGTTTCCGGATTAGCGGAAATAATTAACGTTGGAAAATTCCGCTTCCATATTTGTGTCCTGATGGTGAGGTTTCCGGGCTATCGGAGACCGGATGAACGAGGTTAAACTGCAAATTGAGATAATTTTGAAAAATCTTGAGCGAGCGACCATTCGAGATGACACGAAGTCACAAATGTGCACGCATCAGACATTAAAATAGGCATTCTGTGAAGCCGAAAAGGACAAGAAAATGTAGAAATCGGAGGCCGCGAAGCGGATGAAGATTTCTACGATTTTCTTGCTCGCCGAATCAATAGAATCATAGAAATTAAAAATACCATAGAAAGTCCTAGAATGGAAATTGCATAAAATTTATGGCACACGCCGGGGGAACTTAGTTGGGGCAAAAAGCAAATTTTGCGGACTGGCTTTCTTGTTTTCTGGTCGGCATTTTCAATTAACAAGTCAATTTGTGGTGTGGATTGTTGCCCTTAGTCCAAAGATCATGTACACAAAAGCAATAGTGAATTTACAGAATAGTGCAGCGACAGGATGAAAAAGAAGGAAATCCTTTAAAACGTTCTGTACGTTCATCATTTTGAAATATCGCTCCTATAATCAATCAAGAGTATAATCAGACATATATGCAACTTCTAATGTCGATTTACAGAGCATGCATTAGTCCAGCTTGAAATCAGAGACCAAGAAATCTTACAGTATTCATTTTACTTTGAAGGATTCCCCTGTTCATTATATTTGAACGATTTTCAAAACCTTTGCATGCTTTCGAATATGAGCCTTCAAAATATCATCACACTATGTCACATAAATCATTTAGTGATTAATTGAAAAGTTCCAACGACATTTCATTTATCTGATAAACGTCTGTCGCTAAAGAAGCTTTCAGTGTGTTTATTCCAGAATAGCGCTAGGTTTCTTGACCGTTAGAAGGAGAAATTATCCAATAATTAGAATTTTTATCTTTGAATTCTTGAAATGGTCTTACAACCAGTACACCGAGTACTTTCGATTATGACTCTGTGAACCAAATTTCAATTCGTATTCCAATTATGAAAAATTGTAGAATAGTTGTTCATCACTGCTACAAATAGACACAGCATATTAATCCATGGAAAAGTAGGCTATTTCATATGAAACAATGCCACCATCTCACTTAAAATTCTCTTCATGAAAATCCTGCAATTTGCTGTCAACAACTTCCACAACTAACTTGGCGATTAGTTTGATTATGATATAATGTTTTAGATCGAATATGATCTACAAACCATAGATTTTTCATGTGCCATCATTGTACATAGGCAAGATATCAAACTTCCATTCTAGTGCACTATTATCTACTTCTATGAATAGAATAGCTTATCTTCTAAATCTATGGCAAAGGTCCATAAACCAATGTGAATAAACGGACATTTCTCTGAATACTTAGAATACTCATCTTGCCCTCCCAGAAGAGCAGGATAATGAACATTGCACTGCCACATTTTTGTATCATGGCAAACCACCTTCACAGATTTAGAGAATAATAGATATTGTGCCTAATTTAGCTACGGCATAATGTGGAAAAAGGAGGACAACAATGTATCCCGCAATGATGATATCTGTATCTATACATGTTAAGATATTTAAGAAATCTCAGTTAGCGTGTATCTGCATATGTATTAATAGCATTGCTAACCGCTTTTTCCCTACATTGCTGCCAACACCATTTCAATTATGCGCAATATCATTAACATAGATTTTTTCGGGAACCAATGTAGGAAATTTTCAGGCGCTTACGCGCAGCCAAATGTTCTACATTTTTGTCCTCGAAAATCAACGTTAATGTTATAGTCTATGAAGACAGAAGGACACGAAAATATAGAAATTCACAGAACAGTTTATCCTCCAAATCTATGGTAAATGTCCAATTTAGACGTATATTTCTATGAAAATTTATCTTGCCTTCCCAAAAGGGCACCTGCGACAATGTTCATATCCTTCACAGATTTAGAAGATAATAGAACATGTCCAATGACCACCGTCTGTAGCGACATGCACCGAACTTGACAGATGTCCAGCTTGCAAAGTACTTGTCACCTATTGATTGTCGCATGTTTGAAATGAGGCCTACGGACCTGCAAAATCATTATCTGCGGACACCTCGTCTGTCTACAAGATTAAAGCCGAATAACAGGAGAGATAAAGTTGTCCGCAGATCCGATCTCTCGAAAACGCATTAACACCAACTTCACAACTTTCCTTCAGCCAGCAAACACTATGTTTCGTAATGATGCTTCGAACCCGTTCATTAACGTGATAAATGGATGTGTGGCGTCGTTGATACAAGCCACATTCCGTCAGTATCGCGCCAATTATCAACCACCAGGAATGAAGAACAGATGGAAGGGAGAAATCTGTAGAAGCAATTGAAGGCAAATGAGGAGATTCCCATCCTTCTCAGCTACAGTGGAGATGAGAATTCTCCTGAGGACCTAACATGAGTCTCAGGCAAGATCAACTGACGGAAGTTGAGAAATTCAAACCATTTGAAAATACACAGGTCGATAGATGATAGCGATAATGTGGGGAGAGAAGTCAGTCTTCCAACGATCAAACATTATCTCACTGCAAACCCACATCATTGGAATACAATTAATCTCTCAGCTAATGTATTGCTGCTGTGGTGCAGAGGCTAAATGCTGAACTTCAGAATCTGAGATGCATTGCTTTGATGCCTACTAGGAGTGGAAATGCCGGTTATAGCGATATCCGGCTTCATAATTTCATATTGGCGCTAGCATCCCCCCCAATCTCAACTACTGGCCTGAGAAAAGGTATATCAGAAAACATCTATTACTTAATTTACCCCACCGAAAAGAGAGGGAAATACTTTCTTCTAGAGGCCATGAGCATCTTCAGTTTGAATTGTTAACTGATAATAATTAAACTACATTTTCAAGATAAGGCTGGGGGAGGGGAGGGGGGAATTGAAGAACATGGAAACTAAGGTCGAGGGCACACAGAATGAGCCATCAGCCACTGTTCGCAAGTCGCGTCACGATCCTCCATAAGTCATAAACTATTATAAGCCACAAGTCATTTTGACAATGTTTTTTCTCATGACAGGTGATACAAGCAGGCTGAAGAAGAAAATATGGCATTTTTCAAATTTTTGTAAGAGCTTAAAGCATAGTAAACCTATAGCACGAAGAATGACGCGTTATATCACAGCTTCGGTTCTATTGAAGATAATCGCCCAGGGATTCTAAACCGGATCCCATTGAAACTAAGTGTTGAAATTCTGTGTGCGGCTTATGGCTCATCGTGTATGCCTCCGGCCTAAGAGTCAACTTTCAAAAATTGCAGCGGATTTCTCCCGGAAATCTTTGCTACATCGCACTTCCCGCCCGGAAAATGAAAGCAGGGGAAATTAAGAAGAGTAACACCGGTATTAATTCATTGTTTCAACCTTATCAGCAATTTCAGGAATTTTACAAAATCTACTGGGCTTCAATTTTCGACATGTAGGATTTGTAAAAATCAAACTGCGTCAAAGTACCAAATAGTAGACTTACCTAGGGACAAAAGATGTGTTATTGCAACCGAAATATAATACTAGTCGCTGCCGAAAATAATAGTCTAATTCGAAACTGCCAAATATTGACTATTGGACAACAACATAGCCATGTAGACGCCTACCACTCGGAGTGTTACATTATACCTATGGTAGCATTGAACATTTGATTTCCAACTTGTTAATGCTGTTAAAAATGACTTAATTCTATTGACAAGTTTTCGCTTAAAATACTATCTCACATCTGATGGTCTAAAACCTCATACTCTGATGGTTCAAGTCATGATAAGTATATCAGGTGATTATCCATTTCATGTCATCGATGAAAGAAAAGATTTTATAAGGCGGATGCAAAATTTAAAGAAAGTTCTGAAGCAAGCATTCATCTCATTCACTTGTGAAATGCATTGTCCGTGAATTTGGCAGACTAATTCTGTAGAGATATTAACCGACTAAATATTTGAGATCTATTTGAATACCTTTACTTTTTCGAGCATTATTGAACAGAATTCGCATTTGACCTTGCAAAAATGCATTTGCCTTGAACACACGTGATATTTCCTTCTCTGGATTAAAAATAAACAGATACAACAGTAGGGAAAGTTATGGATAACACCCCTTGAAAGGAAAAGATTGACGAACATCAATACAATTTTCGCTCTAAGAGCACAAAGCTAAAAAAATATTGGTGTTCGTCAGTCCCCCTTGACAACGAGAACCTGAGAATAGCTCCATCGACTTCTGTAGAAGCAAGAAGCGCTTTCGACCGCTGGTCATTTTCGCAGTAAATCTCAAAAATATCTATTGGACAAGCCCCTTCGAGCTAGCAGACATGTTAGAGAGAGAACCGTCGATGACTTATTATAAAATTATACCTACGTCCATTGCTCGTTTGTAAAGCAATAGCAACTGAATACAGCAAAAATTATGTGGTCATCATTTTAGTCTGCAAATAATGATGAAAAAATACAAGGTCAAGATTCTATTGTGGACAGGGATATGGGAGTTCTCTAGAAGTCACAGAATTCGGTGGAAATCCCTTGAGAAGTCTGGTAATGCCACGAAACTTCTCTCCCATCAACACGCTTGTTCTCACCTGCGGTAATGAGTTGACGACGCTGAGAGCAGAATGCGCGGCTGAGACGATCGGGTTTCGAACTTGGGCTGCCACAGTGGATGCTACACTGGCAGCAACCATATTCGCCGTATCCGCCAACTTGTTCCTCAGATGCGCGTTCTGAAAGCAGAGGCAGAGATAAGGAAGAAGTGCATTTGGAATCAATGAATGTTGCGATAACGAAGCAGCTGATGCAGGACAAGAAACAGTGTCGCCAGACTGTGTGAAGTTCGCCGAGGAAACGTCTTCGAGACGATTCTACTCAAATGGAAAAGATTCACAGCTGCTGTTGAACAAATATAAAGTAGTTGGCATTGGGACGAGAATCGCATGTACGTTTAAGCAGTCAAAAGAATCACTAAAGGTAGAATAGCTCAGTTGGCTAAGAACCGAGCTTCAATACGAAGGTGTAGACGGTCCAGGGTTCGAGTCTGTCTGTCTGAGGAGGTGACACCGCAGTTGCCAGTGTATGAACGATGAAGACTTCCCCTCCACAGGCTAACTTGCATGACTTCGTGCCTTGGGTGAATGAGAATGGAGTACAAAAAGTGATATTAGTACAACACCAAAGGACAGTGATGATCGATAAGAATCATGCTATCACTGAATTTGGAAATTTCCCCACAGGCCATAAAAATCCCTTATCTCATCTAGTGACTTTTTCGACTTGTGTGGCAATTTTGACTTCAGTTTTTTCATTAAACTAAATGACTGTAAACATGATTCTTCTTACTAATAGTAACTGATAGACGCAGTGTCAGTGTCAGATACCGGACCAACAACTGAACTTTGACAAATGCTTATGAATACCCACCTTGAAAAAACAAAAGCCAGATAATACAAACCCAAAATATAAAGTATTTTTGAAAAATAGTTCGATCACTGCAAATTGCAGTGTTGTTGAAAATCTATCGCAACGGCAATAACAAAGGAAAAATAAAGCTAGGAATTGTGTTGGCTATGAGAGTTATGACACAGTCAGCGATAAATTGTGTGCGATGTCGCTTCTTGCTCTGAACAGATTTTGTCCTTGCAAAATGGGCAGATGTCGGAGTCGATTGTGATGGTCATGGTCAGATATTAAAGCCAAGAGCTAAGAAATTATTGTCTTCACTTTATTTCGGGAAAATTTCTTCAATAGTAAGTTACACATACATTTCCACATTTTTAATCACATATCTGTTATGTATTATTATCCCCATAGCACTTTAATTTTCAACTGCTCAACCTTTTAAATTCTGGTGAGGGACACCTTTTATTGTACACGCTCGTATGCCTCCCTCAAATTTTGATTACAAATTACATGAAAAATTACTTTGATATTTGATTACACAGATCATGTGATATCAGGACAGAGATGTGTGTGATGGTTTAACGTCGCTACTGCCCCTCAGTGGGGGCTTGGACGATGCCGACATAGCCAGACTTCAATATAGAGCGTTGTGATCCTTTAGTCCGGATGCCCTTCCTGACGAATCCCAACGACACTTCCGGGGCTCGACCTCTCGACCAAATGATCGCTAGGCCAAGCACTTAACCACTGTGCCACGGAGACCATATCCGACACCGACATCCGGATTTGGAGGAGCACAGACTTCAATTAAAGCTCACCAACAATCCTAAGAACACAGAAACATTAAATAATCCATCAGATAGCGTGTGATCGCTTACTCAGCATTATTTCTCTCTTCATTACTCCCATTCCATCGTTCACAAGCTTTCATTGCTATTTCTTGACATAACTTGATTTTTGTAGCCTCATTTTAGCGTCTTTTTAGCCTCATAATCATCGTCTCTCGTCTCTCCCTCGTGCGCGCGATGCAATGGCCGCTTCTTGCTTGCCTGCCGAATCCCACCAGGTCTCGACAGTGAATAATGACCGTTGCCTAATGAGGTTGGAATAGCTCATGCGTCATTTGTGCAGATTGGATGATGAATTTGACAAATTTGAATGAGAGAGAGTTTGCAGATGTTTGAGGGAATTTGCAATACCAATTTGAATTATATTTCCATCGTAAATGCAACGTTTGAAGATGACTTTTAATCACGAGGAAAGCAAATTGAAAATTGTGTCATGGATCGAATGAAATGCGAATTTTCCATTCGATTGATTTACAAGTCAGAGAGAAGAGAGGAAATGATGAATGTGAAGTGAGAAACTCAACTTGAATGGAGTGAGTGTAGTTGGGAGAAAATGTCTGTGAATACGAAAAGGATAATCAGAAAACAAGAAATAACAGAATGAAGAGAATTTAATGGTTGAGGAGGAGCCAAGGTTTTAGTGATGTTTTACTTTATTTATGATATAATTAATTTCGGTTGCTATTCGGCAACCATCATCAGATTGAAGGAATTAAACATAAACACAAAAGTCATGAATTCAAATTTCACATTAACATAGGAAATAAGGGAGCAGAAAAGAAATCTAGTAAAAAGTAAAAACTATGTTACCAAATTTCAGTAGGGAAAAGGAGAAATTACACACTACGAAGCGCCTTATCTAACAATAGAACAATGAAACATACAAAATTGTCCAATAAATGATAACAAAATCTGCTGTCGAAAGAATGTGATCTACCAACTTACATGTGAGAAATGCAATGGATTTTACATCGAAATCACCATCAGAGAACTTCACATCAGATGCAGAGAACATGGGAACAATACTAACTCGTCACTATGTAAACATCTTCGATTATGTAAAACTTACAACTTTTCAACTGCCATTCTTGCCTATGACCGAGATGAAGCCAATTTACGCCTACGAGAAGCACTGCTCATTCACAAACTAAAACCAATGATTAACAACAAAACGGAATTAGAGTGCTACAAGGACTTCCTCTTCATATAGTGATTCGATCTTTTCTAAATCTCACCATAAGTCATCAAGTCATTTTTCACATTACCTTCCTTTTCTACTTTTGTATGCATATTATGTATTTTGTATATTTTGATAGTGATATTTCTAGTCAGATCAATTACTATTGCTATTGGTGAGATGTAGTCCAATACTATCTGTCGCATATTTCTATTCCTCCTTTTCCCTACTGAAACTTGTTAACATAGTTTTTACTTTTTACTAGATTTCTTGTCTGCTCCCTTATTTCCTATGTTAATGTGAAATTTGAATTCATGACTTTTGCGTTTATGTTTAATTCCTTCTATCTGATGATGGTTGTCGAATAGCAAGCGAAATTAATTATATCTTAATTAAAGTAAAACATCAGTAACACCTTGGATCTTCCTCAACTATTAAATTAAAATATGTGACTAGCCAAGACATCTTCAATCATAGAATGAAGAGACGTTTGCAGATGGATTGAAACCTTTTGAAATGTGAACGTGTAGATCAAACAGTACAAACCATAGCATGGAATCTGTGGTCGAGGGGTAGGTGAGCCTGCTTTCAAAGTACGAGGCATGGAGTTCGAGAATGCTACAACAATTGACGCGTATTTCACCACTACTTTAGACATACCGGTACCTTTCGGAACATATGCTTATCACCGCATATAACTTGTGCATGGGATAAGTAGCAGAATTTGCAATACCGTTGAATTAACGAAATCCGAATATAAGATGGAGATAATTAAACGGAAAGAAATTGAAAGAAACACAATTCGCAGTTTCATGGATGATCTTATGTGCTCTGAGCTATGGTGCTTCCACTTGATCTCTTTTGTCTAACAAAAAATTGCAGGTAGCAGGTGCTATCCATGATGCTCATTATACAGCTATTGTGTAAAGTAAGATAATCTTAAGAATATAGTCTAGCAAATACTTGAATGCACTTTTCGTGCATTATTATCATGTGATTGTCTAGACAGCTGTCCACAGAGAAATAGTAGCGAGTGAAAGAATAACTGGACTCTCTGTGCAATCGCTATGGTATTAATGAAAGCTATATCGTCTGCGTAATTTGTTTGAGATAATTTAAAACAGTTTGACGATCGGGTTTGAAATATCCAAACATAAAGGGTTATAAAAAGAGTGAAGATCATGAGGAAACCAATGCTTTTACAGCAAGCTGACAACAGCATGGACTTAAATAAAAGTAGAGATCACATAGAAAATAAACTTGCTTTGTGTAGATTTTGTAGGGCTACTCATAACAATCATCTATCGATTTTTTTATGATTTAATTGCTCACAGTCTAGTGTCATAAAAAGATGGATGATAAATGTTTTGTATAACGCGACGCTTTACAAAAATCATGTGAAAAAAGTTATTAGTGATTGGGATAAAAAGACCTGAGCTACAATAAATATGTTTTTCAAATTCTTCTGCGATGGATAATGGACAATTTCTCTAATTCCCATGAAATGCAAGGCCGTTCACAATCGGTTTACGTTCATAGATTGTTGAGTTAAACATTCAAGTTTGAGAGTTTTATCAAATATTTCGCATATACAGCTTCTAGAAGACAGGAACGCAATTTCTTGACATCTACGTTTCATGTACTCAGCATACTTTTTCGATTCAAATGGAAAGATTGCTCCTGACGACAAATTTAAACGTCAATTCCTCGAGGAGTCGAAATATCGACATACGAACAGTGTTTTCAACAATATGCTTCAACCAGATAACGTTCTTCACGATTTAATGCCCACACGCCGAGGTATTGTCGCCATCTTAAGTCTTCATTTTCAACAGCTCAAACGAGCCGCGTCTCGTATTTATGTCTGTACCTCAATGTAGAATTCAAAATTACAAATTTCAATGTTACTTTTGCACTGTTTGACGTGATAACAGGTAATAATCTTTTTAGTGTTATCAGGCGAATCTCACTCCAAGCGCAGCTTCAACAATAGGGAAAATGCGGATTAATGAGCAAATAAAGAACTCAGTAATGTCGATGAAGTGACCGCACTTATAGGAAGTTGCACAGAGGGATCTATGTTCGAATCCAGTTCGATGGCTTAAAAGCGGGATTAATACTGCTTCCAAGCAAATGATTTCAGATCATAATAAGTCATGCTGCAACGTCAATACTCCCCATAGAAATGGATCGTTTATCTGAAGTTGACTAGAATGGAAATTGACTCAAGGTCGCGGCACAGCCGGAGGTGGGGCATGGATCATCAATAAAAAGCCTAAAATTGCACATGTGGATGATTCTAATCCAATGATACAGCCGTTGACAAGTGCATCTAAGTGAAAATGGGTGCGATTTTGTGCCACTATTGTGCATTGCATGAAGGTTTACTTCCATTCTTGAGGTTTTATTGTGATCAATTTCTATGCTACTCCCCAACTAGGGGATTAGACTGGGCTAACATTGTCACTGCTTTGCTTTCTGGAGCGCTGTGATGCTTTTAATCGGAATGCCCTTCCTGCCGACGGGCAATGACACTCCCGGGGTTCGACCACATGATCAGTAGATCCCAATACCAAACACTAAACCACTGTGCCAGGGACACCGCTAGTATGCAGTTGAATCAATCACAATGCATTTCGTCTACTCTTATTCATGTTCAAACATTGTATTTAATTCTCAATAATAAATCTGGAATGATGTACTTACACAGTAATAAATTTATGAAAAAAATTGACACCATGCAAGCCTATGCTCTATCAGACTTAAGAGTTATAAAATTACTTATAATAATGGAAAGATAACCCTACATGTTGGAAGAAGAAGCGACTGTGAGGACTTGAAAATTATCAAGGTAGGTAAAAGGTGGGTACAAAATCTTTCAGTGAGCATAAATCGGGAGTCTCGCGCAGTCTTTGAGACTCATATATTGTTGGAATTGAAACATCATCGCAGACTTACAAATGTCTAGTGATATTACTTTTGCTGGAATTGCCAAAGACTTTGGTGAGGATTTTATTAGGGGTTTCCTATAAACTGAGTAAAGGGTAACTTTTCGAAAATTAGTCGTAAGTCTTTTTGTTAGACATTTTGAACAAACAGTAATAACGACAAAACACTGCTCATCTGACGAGCAAGTGAAGCAAGGTTGAGAAACGGCAATCGAAAATTCTCAGAGATAGTTGTGGTATCAACTATATATACTTAAGTACACAAATCTTGACATGAACCACATCGGATAGAACTTTGATGTTTGATACAGTCTTAACCGCAAATGCGTATTTCAATACTCATTTACAGCTGACATGCTTTTCTAAGTATTTTGCGACACACCTACATGTAGTAGTAGTCTTGTAATTAATGAGGTAAATCGGCCACGGTACATTAATACAAATCAGACCAATTATTACATGACAGTTATGTATTCATGTACATGAGTGTGAATATAAAAATTTTCGCACCTACTGAGAGAGTTGAAAAAACTCTCATTAACTTTAATTGTTCACAATATGCCAGGCCTGTTCTCCTCAAGACAGCATTTATCATGCGACGCGAATGAATCAAGAGACATTTCTTCACCAAAAAGCTCGTATGTTGTACTTAATTATTTTGACGCTATTTGATTGTTCTTTCAATACCGCAGATGATATAGAGAGAAAATTTCCTCTCGATGTCTGTGTTTGCATAGAAATATATCTACTTTGACTAGATCTATCAGTAAACAATGTCAAGAGTTTCAATTGTTTTGGCATAAATCTGCGTAAGATGCCATCATCGATAACTTAAGGAATTGTGTCATTCCTAATAGCATCATCATTCAAACACTTAATATACAGTACAATTATATCTGCTCCACAGTATTTGCAGAGGCACATGCTCTCACCATCATCATGAAGACATGCTGAGCTGATCGCGAAAAGCTGGACACATAAATTATGTCAAAATTGAACAAAATTTTGAAAAATTGAATGAATTTTGACTTTTGAAATTGAATCGATTCTCGTGCCTTGAGTATTCTCTTCTAAATGTTAATGAATTTTAATATATGATATGAAATAAAAGCAAAACACAAACGAAGACAAACGAGATGCATGATCATCTACATGTTTATGACATATGTCTAGAAGACACACTCAGGGCTGTGCGTGCATAATAGCAGAAATTGTAGTTAGTTTTATGCAGGATTTTTTGTATTCTAAAATTATTTAAGATTATTTACAATCGATTCACCGTTAAAGCGAACTTCTCAAGAATAAGATGCCATTACTTTTTGAATATTAACTTTGCATGAGAAGACCGTGTTAACGCTGAAAATTTGCCGTAGGCAATTGTACCACAAATTTAACTAATTAATTTTGTTGAAAAATGCTAAAAAGCAGATCTGAAACCTATGAATACATGGTGTTGAATGATGGACGGCATATTAATGTAGAACAATGTTGATGAGCACGAGAATAGATTGAATTTTGACATAATTTAGCGTCTTATGAGCAATTCTGTGGTTTCGATGCTAAAGAGACTTCATATCTTAAAAGGTACAAGAATATTATTGCCGTGCCTGGTATTGTTACTTCTTTTATCAAAATTTGCGCATTGGTGTGTAAGCAATTCCTCCCATCATCATTCAGAATAACATCTAGTGAAGTACATAAGTAAATGTGAGATTTATCGTAAATACGGACAGTAGAGAGAACAACAGTTTATGACGGACAGTAGTTAACACAACAGCATTCTCAGGACAGTGCACTGAAAATTGTGCAATTTTCGAATACAAGTGGAGGTACTTAGATAAGATAAAACTCAGACAGGAGTAGACTGATGGTCTGAAGTGGAAATTCAGTAATCGTACAGTTTTCAGAAAGGAAATGTTTTCGATTGACGATTCTGACGAGAACTCCACTGACCAAGGTGAATCATACTGCTCGTGAGTGCTTCTAGAGAAGTTCATGGTTGTTGTCATGTAACTTAGTACTGTAAAGGCGAGCATTTAATGCAGTCACTTTGTGGACGATGTTCACCGGGATTTTAGGAAAAATTCTTCGGACACCATAACCGGTACTCTAATTCTCTTTACAAAGACCCTTAAGATAAATAACATTATTTAGGAGATGTAGAAAATTAGTTGCTGAGGAATTAATCGCTTTTAACAACCACACAAAGGATTCAATCAATTCTAGTCATTCGCATTAGAGTTAGTATTCACTTTTTTTGATAACTGCTGACTGCATCGGTACATGGCGATCATGGTGAACATACTAGGGTGCGTTTACACGTGCAACTTCATTGATGACACTTCTCGATCCAGTCAGAAAAGAATGAACAACCAATGGAAACAAATACATCAGAAATTCAGAGTCAGGAAATAGCAATTTGATGAATGGTGATATAGAGAAATGCATTGATCTCATCAGCAGATTAACCCCTCCTGAGTGTAAGCAAAAAGTGACAGCTAAAGTTTAGCTAGGCGCAACTTAGCTGACACTCAGAAGATAATAAACTGATGAGATCAATGCATTTCCCCTTATCACCATTCAGAAAATTGCCATTGTCTGGTGACGCACGATCATTATTGCCCTTGCTTCCATTGTTTTCCATTCTTTTCTGACTCATCATAGATCGAAAAGTGTCAGCAATCAAGTAGCACGTGTAAACGCACCCTTACGTTCTTTCATATCATATATAGTAAGTTGCAGATACTTCAATCCTTCAGAATGTCACTTCAGGCTGTCAATAGTTTCGATGAGATAGCAGCGTGATTTGTCGATAATTGAATTTATAATCACGTTCGGGACTGGCTTCATGTGTAAATTTAACTGCAGAGAAACACTTCATCGAATCTAGCCGGTCAACCGGTTCGATCCCAGCAGAACGAATAGATAGACCAATAGTCAACTTTCCAGAAAGAATTCTCAAAGAGAAGCAGCAGCAATTGACGTCATCTGATCATATCGTGGAGGATGATGCATGCTGATGCGTAGGGATGGAATTCCGTGCATGAAAAAGGTCAAGTTTGAATTCATTTGATGGACATCCTACCACCAGGTTTCTCTGTCTACAATTTCATTTTCAGTTGTCGCAAATCATGGCTGTTTGGTAATTATTTTTGAGACTTTGAGTCGGAGAAGAGAGGCTGTCGGCGATGTCTTTGTTCTTCTCTCTAATGTAAAACTAATTTGTTCCGAGTAGTCTGACTACTCCTCATATCATCCGCTGCATCTTTATAAGGAGTAAAACACGTCCATTTTCCCATCATCCACAAGACGATGCCCAACGGAT
Source organism: Prostheceraeus crozeri (assembly GCA_907163375.1). Taxonomy (NCBI): domain Eukaryota; kingdom Metazoa; phylum Platyhelminthes; order Polycladida; family Euryleptidae; genus Prostheceraeus; species Prostheceraeus crozeri. The sequence goes on along the minus strand of CAJQUW010005950.1, from coordinate 906,456 downwards.
ATTCACTTCAATCCTCATTGTATCTATTACTGACCTCAATTCCATCCCCACCCGAGCGTCTTTTCTTCAACAGAATTTAAAATGGACAACTCCTGATTGTCAATTCTCAAAGCGTAGAATGACGCCTGTTTAGAAGGAATAATTTCTTTTTGAAAGACATTTCGGTGAGGCAAAAATAGATCGAATCGCAGGCTTGGGCGGAAATGACTCGGATACTCAGGGAACTTAGGTGTTGACTTGTTCACTCAGGGGACTTAAGAGGTGCTGACTGAGTCAATCAGGGAACTTAGGTGTTGACTTGGTCACTCAGGGGACTCGGGAGGTGCTGACTGGGTCACTCAGGGAACTTAGGTGTTGACTTGGTCAATCAGGGGACTTAGGTGTTGACTTGTTCACTCAGGGGACTTCGGCGGAGTCGCGGTGTTGACTGGGTCACTCAGGGGACTTGGGAGGTGCTGACTGGGTCACTCAGGGAACTTAGGTGTTGACTTGGTCACTCAGGGGACTTGGGAGGTGCTGATTGGGTCACTTACGGGACTTCGGCGGAGTCGCGGTGTTGACTGGGTCACTCAGGGGACTTCGGCGGGGTCGCGGTGTTGACTTGTTCACTCAGGGGACTTCGGCGGAGTCGCGGTGTTGACTGGGTCACTCAGGGGACTTAGGTGTTGACTTGGTCACTCAGGGGACTTGGGATGTGCTGACTGGGTCACTTACGGGACTTCGGCGGAGTCGCGGTGTTGACTGGGTCACTCAGGGGACTTCGGCGGGGTCGCGGTGTTGACTGGGTCACTCAGGGAACTTGGGAGGTGTTGACTGGGTCACTCAGGGGAATTGGGAGGTGTTGACTGGGTCACTCAGGGGAATTGGGAGGTGTTGACTGGGTCACTCAGGGGACTTGGGAGGTGCTCACATCTTCCGTGCTAGTTTGTAACATTTTAATGTGACTGAATAATTTCAAAGCGGATTTCGGCAAAATCTCAAATGTTTGGACACTTTACAAGAATCGAACGATCATCACAATGAAAAGATGCATTTCATGTGGCTCATGATTAGTTGGAAACGGTGAAACTAACGGATGATGTAATAAAACATTTGAGGAGGTCGAATGCTGGATGGAAGGAAGATCCGAAATATCAACACTATTTCTGATTGATCATCAAATTGGGCTGTCAGTTGAACAATGAATATTTCATGTACTCGCAGCTGCTGGAACACGTCGAGCTGAATAGAATTCGTTCTCTGCAGACAATCACTTTGTCAGGGTAATAAAGTTTCACATCGAACTGCAGTCAATAGCATCCATTCTAATGCTTTGTCGACTAATTTCTAGTTTTTATTTTGAGATCACAACAAAATCTCGAAGCATTTGATATTCTAAGTAACGACGAAATGGTCCGCAATCCTTCGTGCAATTTGCATGCTATTGTACACTGATCATCTTCATGAACCAACTTGAGGGATGACCAATTGTATTTCTTTGAATAGTAGCCGCACCTCTTGTCAGGAGCTTGTAATTTCCCATATGGAAAATAGGTGCGCGTTTTGGTGGATTGCCAGCGCTGTACCAACAAAATGTGCATTCACACCGGACGCGGCGCGACCAATCCAAGTGTCTGTTCTCACCCAGCCGCGTGGCGAAGGGTGGGAGAGGGGAATGTCACACAATAATAAAATGTGCAACTATAGATACCATATTATTATGGATTTTTCTTATTGATGCTGATAAATGATTAGCATATTCACATTCCTTGTGGTGCATGCATTTGAATGAACCGAAGCAAGACACCATAATATTACATTTTCCAGAGATAGTTAAATGACATGCTCAGTCTTCAGAATTCACATGAAATCAAATGTAGCATTTCAAGCGACTCGAAATCAACATAGGGTAAGCCTTTAATCAATAAAGGGTAAGAAATGTTTGGTGATCAATCAGGCAGTACACTTTTAAGTATTCTGCTTTTTCGTTGAAGTCTCTCAGCCTGTGGCTTGCATAAACGCAACCGAAATACAATTGTGGACGGATGCATTAATGCACCGCTGTACCCAGTTCGGGTTGACATAGAAGCCAATTGAAGAAAGGAACTTGGTGGCCTATGAAGTTAACTTCCTCTAACCGTACAACGCACAATGTCAGTTATCTCTGGTTTTCTTAAACTTTTTATTTCATTTTCACGCATTACTTAGTTTGAATAACAGTAGTAACACTTGTACTTCTAGCTGTGTTGCGTTTCGCTTACTCATTTGCATGATTTGAGTTCTCACAAATTTAGTCTAATACCCGGCCATTTTTTTTCGGATTCTCTTTAATTCTGGAAAGCATTGTTCCGGTGCTCCACAGTGTCTAGCTCTGAATTTTTCACTCTCTCTCGACTTACCTGTTCGAGCAGAAGATCGTTGGCAGCCATGAGATCTGCATTCACTCGCCGCAGCTCATCGTACTTCTTCCGCAGCATGCCAATATCTTCTGCATTACCGCCACCTCCTATGGACATTTGAGGCCCAGCGAAGAGACGACCATTGTCCACCGTGGCTCCGTATGCACCGAGGCCTGTAGCAGCCGGTGTGGGAGGAAGTGGAGCGGCCGTAACGAAGGATGGGGTGAATGAAGGCGTGTGAAGGACTGTGTGTAGACCTGGAGGAGGAGGGGCAGTGGTAGCGGCTTCCAGACTCGCCTCTAGCCGCCGCCGTTTGACGAATTCGAAGAGGGGATCGGAGACCGGAGCAGGAGTTCCTGGCCCTGGCGTGGCACAGTGGGCGGCTCCCGCAGTAGGATAATTGGCAGCTGCCGCGACTGCTGCGGCAGCACCAACAGGATTGGTCGGGTCGAGCATAAATGAGGCGGTTTGAGAATCAAATAGGACACTGAAAATGAAAAACCGTTTTTTTCAATTTTGAAGATGAAAATTCAAATATCTACCACATCACACTACTCATAAGAAGTTAAAATACATAACTGCTGCCCTCGTTTCACAATATCGATTTTCATGGAGGATTTTATTCACTAGAGGGCAAATATACGCCTTAGTCCATCCATACCAAGATTGGTTAGTGCCACATTTAGATGCATATAGGAAGTTGGATGGTCTAATTTAGAACATCACCCGTCGTATTCATTCTTTTCCATTGGTTGAGCAAGACGACAAATGCGCTCAAAAAATCATGCGTAATTATTTAAATTCCTTGAGAGGATAATTAGAGATCCATTACAACGTATTACTTATAAATATCGAAAGTTTTTGCCACTAATTACCAATTTCTGGCGACACATTCAGATAGTTTGCTTTCATGTCGAACTTAATGAACGATAATTGGTTATTCAAACAGACAGTGTTGCAAGAGAGACATATGAAAGAACGACAAGATACTAAGGAAAATCACTGACTAATTAATTAGAGGCTTAAAGACGCAGCAACGTCCGGAAAATATGAGACATATATTTTGACATTTGACATCAATTTCCCGAAGCAGTAGATTAGTTCTTTTAGGAGTTACACAACAGACACTATTTTGTCTCTTAACAGCTATCTGTCATCGTCTTGTCAATAAACACTTTGCAAGAAGGAGGTGAAGATATCCTATTTGAATATACAAACAGATGACATATGTAAGGAATTTGGCGATCCTAAATGTCTGCCTCTTCATTAATCCTGTCAATGATTCTGTAGTGTATCTCATATCGCAACATTGCTCACTCGAGCATTGACAAAGCTGCCGCGTGCATGAGAGACAACCACGTGCTGATCAATTTAATAAGATATATTTGAAGATATTCAATGATTTCTCCTGTATGAGCATCTTCATATCTCCGATGCAGTCAGATTTGAGAAACAAAATTCAATGAGTGGAAGGGATAGTAGGAAGATAGAATAGGAAAAGAATATCAAAGGAGATGAGGAGAATAAAAGAGGAAAAATGAGGCAAAAGAAAAAAGACAAGAATGAGTTTATTGAAGAGATATCAAAGAGAAGAGAGGAAAGTAAAGGAGAAAGATGAGAACAGAAATGAACAAGATGAGCGCAGAGAATATATAAAAAAACAGCAAAAAGAAATGACTGAAGAGGCGAGCAGCAATGACGAGAGAAAGAAAACAAAACTGCATGAAGACAGCAGAAAGTAGAGGAGAGGCAAGGTTGGACCTTGGGATTTAGGTCGACCTTGTCCCCAAGTGATACAAAAATTGGGTTTCTATTAATGCTGACTGATACAAATCAAGCTATAAAAGTTGATATTTTGATTTAAATCTTAGGAGAAATGCATGACAAGAGTATGAAGTTCTGATTTTTTATCAAAATTCCGCACAATTCACAGAATATTTCAAATAAGAAATACTTGTAGTTATTAGCTATTTCATTTTGGGCTTGGCAATTTCACGCATTGAAAGTTCGCACGTATTGTTTGCTGCAAGCTTGCATGTATTTTGTTGCATTTGTGCATATTGAATGCTTCATATATTATATTTCTTCGCACTCCTAAAATGTCTGAGACAGCCGACATTTATCTAAAAATGAATTCATTCCAATTTCGTATTCTAAATATGTTTAACCAAGCACACACTACGCAGCTATACTGTTTATTAAGTCTATTTATATTTCTGAATGATAAAATGAAAACAATTGCTTTGTTATGAGAAATGCGAAATTCAATCATCATTAAATCAAAAATCTTAGATTAGTCAGTATGTCAGTATAGGCTAAATTAAATGAAAGTTTTATAACGCAATCCATGTACTTAGGCTACTAATTACAGTTACTGCAATAAAAAATCGTTGCCCACGAATAAATTTCTTATGGGCCCACAAATTACAAGAACAATACTTCAAAGGCATGCAACAAATATTTCTTACAAACGCAACATTTGTAATCGACCGCAGGATCATAAACCGAATTCGGATCCTGTGACTTATAGTATCCTACCTACGCATCATAGTCGATGTCTCAGAATTTCTTGGTTTCAGTTGCAAGCTGTCACCCAAACCATCGAATGCAAACTTTGGTAGTAGAAATAAAAATTTTATTTAATGCAGCAATACTGTGATGAAATGATCATAAAATAAGAATTTTGGCTTATAGCAGAATCTTTATGTCAGCACAACATACTAAGAGTGTGCATACAAAATATTTGATGTTCTTCTACTCATTTATTGAAACTTGGGCTTGGGTTTTGACGCAACCTTGTGAACAGGAACTAAATAAAACAGCCAAGCAGGTAACAGAAAGCTACTCTGCGCTCTCCATGACACTGGTGGTCAAGTACAAAGCCTTGTAATCCTTCGGTCGTGTGATTGAGCCTCGAGAGTGCAATAAAAAGAAGTCTTGAGAAAGTATTCCATCTCTCCATTTAAGTCTGATTGTTATACCACCGTCCAAGTCAGAAGTCAGGAGCAGTGATGCCAAAGTTGAAGAGAAAATGAAAGCACGGATATGTCTGTCCCCTTATTAAGCTAAGCAAATGAACATGAAAATTGGTGTATTAAAGAGCAGCTGTTGATTAATCCTTTATACTTTCGACACAAATGATTTGAAATAGGTCATACCATCGGAAGTGGCAAGACAGTAAAATTATGAGAGATTGAAATTAGATGACCAACTGGAGATGAAGAAAATGGATTAATGAACCTGTTTGTAATTGGGAGCGTATTATCTAAATGGTCACGATGATGCATAGCAAAGGCAAATTCAAATTGATGATGTTCGACTCTACAGAACTACAACTCTACAGATCATCTACATGAAGCTATATCCGTTTTCAATCAACATTGCGCTCCATTTACATCTCTTTGCTGAGATTCTGACTTCAACAAGTCAATATTGACCTTTTACAGTTGTTGTAATCGGATACTAGGCTGAAGAGTTGATTAAAACCGAATCCGAGGTTTCAAAGCTCATTCGTAAAGTGGGTGCTGTTTCCGAAAACTATCAGTTCTACTACCATCGCCAAATGACAGCTTGGAGTGCTTTTTTACATTATCTTTGTTTTGTTAGCAATATTCCGCTTTGAATAAAAGACTTAACACTTAACAACTTTAGTAGATAGATTTCAACTTAGATCTACTCTGCTTTTTACTTGTTCTTCCTAATTCTCATTTTTTTAAAAAACAATTTTTCTTTCTTCTTAAATAACCAACCCAGGGACTACGCCTTAGCGCGATTTGCGGAATCTCAAACGTCATGTCCATGTGCTGTTGTAGTGTGCTGATACGTGGGGTGTCCAAGAATTAGTGGCGTATTTTCTGAGAAACCAACTTCCGGTTATCCTAGATAACTTTATTGACACTCATTTTAAAGCTGAAAGCGTGGGGAATGCAGCCCTCAAAAAAAGCTAATTCCTATTTAGAATACAAAAAAAGTTATCGATTATTGAAAATCACGTGGTTACATGCTTCATACACAAATGTCATACATGACACACACACTGCACTCGTGAATCGCTACTGCTTGTCTTTGCGGAAGATGAAATCGGATTACAGGAACAAGCGACGAGGACGATCATCAAAGAACATTTCCTTGCTGCATGACAACGCAACACCCCATGTGTCCAGAAAGACACAAGAGACTCTGGCGCAGCTCTCGGTCACAGCAATTCCTCATCCACCGTACTCTCCAATCCTCAGTCCATGCGACTTCTTCCTCTTTGGGCTGTTGAAGCGAAAACTGCGCGGTCGTCAGTTCAGAAGCAGGGAAGAACTGGAGAAGGAAGTGAAGCAGATCTGCCACCGTGAAATCAAGACCGATGAATACGAGAAGGCAATGCGAGATCTCATTCATCGATGGGAGAAGTGCATCGCCATCAACGGTGACTATGTTGAAAAGGTCGGGAATTTGTCTGACGATTCCTTTGCCTGACATTTTTGTCTTTTTTCATTTACATGTACATGTATGTATGAAGTGAATCGGGTACTATAATTATTTCACATGTAACTTATTATAATTATATAGTATCGATATGAAACTTGTACCACTGGATTCGTGACGTTCTCCTCTTTCAAATGAGCATCCATAGAGGGCATTAGGGTTACAGGAAGTTAGTTTCTCAGAAAATACGCCACTAATTCTTGGACACCCCACGTAGAAGCCATTTACAGAGCTATGCATAGCATACAGGCATTCTGCAAGCATGGACAGGTAAGGATGTTTTATCGACAACCTTTTGATTAAAGAAAACTCCGTATTCCGATTATGAGGGTCAAAACAGAAAATCTATTTCAAATTCAAAATATCTCATTATTTTTTAAGTCACATGTATGCTGCTGTAGATCATCATGACATGATACATTTCATTTGATGCCACAATCCATCAGTAGCCCATTATCAAACAGTTAATAACAAAGCCTCATGTGTCACCATATGGAATTTTGATTCGGTCAATAGCTCTTAGAATGTTTGATAAACTACATGCGCAAGTAGTGAGGCACAACGTGAAAGAAGATGATTTATCTCTATTTCCATACCATTCAGAAAATCTTGGTGCCCCTACCCCTTTTATATTTATTGAATTTTTGACCGCATTAACACATCGAAAAATTCTATAGCCAGCCATATGTTTGCCCGATTTTCGGGATGTATAGGATTTGCGGAAAATTGTAGTCCTAGGACAAAGCTATTGAAGGAATGAGCAACCTCAGACCGGCGCTGTGGCTTTGTGGTAACGTCTTTGCTCTGCGACTGGGAGATCCGGGTTCAAATCTTGGTCGGGTCGCAAATAATACTTACAAAATAGGCCGTATTTATACCGCATTTACATTACACGTCTGTGAGCATTGAAGATAGAGAAGACATGATGCAGTAGGGTGTTTGAGAGAGGATAAGCGAGTGTACAATGAAATCTATTTAGCAAATAAAAACTTTGATAATGGAATATGACCACATGAGCTTAGAAAATGTGATATGATGTGAATTTTCTACAAAAGACCTCAAGATATTAACAGACTATGTATATGCTGATCACAAATATAGCACGTTGACTGGGCAAACAAAAAATGTTGTATGAGACTGAAACGAATCTCTACAACTGAAATATAAATCTCCAAGCTTTACAACAGTTCTGCTAGACTGTATACTACACATCAAGCCGGAGTCAACACACAAAATGATGAGAATCGCATCCATGCAAAAAGGTTGAGGGTAATAGTGCAGAATTGAACTGGATTTGGGAATCCGGTGAATTTCATGAGAAAATTGTTTAGGAACTGACTCCTAGGTAGCTTTATATATCGATGCGGAATAGCAGACAATATATTTCGTGTCCTACCAGAAGGATTTCGCTTTTATCATCATGTATTTCAGCAGTACTGGGTCGGTGAATGTCCATAGAGGCCAAACCTAGCCACTCAGTCATATGCATGCTAGCATATCTCTTAACTGACGCCTGCCAGTTAAGTTGCCTGAAATATAGCTAGAGCAGCATTTCTTTGTGATGTAAGTCACACATATGCGCCAATTTTCAGCAATTGATTCTGCTGGTGATGACACTTTCACATCAGTAGTTATCGGAAACTAAATTTTCGAGGCTGATAATTACTCATCCGTGAATTTGTTAAATTTAATAACCAATTCACAGCCACGTGAAGAACTCATCATGTGGTCATTTATTAATCGATCTATAACTGAAAAAGCACTTACAATGTATTTACTGACGCTATTGAAGCATGAGATCTAAAGGAATATCGGTTAACGAAATTTCAGTCTATTTTGAGAGTGGTGCCGAATTGTTGGATATCTTACATACTTGTCTCCTATCAAGCCACACTGAGGATGAGACAATCTTAACACTGGCGATTACAACAGGATTTGTCAATATCTCTTCAAGTGAGAGCTGCGATTCCTTCTCAGGCGGGTCTCGAACCCATGACCTTTTGCACAAGTTATTTGTACGGCCACTTTATCTACTGAGACAATGAAGCACTATATTGTGACATCCCCTTGTCTCAACACATCTTCAAGAACGAGCTGCTTTTTGCATGTAAATAAAACTGATTGTAGTTCATCAGGAAGTTATTTTTATTCCATTCAATTCCATTTAATTGATTCTCAGATATCCATTTGGGCTCTCAAAGTTAGGCGTGGAAGTTCCCAGAAGTTTGGAGCTCATGAGCGTACGTGAGAGCAAGGCTGAAACAAAGATAAATCTTAATTTACATGTTCTAAACTGCCAAGCAGTGCTGAGCGCACGAATTCAAATTCCCATCGAGTACTTAGCAAATACTCGCGCGAATATCGCAAGTTATGACATCTGCAGGCAAATGATTTCCGTTGAGCACTACAACAACTCGGTGATATCCTGTAATCGAAGTTTCCTTCAAGGGGTATACAAAGAACGTGTTACTCATTCACAACTTGATGCATCTCTTAATTGTCTCAGTGACCGAGTGGCTACAAGTGCTGACTAATGATCCTATGGAGGTGCGATCGAATCCGTCAAACAGATCCTGTACAAACTTGTTAATCAGCACTCAGAGTATTTTGTATCTCCTTATGGATTGAAAGCAATGACGCATTAAAAGGTATGTTATTGAAATTAAAACACGCAATATCAAATTACCAGATTTCAATTACAACTTCTATGAAACAATATTCAGAATTCGACAGCGACATATTCTTGACCTAGACAATATACCCTGACTTCGACACGACATCCTGCCCTCGACCTCGATGCAATGTCCTTGCCTCTACCTAGATACGAACTCCTGACCTCGACCTGGATACATTCTGCCCTCGACCTAGATACGACATCCTGCCCTCGACCCAGATACGACATCCTGATCTCGACCTGGATACATCCTGACCTCGACCTAGAAACGAATAGCCAGACTTCGACATCATAAAATACCTTGACATCGACCTCGATGTGACATCTTGACCTCGACCTCAAGAAACTATCCCGACATCAAGAAAATACCGTGACTTTGACATGGAAAAATATTTTGACCTCGACCTTGATGGAAAATGGATCGCGGCCGAATCTCCGATTGGTTTATCAAGCTGATTTCGAATACTTTATTCAAGTTATCACTATATTGGATGAAGTCTTATGCTGTCAGCATCATCCAAGATCTGTACTAACGAGAGCTAAGACGTTCAACTTATGAACGAGTGTCGTTTGAGATAAGAGCAAGCCAGAGACAATTGTCGATTTCTTTTTCAATTTTCAATTGATTTTCTTGTCTCAATATTGTCATAAAACATTTCCATCCTTTCTTGTGATAACCAATTGCTTCAATATTGATCACAATTTTATCCTGTAAAGTTGCAGAAGTGCTTGTTTCGAAAATGATGTGAAGATCCAACTCCTTATTTCGTACAAGTGAATTGGATTATTACTTCTGAGTGCCGACTCCATAATGAATAGCATCTTGAAACGGATAATGTTCCCAAAGGAAACAGACGATTACATTATCGGCGAGTTGACGCCAAATCATCAAATGGCAACCATAAATACAGACATGGAAAGCAAAAAAGCAACATTTTCGCCGAAAATGCACTTCATCAACGAAGTCAATGTAACATTAGAATAGACGAAGTTAATTCATCCCGAGGCTTATTTATAGATATTCAATCATATTTTAGATAATGCAATTTCATGAGACATGACAATAAATTTGTCCTTCACTATGCTATAAAACACTAAGTAGTTTTGAGAAGTGAAGATTTTGTCATTTATTGTTCTTGATGTACTGAGCATCTATTTTCTACTGCGATAAAGAAGAGAAAACGTGTCTCACCTGGAGACATAGCTTCGACAACGTGAGACAGTGCTGTGATGGGGTGAGAATGCTTCAGCTATGATTCGAGCACTTCAATTGTCAGTGGGAAGTTGGTTGTAGGCGACGGTGGTGTAAGGGTAGGAAGACCAGGTCAGAGACCTCAAGGATCCAGGTTCGAGATCGCTCACAATAGGTTATAAATTAGTCTCAGCTCTAGTCATGTGGCGGTGGTAATAGTCCGGCAGCCAGAACAAGTTTCTGCAGGGAACGAGGCCGAAAGTGAGACTTTCACAATGATGGACACCCTATGCCTACTTCAAATCTGCACGTCTCGCGAGTTCTGGTGAGTTCCTCTTTCTGTCAGACATGATCAAAGAAAAACACATGTAAATCCAATGGATCGCAATTTGCAGTTTTTGGCTAAAACGAAATTTCGTGTGTTTTCTCTAATTAAACGAAAATACTAAGCCCAGAGTCACAATTTTTGATATGGAATGTCTTCAGGTCATTTCCTTTCATCTTCATGCACCCCTGTCTATAAAGCTGAACACATTTAGATTTGGCGAGTCTCCTTATGTCGGCAAACACAAACATTTTGAGCAACTTTATCCACATTCAGCCACATTCTCACATACATAGCCGATTAGATGCATGATAAAAGCACATGCACATCATAAGAAATGACCTGAAGATATTCCATTTCAAAAATCATGACTCTGGACTTAGTACAAGAAGACAAGAAGAGGAACTCACTAGAACTCGCCAGACGTGCCGATTCGCAGTAGGCATAGGGTGTATATCATTCTGTGAAAGTCTCACTTTCGGCCTCGTTCCTTGCAGAAACTCGCTCTGGCTGCCGGACTATAAGGGGCCTGTGTGAGCTAGCGATCTATAATCGCTAATCAACTCCTAGGAAAATCATTGGAAATCGAAGGGAAGAATAATCGGACTGAAAGCATCACAATGCTCCTCAGAGAAATCGGAAAACTACAGAAGAGAATTTAAAACGCTACACGTGAAATTGTCGATAAAGTAAACCTGCCTATTCAACAGTTTGGAAGATCGCTAAAGGAGGAAAATTGCATAGAAGTCTAATGACGGCAGCAAATTTTGCTTACATAGGATACAGCAGCTGTTTATTGTACAGCTTGCTGTATATTGTTCAATAACCCGAGTATTCAATTTCACTGCACTTGCATGAAGGCAGAGCTGCCCTTTGTCTTGTCAACCGAAGACAACACAAACCGCCATATTCTGAGTGAGTGATTAGATCTAGGACTGAGTAGCCATAGCCTCTCGGAGCACTAGCCTCTAGAAACTGGACAACTTCAAAAATGAATGGGTAAGTTTTTGTTGGGAAACCAAGTAGACAAGATGGTAATAATTCTTTTTTAAGCTTTCTTAATTTCGGCCTCCTCTTAGGCCATCATCAAAAGGCCTTCTGACTTAAAAACTTAAAGAAAATGATTGACCAAGGTCTCTTCAACACAATGAACGGGTAATTTTGTCATTGTTTGATAACAAAGTGAAAATATACAGTGACGCATGTTACTAAGATTTAGGTATATGTGTAAGTACAGATTGCTAGCATTTTGGAGCGGTCATCAGTCGCGATGGTAGAGAGATTTTTGCTTCTCAATTGTCCTTTGCGACGACAAGTTGGCAGATATTTGCCTGAACACAAGAACGGGAGATGCTTCACTGTTCCCCACATTTATTTTCTTCGCCATTTGGAACGGCTCTGTGCATCCATGGGCATTAATTACTCCGATGTTTTCCATGTTCTTTATTCAACTAACCATTGCATCCATGGTCTCCTAATGTTTCTACTTCCACATGACGGCGTCTTCAAAGCTGTTTTTACTACTTATCCTGGACAGATGTCCCAACTTTCTGATACACTAGAGGCCATATCAGCACATGTATTTCATTACAAGCTTCTCCACCACGCTCACTGTCTTTGATATAAGTTTGCAGCGGAGATATCACGTCAAATGACCAACAGCCGAATCCCTTTCATTTGCGGCACCTACAATGTTTCACTTTTATTGATAGGAATCATGAAATTTCGCTTCCGTGCTCTTCAATGAGATCCTGTACTCATTTCAGTTCTAATTATCGCCTCTCTCTCCTCGATCTCTATGCCACTATCGGATGTGGAGAGGGAAGCATGAGAAGTGAATGATTGATGGCAACAGTTTCATACAATACTTCACGAAACTTTGAATAGATATGAACTTGGCGACCTGAGGGTACTAAGAGATCAGTTCATGATGAGTTGCATAATTACATTATTTAGGCGTCAATGTTTGAGAGAAGCCGAGAGACTTCACTGTTGGAAGGAGTGTCTATCCTTCAATATCAAGATCACTTTAGGTGGCAGAATAGCTCAGTTGGTAAAGGGTCGCATTCCCATGCGGAAGGTTCCCATTTCGAATCCGCTTTTCCATCAGACCTTTTCGCGCAAATGTCGGATATCTCCAAAATAGAACAGTAATCTGACTGGGATTGACATGGCAAAGGTTGCTACCCCTAACGAGGTGAGAGTTGCTGTTGTATGAGGGCTGTCCAACCCCAAACTTGCTATTATGGCTTCTTGGCTTGAGTGGAGAATGGGAAAGTTAAATAAAAGCAAGTAGTCAAGGGTGGTCGTACCTGGACCGTTTGTTTAAATGGCATAATCCGAGCGGGACTTCGAGATTTTCAATTATAACAGAATTAAGAGACTTTTCGCGCAAGATAAACTTTTCATTATTTTAATATTACTATGAATGGACAGATACATTAACTAGCTGATGAAGAAAATGTAGATTGTTGCAAATCTGAGCACCACAATCACAAACACAATGTAATATATCTCAGCATGGTACCACTATCGATCATGGACTACATCGATACTAAATGATATTGAACAATCTGAATGGTAGCTTTTCCCATTTCTATCAAAGGGCTTCCTATATGCGTGCTTCATATATCAAGCAGGCATCTTATCCACTGCAGCACTGTGTTTAATGATGCCCACACAAGGTCTCGATCCCTAGACATTGAGATCATCGAGCAGACATCTTATCCACTGCGCCATCGAAGCTTTCGACATACTTGGATCATTTCTGTGTTAGTTCACGGATGTTCTATCATTCAACAGCTGGACTATCTACCTGACATGACAGTGAATAGCAGACAATCGGCTGACACGTAGAAAGTACTCTCCTCCACAACAGCGTGAGAAGAGTAGAGGAGACAAGAAGACGCCCACCTGACTGAAGGAGCCTCATTCAAATTTCATGTCTGATTTATGGAGCAATGATGAAGCAGATTCAGTGTCAGAAACGATTGAGAATCGCTTGCTCACATTCAAGCGAGATGAATGCGCACAAGTTAGAAATTAAATCAGAAAGAAAATCCAATTCATCGCCAGGAGACTGTCGTCTACTGATGAGAAAACATGGTTGCTGATGGTCAGGTCGGGTAAGAAAATCCATCAAATCACTGCTCATTCCGCATCTCCTCTGCTCTTTATTCTCCTGTCAGGGATGACAAATGGGGTGCCAATCTCCCCACATCATAAGAAGATATCAGAAGGCATCATTTGTATGCATTGAGAGCACTTATCACGAGCAAGGTGTTTCTGATGTTAATCATACTTCTGATCACATTTAGTGAAGGAGAAAATAAAATTAGACAAAAGATTAGATAAAATTAGTTTGAAAAGAATGTAAAATTATTATTTTTTTCATCATCGTAAAATTGATCATTTTTCAGCCTAAATGTATGAAGCTGTGGCGCCAAAGGAAATGCTTGAAAATATGGAAAATCTCACCTTCGTAGCATGCTGTGGGTCAATGTGCGATTGGATCACTGTTTTCTATTCTAGGAATTCACCATGGAAGTTCACATACCAGATCAAGAGAAAAGAATGTATATGTATAAGTATTGCCATACTGAAGATCACAGGAGAGAAACTCGCGACAGTAAGATGCCTGGATGTGCATTATTTCATGCATAAATTTGTATAACTGTTATTGGAAAATGTCTAAAACTGTAGAATAGGCGGTCCCTGAAATATCATTAAATATACGAATAATACTCGTAAGTATTTACATTTCCCTACTGGAAATCGAATAACAGCATATTTCAAGATGCACAAAAAAGAAGTTGCTTAAAAATGAAAAATCTTGTGATTTCGGATGTCTAGGTTTATGACATCCCACAAAGCGTCATCAATGAGTCGATATGGCGCTGACAAGGCGTTTGAATGTTGCTGTGCTTCCGTGGCTCAGTGGTGGACAACATGGGCTGACGATCCGAAGGTGAGAAATTCAAATCAAACATCATGCAAAATACTTGTGGAAGACAGACTTGAAGATTCATCGATATGACATTATGGTAGAGCTTCAGTGTTCTCGTGGCTCAGTAGTGGACAACATGGGCTGACGATCCGACGGTAAAGGATTCAAATCCATTCACATGCAAAATAATTGTGTGGGATACCGGCATACGCATGGCCTCCTCTCGCAAGCAACCTCATGCTGTTTCACTTCCACGTTTTGAATCTGGTAGAAGCCACATAAGGATCTTGTGGTTTTCAAGAACTACATCCGTGCCTCTGATCACGGCTGATAAATCATCTTCATGGATGATGGAAGCCGAGCTGTGACACGCGGAGCTGTATCTGAAGATGATAAAGAGCGAGCAATGAAGAGAGCATTTATGATTCACAATAAAACTCGCTGCACTTTTCTGTGCAAGAAAAATACATCATTTTTGATATTCGTAGATTTTTATAGCTCCCTTGAAGGAATATCGTGAGCAGCTCAGGCATTATAAAGCTTCTCTTCGATTGATAATTTAGCAAGAGTTGCTTTGATTCATCAACCATTCTGTTACAATTGCAAAGTCTTCCTTTTTATCAAACAGAATCCACGAAAAGAGGAAGAGTGAGAAAACAATTCAAAGTACAGACACAGTAAGCCAGAGTGGATGAGCAGCTACAGTCAGTAAGTTCATTCCCAGGTCAGCTCCCAACGAGATGGCGAATATTCAAATGAGCAACACTTCACGTCCTCAAAAAATTAGCGCCACTTCCCTCTTCTGCAAGTTCGTTAGTGTTGTGCCGAAATAAACTTCTTCCCAAGGCAATACCAACTCGTACAAGAAGCCTCATTGCCGACAGAATTGAGTGTGTAGATGGACAGATCCTGAGGCGAAATCCTCGAAGTCGAGTGTCTTCACATATATCCTCTTATTTATCAAATCTCAACAGATGTAACTACCACCAGCCTTGAATTATCGAATTGAGTCATCGGTCGTAGCTAGGTTCGACCCAGTAACGTTGGAGATGGAGGACATGCGTGCACACACTTAAGCCAGAAGGCCACTGCAACATCTGTTGAGAGCGGGCATCAGCGAGTGAGACATTGTTTACGCATGTATGCAAGACAGTCAGCAACTGCTGTATTTCTGTCGTTCGCAACGAAGTTTTACAGATTTATTGATGCAGATTAATCAATTATTGATCCTCATCACCTATGAACTGGTTCAAACCAGCTACATTGGAATTATTTCTAATTTCATAATTTCGTTATGAAATTAATCAATCCACTATTGACTACGCAGAAAATCAGTAGTATGACATGAATATTTACCCATTTGCTCCCATGTTGAAGCCAAGAGAGCACCCCCGCATGTGATGCGCTGAGGCAGCGGCCGCCACATGCGCGCTGGCAGGACTGACTGTGGTAGGAGTGGTCGAGATGGGCACCGTATGGCCATTGCTTGGTAGCATTGCACCCGGGGTAACGGAGGGAGGAGCGGTCACGTGTCCTGCGGCCGCCATGTTGATGGCACTGAGATTGGGGGCGTGAGTACGGGCGAGCAGTTCCAAATCAATGTCAGTCTGCAAGAAATAGAAATTAAACAATGACAAAAGTTCATTTTGATATAATTTCCAACAATGCCTACGATAGACCTACATAAAATGTACAATGAAGCAAAATGTGACAGTTGAAAGAAGAGTTTGTTTTATATCTTTTCGGAATTGACCTCATCCAAATGCAAAGCCGACTACGAGAACACGGGCCGACTTCGGTATGACTGGCTGATGTTCATGATATGGTGAAGTCACAGATTTATAAGGATATTCTAGAATGATTACATGGAGCATCACATTTTCAAGGTTGATCTGCATTTCATCCTTGATCATAGGGACATGTCTTAGCTTATGATGATGGTTCTCCCCGGTATTGGGAGCTTGGACGGCGCTGACATACTCGGACTTTTATCTGGAGCATTGTGATCTGTAAATCAACGAAACGAAATTTGGTTTTCTTCAGGCACTAGAAAGCTGTCTTTAATTAAATTTGGCAATCATATTGGTCAATTTTCTATGTTGGTTCATAACAGCGCTATTCTGTGTTCGGAGGCGGTGTAAAACGAGAGTATTTGCAAAACGTTAAGATTTCCCGGTGATTGAGCAAGAAGGCAGGAAAAAACGCATGCAACTAGATATGAATACGGACACTAAGTCACACATGTATAGATAGTCAGTTATTGCAGCTGTACTATAAATAAAGACTTTGGAGGACACACTCACACTCATAATTAAGTGATTAGCCTGAACTTTATGTTAGGTGTCTGGCTTGAAGAATTTGAATGAAATGATCGATTATTTTATGTAGCGCACTTCTGTATTCGCAACGGTTCCGCGATTATTGGGACATTTTTCAAATATGCAAAATTGGTAAACTAATATTCTATAATGCTTTGAAAGAATCTTATAATATATATATATATATATACGAATATTTCGAAGTGAGAAAAGCACGTTAAGTAGCTATAAATAACCAAAATATTTTGTATGATTTTTCCAAAAAAATGCTGAAGCTGCGTCGAGTTAGACAACAAAAACAAATAATTAAAATACCAATCTGCCTTAATTACATTACTAAATGTATTGTTTGCATTCTACATGTCTTACAGGACTGTCGCTTCATTAGACGATGATTGTAATTTCAATGCGATGAAATTATAATGAAGCAAGAGCTCTACGACACATGCGCATGATGTGAACAACACATTTGATGAATTATTTTTGGCAGATTCTTCTCGTGTAAATGCACTCAAAATATGTATCTGAAGGTAAAGAAAGCATATTTATTAATTTATCTGAATTCATTATTTCGATCTGTTTGCTTAGTTTGTTGCTAACTACATGAAGCTGTAGGAGCAATTAATTCTTTTCTGCGCAGTTGATCTAAGTTGTACTTCTGAGGTTGAATAAAGTAGCAAGATTGATGTTCAAATCTTACAAAAGTTTCTGTTCGCTTTCTAATGGCTAGACGAACAGCAAGAATTTTCAACCCTCAGTTTGGTCAATCTGCCTCAACGATAGTCATTTTCGCTACAGTTTTTGGAATTTTTGTTCAAATGGAAACATTTCTATGAATTCCATGTTACTTGAAAGCAGTACAGGGCAGCTTGGAAGTGTGGCTGCGGAATGTCTAGAATCCCTAATCACTCGCATACTCTTCGATCTACAATTGTTCGTCTTAACAACGCATTTTACTAATGAGTGTGGACAACGCAATGGACATAACACAGCTCGAACAACGTCCCAATTACTGGCGCCGATGAAAACCCCTACGGTGCGCAATACAAGACAGACTACACATCCCAAATGAACTTTATGTAAGCAAGTATCTCTTTCCTGATAAATAACGATCATGTTGAAATACCATCTGTGACAACCGTATTAAGACGGTGGAGTTGACAGGTACATCAGGTGAAGTCGTGGAGATGTACTTTGGAGGATAACTTGTTGAGGATTTATTAGCATTCCAACTTGACAGATGAGAACTACTCATCCACGAAATATTATCTCTGGTATTGCGCGTTGATTTTCGAAAGCGCTACTCCGATTTGTGGTGTAGCGTGCAATACATGACGGATTCCAAATTGAAAAAAAACCTCTCTCCTCTACTGAGGTGTTGGTTGGATAGCTGTCTGTAGAAGCGATTGAACTTGAAGGTCTTTGAAACGCGAACGGTGAAGGGTTCGAGTCGATTCTATCTGGCAAAGAGGTACCATTTATTCTTAACGAGACTGGAAACTGACTGTAACTGTCAACAAGTCGCAAATTATGCAACTGACCCTCGATTCGATTTAGTCCGTGAGCTACTGACACTTTCTTCCTAAATTCGCGCACAAAGCATGACTTCGTAGATATTGAAACGCTGAATACAAAAATCAAATTCTTAAGTGTCACAGCCAGTCGCTTTCGCTTATAGGTAAGGTTAAAGGATTCCCATTGGAATCGCGAAATTAGGAAGAAAGTGTCGGCAGCTCCCGTCCTAATTGAGAAATTGAAATAGCAATTAAATTTGCATTGATTGCGACTTACAGCCATGGATCTATGATCCAAGTTGTGTAACCATGTTCGGTTGAGAAATAAAAACAAGTCTTCACTGCGATAAACTATGCATTTCGCTTGCCACCGGTTGGCATGGTCGCGTTCTCATTATTCAAAGAAATATGCAATTTCGCTTACCAAAGGAAAGCATGGTCGCGGACAAGAACGTGACCATTTTTACCGGTGAAGATCACAAAATTAGACAGGTCGTCTATTCAACTGTTTGACTAGAAGGGAAACATTGGAACATGCAACGTAAATGAAATGACACAATCTGCTGACATGATACCACAGCAATCGGACAATGAGCAGCCAATCAACATTAAACACGCGAAATTGTGCGAGGTCTTAGTGACTGTTATCAACCGGATCACACAGAAAAGAGACACAGTCGATGTCAAGTTCTGCAGAAAAGTTTGTGGACGTTTTTTCGTGCGTCTGCTAACTTTTTAAAGAATAATCGGAGGGCCCAACATTATCGAGAAAACGCAATGATCTGAATTCTACGAATCTGAAGGAATCGTGACGATCGGAGCATTTTGAAGGAATTCAGAGCAATCCGCAAGGCGCACGACTATTTTTCCTATCTCTGCAAGGTATTAAATTTCTTTTTTCCCACTTAGTAAGTTCCTGCATGTGCCATCGTTTTGAATCATTTTGCACTTCAATATCAAATTCTGTGGTGAAGACGGTAAGCTAAATGCATAGTTCCTCGCACATTGAGAACGCGACCATGTATACTGATGGTCTTGGACTTGGAATGCATACCTTGGACTCTATAGGCAATGTAGAGATCCAAACATCTTTCCCTACCGTTTCCTCGTACAGTCGTATTTGTCCGGAACATTCTCCAGAACTGACGCTCTCACTTAAGAGAGAAATCCACCCAGTTGCCAAAAGGACGTTCTTACTGCCCACGCATTTCTGTTTTTATCGCCACCTTTGATTCTTCTAATGCTAAAATTACTTGCCTTTCTGCCTGCATATTCCGCTACTCTATCTGGTGGTAATTCTTTGTAATGCAACACGAACGGCGTGACGACCCGCACTATCGATGTATAATGACTCACGCAATAACTTCACTTGTGTAACTTCAACCAAACATCCTCAAGTCCACATCACGTGCGAGTGTGCGATAACATAAACCTTTTCCAAGTGCACGACCCTTCAAATTCAATTTAAGGTTGCTTGCATTTATACTACACATTCCCCTTTTGAAGTTCTATAGTTGACGTAGAACAGGTCACTAGCTCGACAAGTCATGTTGAGTCCTGCAGGGAACGATGTATTGATCGGATAACTTTTGTTGTGATCTGCATGGCGTAACATGGAAATCAGACATACAGCATTACTCACTATCGGTATTGTCTAACAATCACCTTTCGCATTTCAACATTCCAGAGACCACAGAGATCCCTTTTTGTCTGCATGCATACCACTATATCTTTGACTTTCCTATGGCACATGACTTGACATCATAGTTGAAAACTGGAAAGTCATCCACTTCTGTAAAGAGCTTTAATGACGATAATCGTAGAGCCCAAACATTTCGTCATTAAGGCAGATGGGTGATTATGCGTTTCTTTCTTGTTCTTATGAAAGCAGAGCATCGTAGAAGTACTGAAGATAAACTAGTCGATCAGCAAAGATGTTCCTTCGGTCACCAGATTAGTTTTGAATGATGAAATTACAAAATCCATTCCCATACCTTTTTAACACATGCCAGAATATCGCCCTGTTCATTTGAAAGATCCCATTTCAGATGTAAGAACAAACAATTGTAATGTGAGATCCCTTGAAATCGACATCCATCTGTGCTTGACTATGAAACTACACATGAATTCATCATTCACATGTGGAGGTTTCAGTCCTGTTATGCAGTCCACAATGTCAATTTCTCTGCAAAAATCGTCATTGGAATTTATGTACATGCCACTGAATAGTTTGGCCAGATCAAAAGAGCATGGAAACATGTAACAATTCTTCGGCACGCTTCATAGCTATAACACATCTGTAAATTTGACTGCATCCACCCCACATTCTGATTGTGAAACAGATCTACCACTCTGTAATGTGCCAGCAGCTGTTTTATTCGTTATGATGTATCAAAAAACATTCTCCGACATAAAATCTTCAAAGTTGCCAACCTCATTAAACGTACTTTTACTTGTGCAGTACATTTCATCGACGAAGTTCATATTGCAAAATTGAAGTGAATTCTCATGAACGTATGGATACTGTTGCGCGTAATGTGAATCGGTATCATTAAGTCTGTGAGCAAAATTAAAGGAAATTTAGTTTCGATCAAAAACTGCAATTTTATTGATACAGATTTTGAACTCTGAAATTAAGAACGGTGAACTCAAGATTGAGGTCTCGCAATTGTACTCTTATTCTTCGTTGTCACAACTCATTATAGTCCAAAGCAATCAAATTTAATTGACAAACTAAATATATTTCTCTCGTGCCTCTTCGATCATTTGCCCTTGAGTTTCAGTTGAAAACATGGATAAGTCTTGCCCGTTGAAATGATAAAAATCTTCAGTGCTTTCATTTTCTTTTTACTTCTCCCTGTCCAACCAAGGGCCCTAAGCCATGTCACTAATTTTGGGGTGAGGCAACTCATGCCAGGTCAAGTTAAGTAACCTCTACTAAGAGCAGTAGTACCTCCGCAGGCGAGCAGAGTCGAAACCTAGTGTGAAACCTCGAAATAATTTGTGTAAATATTGAAGGAATAAAAAGACATCAACTGGAGAAGTCCACTGCTGATGCACTGATTTTAATGAACCTTTAGAGATGCAGACCAGGAAATTTAGGAAATATGAATAACAAAGACAAAATGTGTGGTACCCATAAAATGGGCACGCATGTAGTTTAGATAGTGCTTATATTAACGTATCAAAAGTCACCGCAAATCCGTCATGTGGTCTTTGAGCAAAAAGTCTCCCAAAGATGGTGTATTGCATGAGATTTTCCGAGGTCTATTTTGACGACATCTCTTTCCCTATTGGTGAAAGAGCAACGCGTGCGCAAATCAGCTGACGCTCTAAACCAATGAGCGTGCAGCTGGCAGTGAATGGAAACTTGGCATGCAAAATATTCATGATCGAAGTATTTTTGAGTGTTAGTCTTAGGATACACCTTTCAATCTAGCACAATCTTAACTGCATGTATGCAAATTTTCAGGGTACCACGAATTTTGTCCGGGTTAAAACCTAATACTCCTGGATTAGACGACATTTACTGTTTCGGCCGAAATGAGTGCATAACTCAATCTGATCTACTTCGCAGCATTTTATTATGCACTGTGTGTTCTGGACAGAATCCTGTGGGCATGTAGCCAACTCTGAAGCGCTACAGAATTGTCAGAAAGATGTTCAATTATATTTTTGACAGCTAAACAATGCAATATATTTTCAATGAAAGATTGAACAACAATTTGCTCTCTACAGGTTTTATCAGATGGAGTTCAACCTTTTAGAGGGATAGTAAAACATCCTGTTTGAGAGTCATGAACTCAAAGCAATTTCAATGAATACTCAATATCTCTACCCAAAACAGAGAAACTTGTACAAAGTTCGAATACACTAAACATCATTCACAAAATCTCCTTTCAAATTTTTAACAGTTAGTCCAGGTCATTTTCGAAAACAAAAGCACTGCTTGAAAAATCAGATATTTGATGGCGGAAATAAGTTATTTAAGTTAACTAAAAAACGCACAAACAGCTCACAGTTCTTAAGAGAACATGATCAAAATCGCATGTAAATTCCAAGAAAAGAAGTTTGAAAATGCCTACATATTTTCGGCAATAAACAAATCAGAGACACATCAATTTGTCATCAGCTTTGGAATAAGAAGGATTCAAGCTAATAACGAATATGCATTCAAAATTTGAGACCGCATATGGCTGGACAGATATCACAGGAAATTAAATTTTTTTATGAAATTGCCACATTTTACTTTCATAAAAGATGTACGTGTACAACGATAAAATTGTACGTGTTAACGATGCACGAATTCACAAACTGTGTGTATCAGGAAAGCTCGCTTCCTAGCCATCGATGTCTATGACATTAGCGTTCGTCATGATAGACATGAGTGTGCAACAACGCAGCATCAAAGAAACGTCAAGTTTAAGAGAATGTCGAAGAACATTGTCTTAAAAATCGGCAGACCGGGTCCAGTTCCCACAATGGGTACTTACAGACTAACACGCAGAAATTAAATCTATGTGAGAAGATCTGTTTCGTAATATCATTGTACTCTGTCGCAACATTTCTTACATTCAGCTACTTTTGAGTCTAACTCTCTTTTGTTTGCTCTTCCCTGCCCCACCAAAGACATGAGACCATACTAGCAACCTAGGGGTGGGACAGCCTTCACACACGCAACTACCACCAGGTAAGGGCTAGTAACCTCTAGTGAGAGCGGTGGTACCTCCCGAGGCGGACAGATTTGAACCCTAGACCTTCTGCACTTCGATACCGAGGCGCGGTCTTTAACCAACTGAGCTATTCTACCACCTCTTGGTCTAAACTCCAGATAAAAGTTGGCTGATGTAAGTCAAGTCAGCCGAATGTATGTCAGGCGGTATCAAGCTCACGTGCTTTACCTATCAAATGTCAGCTGCGCCTTAGTCAACGGCTGTCGCAGTTTCATAAAATAGTTGTGCTTTTGAACTGCTCTTTATTCACCCTGACAGTGAATTATCGAGAGATCATTTCGTCAACTAACGATGTTATTCAAGCGCGATGACCACTTTGAAGTTTTCTCATTGCGTTTTTCAATGAACAAATTTAACACTGAATTATGGATAGAGAATTTCTGATGAAACTTCAGCACGCAAATTCTGGCAACGAACAGCTTCGTTTTTAACAAAACAAAATGATTGAGTTTTATGTTGCTACGAGAGTCTATGGCGACACCAAAGCAATAAACTAATCTATTTATCGTAGGATGATTCGATATGTAATGATACAGGCAGAATGAGGTTTTCCTTCGCACGAGGCAGATGCGATAGTTTTGATAGCAACAAATCACGCAGATCAAATATGGATTGAGGTTATCGATAATTTCTAGAATAGAATAGAATAGAATTTCTATCATTTTTCCATAGTTCGAAGCACTATTTCATCGGCTCAATCCCTGCAGTTGTACATCACTGCCTTAAACATACTGAGAATTGCACTCGATCAGCACACTGTCAGTCGGAGGACGATCTCGGTGAAATAGTCATCAGGATTCGGTCCTCCCTCTTTCCAACAATAGGAATAGATTCTGAAGATGACCCTTCATTACATAGGATGACAATAGAATGAAATGAACTAAACGACAGATCCAATTGCCATGAAAAGGATGTGCGGCTGTCAGGATTCGAACCTCCGACCAAGGTTGACTGCACCTCTGCTCTACCAACTGAGCTACATGCCTACATGAAGTGCGCTGGGACCAGTTAACGTAGAGGCGGTATTTAAGTCATTATGTTGTATCATAGAAATCTTTAATAATTATCTTATCGGAAGAGCTGGTATATCTGTAAGGTCTTAACAAGAATGGGGCGCATCTTTTAGGAGTAGGACCCACCAAGAACTGACATATTATCTTCTGTACTTAACAAGCAATGGTATACACGTATTTGCCACGTCCTAACAATAACAAGTTTGAAAGATCTTTCGATGCAAGAAATTCGAATTTTCAGACTAAAAGAACATAATACAGATACAAGGCTCTCAGTTCTTCACAGAGAACACAGTACATGCAAACTGCTATAATCATTTGAACCTTGACTATGACACATGGCATTTACAACACTTTCCATATTCATCTCCCAGAAATAATAGAAACTTGAAGTTCTGGAGCTGAAGTCATACATTGAGCATTAGGGACTTGCCCTCAGGGGTTATTCTACAAAAACATGGCAAATGAATATGCAGAAGTGAGATAGATCCTCGACGGTCCTTCATTCTGTTTGCCAGAACACACGTCTCTTGAAAGATCAGGATCAAGTCAGGAACAGACCTAGAGAAGCAGATTTCACTTTTTCGGGCTCATTACATGGGTATCCTACACCGCAATGTGATAACTTTATCGACTTGCATTTCTGGAAAACAGTTTCAGCTTCACTTGTTAACAGAGCTGCTTCTGCCAAAACACGTGTAATGTTAATAAGAGATTAAGTGAATCCACACTTTGCATGATGAAAAGCGGATGCAACTCTGATAAGGTTTCCCATCTACAGATCGCTTTTTAGCGCTTCAGGGTCCTTTGTTCTTAAGACGTTAAGACGTTTTAAAGATTCCTTTATTCTAAAGATAAATTAGTTCTTTAATTTGTCTCAGCTTTCATTATAAATAATAGTGTTCAGGTTTTTCATTTCATTTTCATACACGATAAAGAACTGACTGCACTGTGTCTAAGTTAGCATTATACAATCCTGTTGACGTTAAATCATGGGAAAAGAGCTTAAAAAACGTCTACAATCTTCTCTTAACAATTTTATTTAATTCAATGTGTTGCCAGAGAATTAGCAACACATTAGCGGTTGAGAAGCTCACGATATATTTAGCTTGCTCAAGTGATTGGAACTTGGTTTCCATGGTGACCGAATTCCTGTCATGACATCTCCAACAAAGGTGAACATTCGCTGTTATTGCAATATATGCATGTAAAGAATAACTTGTCAGCCTAATTCTCTTGAACTTTCAATCAAAACTTTCGACAAAGTTCATTGAGGTGAGGATAGAATTCACTTGAGATAACTTCGAACTGATTCCACAATAATCGATAATGGGAATATTTTATATAAAAGACATATTTCCTTCAAATCTTCGTTCTAAAGGATAATAGTCAAGTTATTATCCTTTTGAGATCAATGCAATGCAGATATTTCATTTAGTACGATGCAATGCAATTTTTGTACGAACATGCAAGATAAACGGAAACTTTCAGTCTAACTTGCAATTATCTGATTGAAATGAAGTCAGTATTCGACTTGAATTCTCGAGTTCCTCTTCAAAAGAAGAGGTAGCTGTTAAGAATGTTCCCAGCCCCTATCTCTTAGATGAAACGATACAGCGCTACTTCAGGCACTGCTATCGACACTGCGCCTTGAATGGCACTTAAAATTATTATTTTGACCACATAGATAAATTGCCTTGTGTGCGTGCTTGGGTCTAGAGATGAGTTTCCTCAATACTAATGGTCACGACCAGAACTGGTCTCGAGGGGCTCGCAGAATCACAGAATTGAACGTGATGCAAATTCAAACCTGAATTCTGACGTACTAGAACTAGAACGATAGATAGCTGAGATGGCATCAGTTGACTCTGACAGCGGGTTTACTAAAGTCATTGAAATAGATTGTCTATCTGAAGTTGACTAGAATGGAAATTGACTCAATGTCACGGCACAAATCCGGGGGAACTAAGATGAGGCATGAACCACCAAATGAAAAGCTTAGAATTGCACATGTGACTGATTCTAACCCAATGATTCAGCCGTTGACAAGTGTATCTAAGTGAAAATGCGTGCGACTTTTATGCCTCTATTGTACGTATTGCATGAAGCCTAACTTCCATTCTAGATATTTCATTGTTATCTATTTCTATGACAAAGTAGTTCAAGACTTCTTGATTTTAAGATAACTACTTATGCAAATGCCGCAAAACCTAAATTTTCCACACAAGAATAAGATCCACTTGAGAGATGTCACCTGCATGAATATGAATGAGATTGGACTGTTAACAAAGTCTGCAGACAGAATGAAAGAAAATTATAAAAATTGATCTTGTGGCCGCAGATTTATGATCCTTGCTTCCATTTTTTGCATGATTGATCTTCATAATCCATTGCAAGCGTTCTTGAACAAAGTGATATTTCAGAATGTTTATCAGCGATTCCATAGGTGATTTTGTGACTTCATCATAAATGATCGGCCATAGTCATTAATTTTCATAGATTGCTGGTCGCTACGAGTAAATTATCTTTCAGTTTCATAGAAGACACTAGGCACATGCTACCAAACACAAACATACATTATTTAACAGTTTATCAAGGATTAGACTTTTCATGACGAATCGTCCACGATTAACAATGCAGGATATCATTTCAGTTACAATTGATTAACATAATGATATAACCTCGACGAGAGATGTTGCATATTGCTGTTGCGTACGTCCACTATAAGAAAATATGAAGTATTGAAAGCTTTCCTTCTCATGAGTCCAGAAATCGATTAGCAAGCTATGCAACATTGAATAGCTCATGCAGTGCTTCATGTTGGAGATACTGGATAAACACATGTTGGAGATTATTTCATGTCCACTCTTGCTAAGTCTAGATACCTAGCAATTCGACCTCTACGGGTAGAAGGTAATACCGGGGCTGTGAATTCGGTAGATCTTTTGACCGAGTCCGAGTCTGAGTCCGATAAACAACAATGGCCCCATATATTCGCAGACTCGCAAGCTTGTAGGCCTATCTTACAAAGACTACGAGACGGACTTTTCAAAATGCCTTTCGGCAGGAACTCTTATGTCTACTACACTGCTGTATCCCATCTACCCATCTTACAAAGACTATAAGGCGGAATTTTCAAAATGCCTTTCGGCAGGAACTCTTATGTGTTATTAAAATATAATGCTGTATTTTATTAAAATATAATGCTGTTATTAAAATTTGTGTCACTGTGTACAAGATTCCTCAGGGCTCTTGTCCGTCCTATTTGTCAGATCTCGTATCCGTATATGTTCCTAGGCGATCGTTGCGTTCATCTGATGATGACCGAATTCTGGAGTCTCGCAATTATCGGACTCGATTCGGAAGAAGATCATTTTCCTATGCTGCACCCGCATTGTGGAATTCCTTACCCGGAGACGTGAGGAACTCAGCATCCCTACACTCATTTAAAAAGTCTTTGAAGACATACTTTATTTCTTGCAATCGCTGATGTGCTTATGTTATTTTGTGTACATGTAATGTTGTATAATTTTGTTGCGCCATGAGCTCACCAAGTAATGGCGCTCTATAAATATACAGTTATTATTATTATGTCTACTACACTGCTGTATCCCATCTACCCATCTTACAAAGACTATAAGACGGACTTTTCAAAATGCCTTTCGGCAGGAACTCTTATGCCTACTACACTACTGTAAAAACACATTGTACTACATCTACTAAAATAGCGACTCTTACTAAAAGTAGGTCCTGGCATGAGGAAGCAAAACACGAACAGTAGTCAATCAGGAGAGATTATTGAAGCTTTAACGTCACTTCTCCCCATACTGGGTGCTTGGACGATGCTGACATAGCCAGACTTTTCTGAAGCGTTGTGGTATTTTTAGTCCGGATGCCCTTCCTGCCCTTTCAATGAGACTTTTGGGGCTCGACCTCTGGACCGAAAGACCGCCAGGACAAGCACCAGACTATTGTGCAACGGAGATCACCGTATTATGCATAAGTAAACGATCTGATAATTTCAGACTTTTTATAATGACGCCAAGATGAATGTGCAGTAGTTTGCTTTTGTCGACCTTGAAAAGGCGTTCGACCGGGTTCTCAAGGACGTGATCAAGTGGGCACTCCGAAAATCTGGAGCTGAAGAATGGCTTATTCAATAAGTCATGAACTTGTATGAGGACGCCATGACATCCGTGCGCTTTGGAGGACACAGCAGCAAGTTTTTTGAAGTAAAGGTTGGTTTGCATCAAAGCCTTGTTTCAAGCCCACTACTCTTCACGATCGTCATGAATGCCACAAGCGCGGGTTCTTCAAAAAGGACTTCTTCTCTACGTTCTCTATGTAGACGATCTCGTTTTGGCTGCAGAAAGTGAAGAAGAACTGCAAGAAAAGTTTAAGACGTGGAATGACTTTAACATCAAAAGGTTTGAAAGTTAATAAGGCCAAAACAAAAGTGATGAGAACGGCAGTAGGGAAGGAAAGACTCTAATAACCTGCAAATACACGTGTAGTGTCTTTTCGGGTAGTGTCGGCATGGGCAATGACAGCTGTAGAGAAGAGAAGAATGAATATAGCAGACAGGAGGATGTGCGGAGTGTGTCTCAAAAATATAGTGGCCAGCGAAGACTTTCTGGCGCGCCTTAGTCGATGGATGAGGCCATGCGGTTGGGAAGATTGCGATGGCACGACCATGTAATGCGATAGGATGACAACGATTGGGTGAAGGAAGTATGGAAGATGAAGATCAGCGGACCAACGCCAAGAGGCTGCCCAAAGAAGACCTAGGAAGAAACAGTGCCCGCAAACTGTCGGCAATTGGGACAAAATGCAATTGGCCTGCAATTGGACTGTCGGCCAGCTGAAGGATCGCAACGCTCCAGATTTAAGTCTGACTATGTCAGCACTGTCGAAGCCTCCACTAGGGGAGAGTAATGACGGTCATCCTGCTGATTCTCTAAAAATTGGGTAAACAAGACCTTTCAAACAAAATAGGAAATACAAGGCAAAAATCGATGCTGAAGCTTCAACTTCTTAAAGACAAGTTGCAAAGTCTACTAAATACTTTTACAAAGCAAGCTAACGAGCATTTTCTGTTTAGAAAATTCTTCATTTGAGGATGTGAATGCTAAGTCTGTAAAGGAAGTTGTCCCCTTCCAGGTTACAAGGCTGAAAGAGAATTAAAGAAAATGATTTCAAGTTCTGTGTGCTCGCAGGGAGATTACTGTAACTGAAAAGATGTTCATTTGCATCTCGGAAAACATGCGGCAACTTTACTAAACAAGCAGAGTTCGACTCATAAGAAATCGGATTTCTATGGAGAAGCGATCTATTTCTACATCTTCTTCAGTGAGAGAGAATAAATCATCATCAATCATCATGCAAGTTTCGTACACAAATTTGCATGTCCAAATTGTCAAGTAGAAAAGAACGATAGCCACAGGCGCTTGAGATGGTGTTAAAAACTTTGCTACGTCAACCGGCGTCGTAAAAGGAGACAGACAACACTTTGAAGTTTCCCTACTCTCAACTTGCTGTCTATTAGCTCAAAAGAAGACGCTTCTATTGACATAGACTCATTGTCGGATTTCCTTTGTCCCTTTTCTTTTCATTCAGATCAAAGCCGAAACGCTTTCCTACGGATCAACTCTCTTCTTAACGCAGTTTTTGTCCGATGGCACTAATCACCTAAGAAAGTTGAAACAGAAAGATAATAAAAGATTTTAGTCTTTCTGTTTTTTTGGCGATACCAAAGATGAGAGTTAGAAATCTCATGTGCAACTGCAGGAAGTACATGTTAAACAGCAGGATAGTGATAATGCAGCCACACCTCATCGACAGCAGTGGCACCGACGTGAATAGCTATGTCCAGGTGTCCGCTTATAAATGTCAAGAAAGCAAAGTGGTAAACTACAGAGCTGATCATAAAAAAACGGACCACCTTGATTTCGCTGAAATTCAATCGATTCTCATGCCTTCAACGCACATCAACATGACACACATTATTCGACAGCTTGCATTCTCAGCTTTAGAATGAGCTATGATAGACTTGCATCCGTTATTGTATTTGTTGAGCAGTGCTCAAAATATGAAAATCACTCAATTTACAAATTGAAATTTTCAATGAGAAAAGATGTGGGAATGATAATTATTCATGGCACTGGGACAGCGAGCATTTTCTTAGCTCTCTTTTGATATACTGGTCTACAAAATCGGCGGACTAGGAAAAATTTGTGATATCATGAAGTCATCACAAAATCATGACTCTTTTGGCTGAAAATGCTGTATTCTCACTTTTCATCAAAAAATTCATGTTTGGTATCTCAAAAATCTTTGCGACGTAATGAGTGCGAATATGTAAGTTTTATTCAAGTAAGTTCAATAGTTCTTTTTCAAATATCTTCAATATTTTTTTCTCATTACCGCTAAAGAACACAAACATAAAAGGTAAACAATCTGCAGTCATTGTGAGAGAACAAAGACATGCCTTCACTAGTTGTTTTGTTTTGTTTTGAACCTTCGTTCACCCGATATGGTGCCTACCTTCGTGCTTCAATTACATGTGGTACCTTACATCATGTCGTGTTGACCATGCTGTTTCGTGTTGAAGCCGATTACCAACTAAAAACGGCTCCTGTGAGATATTCAAGGCGAGTTCATTTTCAGTCTTTCGATTGAATCCGAGCCAAATAAGGCATCTGCTGTCTTCAGTGACGTCGATAGCAACCGTATTTAAACGGTATGAAACTGACAACGTCCCAATGAATCTGGTGTAATCTACTCCAATATTGTTAGGAGATAGGCCTTTTCCTTTTGATATTTTTGTATCTGCTGTGTGTTACTACCAACAAATCTCTAGTTAAAAATTTGTCATGTTGTTTTCGCGTTAAGGTAGGGAATTTCTAATTCGTGTTCGTGTTTTGTCTGGAACATTAGGGAATGAAGGAACTCAATAAATGATTCTATGATGTCGTCTGTGAGAGAGGTGTAATTATGGATTTTTATGTACATATTCTGGGGGATTGGCTTTTACAAATCAACTTTCCAAAAAGGTTTGAGTTTCTACAGCCTGTCTGTGTGAATAGTTGGGAACTCGTATCTAATGAAGCTTTAACGTCACTACCCCCTTACCGGGGGCTTGGACGGTGTTGACATAATCAGACTTTAATCTGGAGTGTTGTAATCTTTTAGTCCGGATGCCCTTCCTGACGACTTCCAATGACACTTTCGGGGCTCGACCTCTGGACCGAAATATCGCTAAGCCAAGCACTTAACCACTGTGCTACGGAAACCCAATGAAGGAATTGTATTTCGCGTGCGTATACCACCTGCGTCCTGTGTCGGCCCTCGGTGCCATTTTTTTCAGGATAAAGAAATTCAACCCAAATCCCACTCTTCAGCTTCAAGTCCCTCTCTTTAGCACACTTCGGAAACGAATGAAGATGGCTCCTCATCAAGCAAATTTACATTTTTGTCAACTCTTTCCACCTATTTGACAGATAAAATCAAGTAACTGATCGATTGGAGATGATGGCAGTGATAGGCGGCCAACATTCCATTTCTAAACTCCTCAATCGGTACGCTGACAACCACACCCAACCGTCAGACAGAACTATTTAGACTGAGACACACTTGAGATCAGTTGTTTTGATCATTTCACATGGAGTAAACGACAAAGTGAATTTTGAAACCACTGTCCTTTTACAGGTCAACCATCACGAGCGAGTCACATCCCCTTCTCACATAACAAAGGAAATAATGTCTAAGATACGTGATACCATCTCACTCTTGGACGGTCTACAGGGATGTGTCTGTTGTGTCTGTTTTGAAGGTGTTTGGCAGCACATTGTCAACCCGGCACGGCACAGACAATATGAATTACATTTGAGGTCAGGATCCAGTATGAAGAGGATGAAGAGGAAAATCACATCCCTTAAAATTGATCAGACTCCGGATTAATCCTCTTCTTCTCAAAACTTCAGGAAAGAGAATGATTTAGAAAGATACTAATTCTATCTAGCTTGTTAATTATTATCTATGAAAATTGTTAGATATTGATTTTTAAACCATGAATCATAAAATATTATTACAAAATATTATAAATTACAGAAATTGTAATTCTATTGCATTGGTGGGCAACCAAGTTGGGATGACCCGCGAAAAGGCCGCAGGCCACCAATTTTAAAAGGCAGTAGTATGGACATAATATTCCTTTATTCCGTACTTTTAAGTGTATTTCTGAGCTGCTGTACCGTACGTGCATATATAGTGGTCGTATTACAGAACAAAATTTTACATATCAATGTATACAGTAGTATCATGCGGAACTAATTTGTTTAATATCAAGGAATCATAATTTACTTTGTACAATTCATGTGAAAACTGAAGAGCGAATATACCTGCAACAAATCATGGAAGCTTTTCTTTTGTGTAGTTAAACGCAATTTGACTTTTTTGGTGATTTGACCGACATTACCTTATTTCATCGAAAAACAACGGTCTGTAAGTGCAGTGCAACTATCCTTCTGAAAGTCGCACAGGATGAAATTGATTTTGCTGCAGTTATTGATCATGCTACATGCACAGCTCATTTAGCTGTTAATTAGTGGGATTGCAAATTCTAAGGAGTATCTCTCACCCTTAGATGCACCTCCCAAAGGTCGAAGTGGGAGTGAGTCATTTTTCACACCACCGATTCAAATAATGTCCGCGGGGGCCACTTTAGATATGTGAAGCGGTTGCCCACCACCGCTCTATTGTGATTCTAAATGGAATTATACAGTGTCCGAATTTTTTCAATTCCACATTTTTATAACAAGAAGGGCTTTGAAGAAGACATTTGAGAGATTTAGTAGTGAAGGTAATAAACATTAAGTTAAAGGATATTATGTAAAGAAAGCTTTAGCAAGTAAAAATGTATGGCCTATGTAGTTCCTTAGTTGCTAGGACAGCTAAAAAGAGTTATCTAAGGCAGCTCTTAAGAGTTGCACAATGTACAAACGGTGCAGGGCTCCCGCCTGAAGAGTACGAGCCTGTCTGTCTTGGGAGGTACCATCGTCATAAATCCGAACCTGCTATGAGTTATGGGCACACAAAGACTGCTCCATCCAATATACAATGGAATGGCTGGCATGATGGAGTGCCTTGGATGGGCAGAGAAAGGTTAAACAAGACAGGAATCGGTCCTCTACAGCGCCCTCTAAAAACATTTTCCAGCTTAAGCTCCCTTTTCGCAGAGAAAATCTTTTTATAGATAAAGTTTCCGTCTCACCTGAGTGACATGCCGGAATTTGCACTTGCTACCTCGCCGACATCCACCTTTCAGATGGTCCTTGCAGACTGGGATTTCACCGCGAGCTAAGGGCAGCTCTGTTGAGTGGGACATTCCGATGCCCAAGGCCACTAAATGCTGAAGATGCAGAGGTAGTTGTCCCGTTTGCTTGTAATACTCTTCTTCTTCCCGAGTGCAATGTAGAAACTTGCAGTTCGGGCGTCGACAACCAGCATTCTACAAATGAGAAAATGTCAAAATCTAAGATTGTTGTTGCACTGCCGGTGAAATTCGGCTATTGAAGGATACGCTACGATGCTTATCATACTAGATGCGTCAGTATCCTTTCAATAATGAATTACACCATTAATTTCTTCACATGCATTGAGATATTGGAAGGAATGTACGTTTTAGTTAATGAGAAAATAGAGAAAAATTGACTCTTAGCACTGTGACATATATACATTTGTTAAAAATTGATCATAGCTCCATCAAAATGATGTAAATGAATCAATGTAAAAAGTCAGCCATGTCAATAACACTGCATGATGGTCAATTTTTTACCATAATTTCTATTTTTTTCCTCGCACGTAATTTGACGCGAGTTACATTTACATCCAGTTTCATGCCGCGTCGCGCCGCTTTTGCTGCCTACACAACGTGCGAACAGTTCAGTATTAAAAAGAAGGTCCTTCAATATTTAATACAATTCCCTTTCGTCATGGGATGCCATCTCTGCTCGAAGACAAGTGGGTTCGCACATTTAGACGAAGCAATCCTCTTTCTATTTCCAAGTGACATCCACAAGCTGTCTGCAGCATTCACTAGTGTCCCAAGTCATACGGAATCAATCGATAAAGTGAGCTGTATTCTTTAACCTTTCATATGACGGTCTTAATCGCGCGCGTACACTCATGTAACA
Source organism: Prostheceraeus crozeri (assembly GCA_907163375.1). NCBI lineage: Eukaryota > Metazoa > Platyhelminthes > Polycladida > Euryleptidae > Prostheceraeus > Prostheceraeus crozeri. The sequence goes on along the minus strand of CAJQUW010005950.1, from coordinate 871,694 downwards.
CATTAATTTCGAAAGATAATCGGATAATCAGATTCAATCAAATCGGTAAGCAGTTGAGTTGTACTTGTTATAGCGAGTTGAATGCAACAAGACCCAACATAGACACTACCACTGCAGACTTGCAAGTTCGAGGTGGGATAACACTCCAAATCTGTTAGAACATATGCATGTGAAATACATAGATAACTCATATTACTCTATCCTTTTGCGGTACCTCAAAGCTTGAAAAATTGTTTCATAAGCTACGTGATACTCTGGAGCGCCGAGAGTCTGATACAATGGGAATTGTCGATAGAATGTTTCGCATATTGGAAGATCCGTTTCTGAAGTACTTGACTTCACTGGCATCTGTAAAATTTAACTGACCTTTCTTCCAAGAAGTCTTTACAATGGTCAAATCAACATTCAACTTAAATCTGTATGAACAATTGAAAAATCGGTATATTAATTGAAAATCTCCGATAACTTCATTTAGGAATGACAGCAAAGTTGCAAATCAATTGTTTAGAAAAAAATCAGAGAATAAAGTGGACAGCTTTTTACTCTTGAACAAATCTTGCCATGATATTAATTTTTCAGTGCATATTAAATTCTCTTTTCCATCAGCTGTTGAACAACAATTGTAAATTTCTTGAGCTGCTTGATTGAAGTTTCGTAATATGTTATTGGCACACACATTCGCAATGAAACTTTCGAAAGTTGTGTACAGTACATAGTATTAAAATGCTTGTTTCCCAATCGATCACAAAAATGCACTTCCGTCTCAAGATTTTGTGACATGACAACTTTTTACTTAGATATGTAGCCGGCTCATACAGCAACAGGTAGCATAAATCCCGTGTATGTTCAATTGACCGGGATTCATCGTGTTGTCAAGCAGGAAGCGAGGAAGTTCTATTACAATGCTAATCACAGTCTTTATCTCATTTGAAATAACAATGATGATGTCCGAAATTACCCTTTGTTTTACATTAAGCGGTGCAACTTCACAAATGAAAGAATATTGAGATAATAGCTGCGCCTACAGGCGGCACCTACAGAAATGCAGGAAGTCGCTTGCTTGCTGGACTACTCATTTGATTATTTACGAATATATGCTACGCCGGCATTTTAAAGCATCCACGATCATTGGTCATCGTGTGTCTATATTTGAGATGAACAGAATGTCATCCATATACCCCATATCAGATATGCAGGGAAATGGCACAAGCGTGAAAACATGCTTATTTCAATGTCAAACACTGTTGAGATGTTAAATGAAGTACAGATTGTTTCATAAAAAATGGATCACCCTTAAACATCGCCTTAACTTCAACTTTGTCTAACTCCGCCAAACTTGAACGAATTTCTCTGAAATTTGGAAGATATGTCAGTTGTGCTTACTAATATCATTGTTGGAAATTTCAAGCATGAATATTGAGTTGTTTTCCTGTTATAGATAAAAAAGTAGTAGATAATTTGATCTTCATTTACCAATGTTACACAAAATCATACCTCACTCTTATAAAATTACATTTGTTTCCTTTGTTATGTAATATGTTGTTCTACAAGCCAAAAGCTATCAAGCAAAACAAAAATAAAGAAAATCGGTCAATCAGAGCCAGTATAGCACCATTATTCATCAACAATAATGTAACTGCTACATGTGATTAACTGGACTTCATGTTCCATAGCTTCCTGACTTCGTTGCGGTGGTGTTGGCAGCACTCCTGATTGCTTTCAGCTAGAAATCTATCTCTTACCGTTTGAAAACAATACAAAGCACAAATGAACAATAACGAGATCGCATTCACAAAAGGCAAAGTGTCAGCCTTGCTAGAACTTGCTAGAACCTAGCCTTGCTAGGATAGTGATGGTCGATTGAGATTATGGATAAAATCTGATCAGGAAATTCCGAGACATTTACATCGTCCCCGGGTACAAGGTGGTGCGACTCTACTGATTTGGGCTGGCATTTGGACCAATGGCCGCTCTGAACTTCACATACAGCAAGGAACCATGAATTCTGAACGCTATGTGAATGTTTTACGAATGAACATTGGTCAAATGACAGATCAACTTGGTGATCCATCGACTTGGTTATTTATGGATGATAATGCTACGTGTCATAGGATTAGTAGAGTCAACTTATGCAAGTCTCAATTAGGGCTTAGGACATTATCTTGGCCAGCTCGTTCTCCTGATCTGAATCCCATAGAAAATGTATGGAGTATTCTAAAACGTAACGTTCGTCGTTCACTGCTACCTACAGATGGCGTATCACAACTTACGTCACTGTTAAAAACAGAGTGGAGAAAGTTAGATCAGTCAAAAATCAACGATATCATCGAATCAATGCCTAGACGAATTGGTAATGTCATTGACAATAAGGGTAGGGCCACAAAATATTAGCTTCTTAAGAACCGTTACTGTATCATAGCTTATCAGATTATATAAGGACATTTAAATATATTAGGGACATGAAATAACATGAAAAATGCTTTCTGTATCATACTTATGTTTTATTTAGTCAAATTTTAGGATGATCCACTTTTTATGAAACGGACTGTATATTGACATTTTCGAGACAATTAGTGGAACATGGATAGTTACCCACTTTGCAGACAAAAGCCTTGAGATTTTTATTGGTCGAAACTATTCGCCACACCGCTTTGAAGCGCTTGCGCTCATCATCAGCGGCATACACAGTCTAAATTCTAGAAGAATACACAATCGACACGTTTATTAAACGAAGTTTAAAACAGAAAGAGTTCCTCGGATCGTAAGTTATTGTTCACCAGTGTCTTTTTCTCGTCGATGCATTGCTTGATGAACAGGGATTCAGCGACACGTGTGTTCCAGGTGCTCATGAAAATTGGAAAGCAATCACAAGACGGTGGATGAATATGCATAGATATCTCGAATGCTAATCTGCCTTTGATATGCTCGGCTATTCGAGTCTGTGCATGCCTCCGTGTTTCATCGATGTAATACTGTTCGCAGCATTCCTACTTATACACGATGGATGAAGACACGGAAAAGGAAGAGCACTGAGTCTTCATTTTTCATTATGTTCTGGATTTTCTAGCTGTAAAAAGCTTGCTTTGTTTAATTGATATGCCCCTCTACGAATCTTTTTCGCTTTCTTAAACGAAAGGAATTCTCTAAAACACTTCTTTTTTTATCGGTGATGGAAATTTCAAGCGAATAATTAATGTCCTTAGTGACTTTTCTCTATGAAGTTGGCTCTGTTGCCTGCTATGGATAGCTACCTCTGAAGATTTGCAACAATTGTGACAGCGTTCTTTAGTGATTCCTCATTTTTCACGTCGCCTGATTTGACTTTCATTGGATTAATTGTGAACATACTCTGCGTCGGCGGTTATGAACATCCACAAACATTTGGCCATCGCACTGCCTACATTCAACAGTATAGGCGTTCAAATATGTCAATTTCAAAGGCAACTCAATCAACAAATAAAGTCATGTGGGTTGCTGTGTTCCAATACAGACAATATTCATAGAAAGTCAAATAGTAGGGGCGATAGCTTACACCGGTACATGAGTGGCAGGCAATGCAAAAATGAATCAAACCAGTTCTAAGATGCGCTATCTCCCGCTCAGCAGTGACGTATCATCCATGTGGGAAGGCATCATCAAAAGGGATGCATCAAGTTCACATGATATTGAGTTATTGAACTCAAAAGGTGAAGATATCATGTTGAGGTCAACAAACATCTACGTGTTCATTATTGCTATATAAATTTCACTTTGATAATTTGACATTGATTGATTGCCGGTTAGTTCACACGATTCCAGACATTATTATGCTTATATCCTGGTTAAGCATTCAAATTCAAATTACCAATTCTCAATACGCTAGAGACAATTGCCTTATTTAAAGGTTAAATGGCAATATATTGAAGGAGTTGAAATTAATAAATTATCAGATGCGGGTAAGCTTCTTTTACTGACTTTATACCAAATATAGACAGTGTTGCCATTCACGTCATTTGCCTGCTCTATAATCGCTCTTCCCTCTAATCAGGGTCCGCACAAAAGACAGTTAAAAGTTCATCAATTTCCAATTATTCACACCGGACAATCGCCAGATAATACGGGCGATACTACGGCGATACGGGCGACAATACGGCGAGATTTTGTATATATTAAAAAACAATTCAAATCGTTAATGAGCTTTTACCGATTTTTTTGAATAGCATTATTCTAATTATCAGCAGAGTTTTTGTGTTTTTTACTTCTATCAAGAGATTTCACACAGATTGCCAGTTATCAAGGGCTGCAATTCCTTGGCAGATGTACAAGCAGTGTTTACGCCTACAAGAGCTCTTCGGCTCAGCCCAAAATACCTAGAATGGGTGATCAAGTTGAAGGACGAGTCCTTGAAAGTTTGAGACGCAACATCTATGGGAGCAAATGTACTCTGTGCTTTAATTGTTCAAGACAGCAGACAGAACACATATTTCAGATTGCGAAATTTGAACAATGAGAAATGGAAAGTGAACAACGACAAAGTAGAAACTATCAAATATTTTGTTACCAATTTAAGGAAGTTCTTGTACCGATTGTGATTGTTATTTTACCTTTAGTACTAAGTTCTCATGCCTGCATGTGTTATTGGTGCATTATACAAGTACGAGAACTCATTCTATTTTCATCATTCTAATTTTGCATTTACATTACAATTGATGGAACTAACTAAGTGTGAAATAAAGTCGGACTGTTGGTGCTACCACGCACCAGTCTTTTCAAAACCAAGAAATATTTCAGTGTGCCGGATGGACAAAGCTGCATGCAGACTTGTGTCAATTGCTCATAAATATAGGTTATGGATTATAGCTACAAATTGCTGCGATTCTCTTGAAACACATTTCAATTACATGTACTTTGGAATTAGCACTTAAACATATGCCGCTCCTCAAATCAGATTTCAAAAGCTTTTTCGTAAATTTCTTTGAAAAAAGATTGTGGTAGCTATACATCCGACGCGCATGCAAGTATGGTAACACATCATCGACGAAAACAAAGTAATTTAAACTAGGTGCTAAATGGATATCTAATTGTGCTGACTGTGAAATCATTGCAATTAATTCTCAATTACATGGCTAAAGATTTAACTAATTACAATTGCAATAGAAATTACAACACAAGTCTGGTTACAGGAGTGTAGCGTTGAAAACGTAAGGTTGTCTTCTTCAGCGACTTTGACAGTACTCTGAGGGAGTTTACAGCATTGGCAATGAAATGATTTATACAGCACATTCGCAATGGAACAATCCGTTACACAGACATTGCTATGTATCCTGTACTATTGTCTTCTAGTACTCAAGCAGACTTTGTAAAGGTCTAAATACTTAGGATCACCTTACGACTTATGTACGGTTCATCTGTTTTACATCGACCTTTGAAAGCGCGTGACGCCAAAGTACTTGTCTCTTGCATCTTTTTGAAATAACGGAAATTTGACCGGAAGTGAATGGAGAGTTTGATTTTATTTTGATTGTCATGATGTCCAGCCAATTGGTCAACACGTGTCATAATCTGATATCTTTTCTATTAAAGTTCCTGTAAATCTGGCTTTTAAGTCTCGTGCTTTGTGAAATTCATTGATTCTTATGAAACTGAGAAAAATGTAAGATTCTGTGAATTGCTGCTTAATCCCAAAAGTAGATAATTTGTCACCAGTCAATTTTTGACACATGTCAGGATTGGCATAGCTTATTGAAAACCTACGGGATCTTTTGACAATTAGATAGCATTTTTGAGTGGTAACTTCAATACGTGAATGAGCTTCTTTTTCAAAAATATTTGAGTTATATAAATATGGCATGTGAGTTTTTTAACTATATGTGGCTATATCTTCAGTTTTAACTTTTGTTGATTATGCAGCTATTTGTCGTTTGATTGTTTTATCTTCTGAATATTTTGAAATTTATCGTTGCATCACAAACAATTTATTGTTTTTAGTTGCTTTTTGTTCTATACTCGATGCATTTTGTAATTACAAAAAGACTTAAGTTTTTTTGCTGAGTTTTAAAATTAATAGTGTTATCTAATGTACATTAAGAAAAAAGACAATAACAAAAAGTTCTTGTTATACAAGTAAGAAAATCAGTTTTTTTTCTGGTTGGAAAATCAAAGAAAGAACTATAAAAAAGCAATCTTAAAATGTCCTATGAAAAACTTGACGCAACTTGTTGACCTAATGCTGACCGTGAAATTGACGTTCGCGTTTTAGCTCTCATGAGCGTAATACTGAGGTGAGTCAAACATGGTGAACTTGGCTTCCCCATAGGAAATATCGAACTGGGTCGCCAGACGAGTTACCATCCGGCCAACCGTTTCCGCAGCATGCTTCCCTAATTCGCCAAAGACGAAAACAGCGAAGGAGAAGCATGTCCAGGCTAAGCTCTCACAATTTGACTCATTTTCTTGCAATTTTCTCATTTCTTCAGAGGCATCCAGTTTTGAAACTGATCAACGTTTTATTGTCTTCAAAGCAATTCATCTTTCTCGAACCAATAGAAACTATGGCTACTTTATACATATAAGTGCCATCTCATATTACTGCTCATATTGGCGTTTTGACGGACATGTTTGACAATGAAATTTAAACCTAATTACGTGCCATTAATATTAGATGATAGATATGAAGGTCAAGTTGACATATTACCGCTATAATATGTCCCGTGCATATTAATCTTAGTATGAAATGTGCGTCTAATGCTGTCACAAAAAATGCGAATTTCATGAACTGAATTCGCGAAAAAATTGAAATGAATAGAGTTGCACAACAAATTTTAATACTTTCCAACGAAAAATTCTAGAGCCAGACGTACATGGACAATGGACATGCCTTACTGTATATGAGTCTGATATACCTAAATCAGCGTGATGAATAATGCTCAACATAAGGCAATATTTTTCGTGACAGTAACTTACTTTCCCGATACCTTGAATATTGAAACTAAAAAAGGGGACATGGTATTCTTTTTCTAAGCTCAATGTTTTCTCTTTCCGACTCGTTATTTTTCTGTCTGAGGACATCGCACAAGTGTGTTCACTGTTGAGACAATACTAATTGCTGATGAACTTTTCGCATCTCAGAGGAGGTTTCCATAGCGATGATTTAATGAATCGCCAATTCACATGAACAGAATTCGATCGATAGGTTCGAGACCGTGGCCATCTGTGCAGACAAGGGACATAGTGCTGCGCTGGCGCATGCTGTACTGTGTAAAACCCGCTGACCGAGAATAAAACTGCATGAGCAATGTACTGCTAACACCGAGGTGATGAAGGCAACTTTTCCTTTCAACTCCGCCGACTATTGCCCATAGATCGCACATTAAACTGCGCAGTGTGACTGAGTGATGAAATGCGAACCACTCAGGAGATTCACGAGACACTTTTAGCATACAAGGAAATGAAATGTTCATTTTTATGTCTCTCTCAAGATGAAAATACGCTCTCCTCATCCATCACTTCACCTGAGTAACAAACTTTTACTGCATCGCAAGTCGGTGGTGATAATACTATCAAGACGGAAAAAAGTGCGATGTGGGCGCCGCGTCGTTGGACTCTGTGGTGCAGGGATCGATGTCCTTCCGTATTAGGGCTTGGAATCGACCGGTATGACTTTAATATGAGCGGCCAAGATGTTTGAAATAATAAAGCTCCAGAATAATCTCGCATAATACAATAATCATATAATTTTGTATACTTATTCACTCACTCCTCGTTTAGCGTCATTGAGTTCCCTGCGGAGTTGGACAGTTGATGGCTCGTCTACAACTGTTTCGGTCCAAGGCAAGATCTTCCTTGATTTCGAGCTTCTTGAGATATTTTTTCATGCAGTTCCTCTATGACTTCTTCGGTCTTCCTGCTGGTCGGCGACCGCTTTCTTCCATCTTTTCAACTTCTTTCACAATATTGTCCGCTCTCTTCACATATCCAAGCCAGCGGAGTCTACTTTTACGGATCGTCACCTCTAAGTCCCTCAGACCACACCGTTTTAATACCTCTTCATTTAGTATCCTGCCTCTCCATTTTGCACCTGCTATGAAGCGGAGCATCGTTAGGTCACATGCTCTCAAGGTGTTCATCATTTCGCTTGTCAGAGGCCATGTTTCCGAACCATACAGGAGAACAGATTTTAAGCATGACTGGTAGACTTGTCCTCGGCATTTCAATGGGATTTCTGTTCGTTAGGAAATTGACAAGTTCCCTCCATTTTGACCACGTAGTTGAAATGCGAGTTCTCACGGCTCTATCGACACCAGCATCCCTGTCAAGCATGTCTCCAAGATACCAAAACTGATGGACCTCTTGTACAATACATTCATTCACCGCAAGCGTTTACATACTTACATTGGATTAACTAATGCCACTTTTGAATACTAGTTGCTGATGGATCTCAATAATTTCACAACACTGCAGTAGAACATCTAAACGGCCGCCACTATTTGAAAGTCACCCTGGCAAAGGAGTTGAAAATAATTTACCATTCAGATTAATTACAACTTCCAAAGATATCATTCTTTGACCATAAATTACATACCAACTTGTTTAATTAGACGAGTTTGCAATATTATACATGAGTCTGAGGAAACGCAGGTAACTGGGAATACGAGGAATAAAAACATCTACTCACATACCGACCAGGCGCCTCTGAAGTTTCAGTTTTGATATTTTTAAACTTTTATGCGCCAAACAGCCAAGCACTTGCAGAACTCGAGATATAATTCTGTAGTCACACCTTATATAAAACCATTCTAAATTCACCATTTGCTTGGTAGCGACTTGACATTTGCATTCCAAATACCGACAGATGAAATAAACACGGCTAATGTTGAACTTCTATGACTGTTTCATGCATTGATGTAAATACCTGCATCAGTTTGTTAAATCATGACTCAAATCAAACAATTTCAATCAAGTCAGATGATTTGACAAATATAACTCATCATACAATCGAATTCCAGCACTATCTGTATATTTTTGCTTTCTTTATACTGAGTCAATAGTGTACATCTCCGGATAAGTTGACAAATAACCATTTTCCAAGTTTGTAAGTTTTTGCAACCTCTACCGGCCTATCTCAAATCCCACCCTATGTCCAGCCGTTTTGCCAACCCGTTGCTTTTTTATTATCAGACGTTATATAAAATATGAAAATAATGCATGCACCAGTGTCGGTACTCGTCGGCACTATTGTCTTCTACGGACCATGTTTACATCGTTTTTGTACACGGAAACGTATGCCGAATTAACACACATAAGCACATCGCATATGTCTACATCGTCCTTGGAAGGCACTGGTGTCGATCAGTGCGACAGTTATATATATTATCATTATATATGTCTGACCAGAAAAAGAGAAAAAATCATCATGTTTTCTGTGGGAGCCACATGCAGTTGAAAAAGTTTGATATCATTGTCACGAGTAGTTCACTGCCAGACTCGAACACAGACGTGGTGGCAAATTTTCAGTCGTTCCATCACCTGATGCACGAATATTTCAAAAATTCACTTCATTCCTCATCGAGAGAAGAATTCGCTCGGAACGCCCTACAGTGCCGGTAGTTATCGAAATGGCTGGAATGAGCTAGAATCCGCCCACGTAATGTTCCTCTTTAGAAAACAAAAGCGCGCAATATTGACACTTTTACTCCTTCAATCCATTCTGCTTATCCTCCACACCTCTACATGTTGAGGACCATTTGTTCATTTCCACCCTACTTCCGTTTGTTGCGCTCACATCAATCACACAAGTCCAGATGGCGTGTGCTGCCTCAAATCGACTGCACTTTTTGGGAGGTCGCAAATGCAGTTCCGTGATGCTGCTCTTCAAAGTTAATGGTTTCATGTTTTTTATCAATATGATTGCTGCCATGCACCACTTTTGCACCGCGTTGGAGTACACATGACGACGAGGGGTGGAGAGAAGAAGGAGATGCCGAGAGTCGAGCTGAACTGGGAATGGGACACTAGGAAGAATAGGAAATGAGAGAAAAGAAAATATATCAAGAGAAAATGCATCAAACAGACATGAGAAAGGCTACAAACAAGAGAACAGTGAAAATGAAAAAAATGCATCGAACAGGAGGAACAAATGAAAAAGGGAAGAGCGAAGTGGAAGAATAAATGGACAATCAGAAATGGAGGAAGAAACTGCTGGAGAATAGAAGACAGAGGAAGAATTCGGACAAAGCGATGATACGTCGAACAGGCGAAGTCAGGTCAAAACTGTTGACATCGCTACACTTTACGTTATAGTCTCTGATGCAAGAAGCACTTGTCTGATCTGCATAAAATTTTGTGTGTGGGTAGAAAATATGCTTTAGTACGTGTACCCGAAGTTTGGTGACGATTGATTCATTTTTGCAGATTCTAGACAAATTTGAAAACCTGGGGGGGGGAAGATAATTCATAGGTACCAATTTCAGTTGGGTTCAGTACTTTATTAAGGTAATTTGCATTATTTCTGTTTAAACATAGTCCTTGTAAAAAAATAGCAATGGACAACAAATTCAAGTTATGAACCATCTTGTGACTTTTCCGCTTACAGAGCTGCAGCGAGGATTCTTCATAAAAGAAATTTCAATTCAATATAATTCTAATGTTCTGTGAAATATTCATAAACATCACAATAAAAACTCATCTTGTATTAATTAGCTGCTTCTAAAGTTGTAATACACCCCGATTCGTTTACACCTGTGTCATCCTTTACCCGAGTCACAAGCACTGGGTCGTAGGAGGTAGGAACGTAGCAAGAACCATCTCTGACACCAAGCAATCAGACCAGATCATCTCTACCCCACACGCAACACAGCCCTGCACCGCCCGGAGAACAACAAATTGGGAAACAGATGAACAAACAGGAAACAAGGCCAGACAAATAGGAAAGAAGATGACAAGAAAGAAAAACAGAAGAGCATAGAGAGATAACCAGCGAAAAAAGATACAAGCATAGGAAAAACATATAAAAGATCTCATCTGATAAGAAACAGCAGTAATCAATCAGAAAACATGAAGAAATAGAGCATTTTAATGAGATCTAATTGAAATTATGCAAAGCACGAACATGAGCTTGGATTATTTCCATGTGTAAGAAGTGCAAAGTGCTAAAAGACAAGGAATTAAAGATGAATGTATGAGAAATAGGAGGTAAGCGTCAGCAAAGTCAAGTTGAAGAGAACGAGAACTCAAGATGAAGTTGAATGGAATGAGAGGTCTTGATAAGATTGTTTTTTATCTTGATATCGTCAAAGGAAGACTGTATAGACCGTCCATCCCTCTCATCTGACGACCGCTCCGCGCTACGAGAGGACAGTGTTAAGAAGAGGAAGAACGCTTCAAACTTCACAACAAGTTGGTTGGTTGCAAACACGAGGATAAAACTCTACGTATTTACTGCCATGCTCGCCGCTCTCGCTGCTGTACGCTGCGACGCCTGCTGCTGACGCTGATCAATTCTACAGGCACCGTGATGAGAACGCAGCGAGCGCCACTCCTCAACTCTCACCTGAACTTGGTAGTCCACATCTCCAACCCTTCAACACCATCAAACGAAGAAAACAGAAGACGAGGTTGATTCAAAGATGCAATCATTGCAGGGAAACAGCGTGCGCCAATAGCAAGTGATGCAAATTCCGTAGCAATATCGCTGAATCGGGTCTATTGCTATGCGTGCTTTAGTGAAAACAGATGAGAATGTTTTCATGCTTACTATGCTACCAAGTATGCTTCAGTCTGGCGACCATCTTCACTGGCATACATGCAGCTACAGGCAATGAAAATAGGTTTCATATATTCAAAATTGAATACTCTAGCTTATAAAATGAACAAAAATAATCAATGTAGTAGATCATAGTATCGATAGTAAGAACTACATGGAAAATGAAAGCATAAATTTTAATAAGAGTATAGAGCCAGCTGAAACAATTTTAGAAAGACACAAAAAAGGACCTTTTAATGAACAACCAAATTTTTTGCTGATTTTAATGCTTTCATTTTTCATAGTTTTATCATTCCCTCCTATCAATTGTCACTTTCATAATATGACCAACTACATGTACAGTCTATACATTCATTTTCTACGCTAGAGTTTTGACCTACGACTTTTAAAAACCAATGTTCATTTATCAAATCCCAACAGATGCAACCACCACGAGATATGTTTCGGCCTTTTGGGCCTCATCAGTCGTGGGTAGGTTGGAGCCAGTGACGCTAGAGCTCTCAACAGATGGTACGGTGACCTTGTGGCTGGAGTATATGCTTGCTCGTCCTCTAGCTACAGCGACGCCTGCTCAAACCTACCCGCGACCGATGAGAGCCAACAGGCCGAAACTTGTCTCGTGGTGGTCTCATGTGCTGAGACTTGACAAGCCTAAGCTCATCGTTTATAGTTATGCCACAGAAGATGATCATCAGACTGAAACATGATTAGTAACAAAATATACCTATCATGAAAACAATACAGCTATGTGCATCAAAATGAGAATATATTCATCTTATTCTTGGTCTTCGTTTATTCTTCTATTTATATACCTTGCATACTACTCAGAGACAGTAAATTTGATTCCGGCAAGAATTTTAGATAAAGCCGAAATCAGCTGAAACCAAGATATCGATATAAGTTATTTTTCATTTTAATAATTGGTAGAAGAGATCTTGAAGTTAAATCTGAATGCTAGTTCAACCATGCCATATAATCATTCTCCTATAAAATTACAATAACACAATAAATTCATTGACAACCAATGAGATGCAGCTATACGATTTAGTGCATCATTATAGAATTTTCTGCTGGCTATGTTACTACTAATTTGCAATTATTACTTATATCTATTGGTGAGAATTTCATAGAATTTAGGTTGAAACGTAGAAATTATTAACTGACAGAAAACTATGTAGAAAAGGACTCATCTGTTTCTGACATTTCGCAAATTGAACGCAAAGAACGTTGTTTCCACTTAAGCTTCCTAGACTAATGAAATTCTGCTACTTAGTTTTTACCAACTTCTGTGATTCTGAAAATCTCTGCTATTTCTATTATTATATATTAGTAGCATTATTACGAAGAATTGTTCCTTCTGAGACATAAAAGTCTGCATATTATTTATGACAGATATTATAGCATTGCATCCTATGTATGAATGAAATACTACAACAAAAATGAGACCAATTAATTCGGAAAATCAAGCGAAGATCTCATGACATCGGTGAATATTATGTGCGTTCGATTTGGCACTTTTTCCATTCCACTTTACTAATATGTATTCTATAAATAAATAGGTGAATGAACATGATGTTTGATCAAAGTTATTACACAAATGAGCTTCACAAATGTTTCGTTTCGTCAGTCTCCCATACAGCTGTCAATCTAATAACTGAGACAGAGAATTTCTTTTCTTGGAGAAAAGAATAACGTCACTTCTAAGAAATTCGAGAATTCACGAGTGAGAAGGTATGTCTATCTGTGAAAAGGTTACATCAGTCTGCTATTTTATTCAAATTGTTTGAAAATTGTGTGCATTAATGAAATAGCCTATAACATTCTGATTTTATTATTGAAGAAATTTCAATGAATTTGTAGATATTTTTTGCACAGATCATCATTACCCATCACTCATAGAATTGCAGGAACCACCTCAGTGCTAGAAGACAAGCATATACATACAAAGTATATGTAAATCACTATTTCTCAATCTTTTTGTTACCGTAGTTACATTTTCACCAGCATCCTTGTTTTAAAAATGTTGAAGTTACCGAATTCATGACGTAAACCTTTTTTAACTCATCTATCGAAAGAAAAAAGATCTGATTATTATTTCTGGTTATCAAATCCTTAAGGGATTGGTAATATACATTTCTACCACCCCTCTTTAATCCAAAATCAAAATGTCGCACATGGAATTTTACAGCATTTGAGTTTTCCTCAGAGATGTCAGTCACTGTATATTTTGCTTACTATTGCAAGAAGTGATAATTTCTAAGGAAGGGAAAACTACAGGCCTACCATGTATGTATATGAAGCTTTAACGTCACTACTTCCCCGCACTGGGGGCGTTGCAGTGCTTTTGTTCCGGATGTCCTTCCTGACGACTTCCAATGACACTTTCGGGACTCGAACTCTGGGCCAAAAGATCGCTAGGCCAAGCATTTAACCACTGTGCCACGGAGACCACAGTCTACCATGTATGTATACATGATATCAATACAGCAAATGCTTCACTTCAATCGATAACACATCATGACCATAATTCACTGCATAACTGGATAAAATATCAGTTTTCGCTCATGTTGCGCAATAAATTACTACATTCTGTCGATAGTATTTCCAAAACAGGTGCTGATGACATCAGTGTCGGTGTTAATATTTTTTGTGGTGAAATTTACAACCTACTGCGTCAAGTCTGTTTTCGATTGCGATCTATGAGTGCTCTCAACTCCGATAGCACGGAATTGATTGTAGGCGGGATTCCATGTCCGGGAAAAGTGGGCGTGATCAACATGTATGAAAATGTTGCGACGGAAAATCCATCTAAAATATATGAATTCTTGTCACCTGCATCCTCACCAGCTGCTAGCCAGACATTATTCATAGACGCACTTGTATCAGTACACAAGGCAAGATAAAATACGGCAATTAAGGCTAGACAATGCAATGCGATTAATTTTTATTATGTGCGCATTGTGCATTATTGAGCATGTGTGTATTAATTATAGCCAGTAATATGAAAGACATCCTGGTCATTCATCTTATATAGTTATGAGAATAATAGAAAATAGACCAAGTGCTCATACTGACATAAAACATAAAATATTCAGTACATACCATGCACTTTTAGATCTCTGGTCAATGTCATCAGTAAGTAAAAGACCTCATAAAGTGAGAAAAATACTCAATTTCAAGCTGAGAGCGAAACAATGTGTAGTAAAGAAATTGTGAAATCAATACAAGCTTTCTAAGCGCCAACTATGAATTTAGAATTCGACATGAAAAATTCGGAATTCTTCGATGCATCTGAAAATGAAGAATGAAGGAAGTGGCTAATTCATAAGGCTATCATTGTGTAATTAAGAAATCTCCGGTAGATGGTTTTATTTTATTTGGTTTCAGTCTGTGTTTCGATTTCGGTTTAGCGAACATTCCGCCGAAACAGGATTTTTGGTTTAAAATTCTGGTCTCAGATATTGTTTTGATATCGTTATATCTAAAGACCCGATCAAGTCTCCTTGTCAGTTCTTCGATGCATACTCCCTATTGGCGCACACTGCAGTATGTGAGTTGAGCGAACCCTCCCCTCACCAGTTTCTTACCTGGAAGTCGTGGCAGAAGTTGAGATTGCCCAGCATTGGATCTCGCGTCGGCGGACGACCAAGTGTGGTGGTAACTTCACTGACGGTCTTCACTACGGTACAATGACCGTTCATTTCCCCTCCCACGGACTCGTTGCCTCCTCCGCTGATGCCGTCAGGCACAACGTTGGCTGGATGGCGGAACTTGCAGCGCTTCCCGCGTTTGCACACGTTTCGGAGATAGTCTCGACAAACGGGCAATTCTCCCTCGGCAGAACTGCTGCCCAAAGAGGCCCCGGGGCTGAGAGATAGACCAGAGTTTTGTTCGTCGCCGCTCAGATCGCCACTTCTCTCTGACATTCCGCGAACTGGAAACGAAGGGATGAACAATGAAGAAACTGGAGCAGCAGATCCATTATCAAGAGCATATAAACCTATCATTGTTAAGATGCAATGAAATAATGACTGACATTTAATTAAGTTATAAATTGTATAAGCCTCCCGAACAACACATGTGAATAAGAAGATTTGATATCGATGTCACAAAGAAATATGAAAGAGGTGAAGATGAAGCGTTTTCTCATTTACACTCCAATAATGTGAGGAGAACATACCCAGGAAGTCTTTCACTTCATGTCGCGTTTCTTTAATTTACCGATCAATATTGGTTTAATGTAATAGTGATTAAAGAAAATCTTAGCTGAGAATGTTTTGAGATAGTAATATCAAGGAGTTTCTATGAAGCTTCAACGTGTCATCAGGTGCACCTGACAATGTCCCAGTTTGCTGTTGTGTTGTGATATTTTCGGTCAGGAAGCCTTTCCTACCGACTTTCTACTGACAATAGATAGGTTAGACTCGATCTCAACTCTCAAGGTCAGCACTGTGCTGCGGAGACCATGTCAGTCTTCTACATTAACCATAACTAGCCAGATAGGCGAGTGGTCAATGAATACACTTTCAAATTACAAGGACTCGGGAGCGAGACAGTCTTACGTTGCATCTCATCATTGCAAGGGCATCTGAAATAAAGATGTTGTTGGCCTATAATCTGAAGACATGAATTCACTACTACCATTCAGTGGTGATTATCATTTTGGGGTCATCATCAAGCGCATATCTTCATCTCCTTACTAGACTTTTACAACAGCCAGGCCAGTAGTTTTGTTTGACATTAACTGTATCCCCATTCGGTACTTGAAGGATTCCCTACCCTTTGTCAGTCGGTCCCATGTGATTTACATTTTGAATGTGACTGCTACTGCTTAGATAGCTACATAGGCCGGTCTGACCCCACCAAGGCGCATCTTCCACGTTGAGTACACAACCAAACCTGCGGCTCATCGATGTGATATTTTTTGAAATTCTTCTTGCTTTCAATTTTATGATCTTCTTATTTTTTATATGCTATTACGTATCCTGAAGGCTTTATTTATTTTGAACAAAAGCCTTCATTGTGTATACAGCAGCAGTTTGTGTGCATTTTTGCTGCAGTTATAGTAGGCATGCTCTTTTCACATTCACCTGTATCGCTGCTTTAACAAGGCTACACCTGTCTTGACTTCCCTGTCACATACATGTACACGCAGTGACTTCATAACCTATTGCCCTTGGTTTATCCAACTTTGTGTGACGTCGTCACTTCGTTCCTTCGGTCGTTATCTGTTTTAAGAGTGGCCGCGAAAGCGATCGTGCAATTGTTCGGGTCAAGTGTTCATAATTATCAATGATTTTCTTGGTGACTTTGTTCCTTCTTCAATGCTTTGCAGCAGTTACTGCTTGAAAGGTGACTCAGTCATTTGAATCCGATTGTCGTGCAATGTCATCAAGATCCTGAGACCAGACAATAAATGACTAAAATCTTATAACTAGCGAAAAAAGAAAAATAACGACATAAAATAGTGATGACAGACATCGGGGAATATTTCCTTGACTATGTTAGAGGAACAGTCAAAACATAGAAATGTTTGTCGGCTACTTTTACAGATATCATGTACCAGACAAGTCTGACGGAAAAACATTTTATGCAAAGGTTGATTTTCATTCCTGATAACAATTTTCGATACCTCCGAACAATTCATGTTTACAAAAGTAATGAGACTGATTATGGAAAAATTCCGACAAAACGAAACATCGAAGATCACTTATTTGAAAGACTCTGTGCGCAGAATGACTGCAAAAATTCTAACAAGAAATTAAGAGGACTTGATGCATGCAAAATAGTCTAATACGATAAGAGCATAATTTCTACACCAACGAATGAAAGCGCTGTCATTAACCACACACTCCAATTTTACTGAAGTAACGATGCAAAACTGCCATTGGATCCAGTCTGCTTTGTAAAGGCGTAGTGACATCTGAGCCCTTATCTCTATTTCCATGCCTCCATGCGTTAGAAAATTTTGTATAGTATGAGAAGCACCGATCAGTACTTCTACCCAGACACGGCGCTATTTGTGCATCATACGTTAGTATGCGTAAATAAGCCCCAACTCCTTTTAAGTACCTTCTTGAAGTATAATCATTGAAGTCTCAAAATAAGCACTACAGACACTTGAAAGGTAAACGATTATTGCGGTTTTCACAGATCTTTCTGTCATGTCAGAAATGCTATCAACGAATTCAGAAAGAATTGACGTCAGTGTACAGGAAGGAATAAAATAGTCACTCCACACTTCTTCAGATACCATGCATGTCTGTCACTGTCTTATTCTCTCATGCTTACGTTGCTACATGTACATGATTATGTCCCATGCTTGAATCCTGGATCATAAATGAAATACTACAAAACAGGGTATACACTGCGTCGTCTAGACATGAAAATACAGACATAATTATCTACAACGGTGGTGACCAACGTAGTGACATATACTACAGAACTCACGACACGTTTATATTCCCTATTTGTGAATTGACCAACAAGTAGAGCACCCCAAGTACTTAAAATTAGATTAAAAACACGACAAAGTAAAAAATTCGAAGGATCCAGGAAACGGAAGATACCAAAGTTAAACAATTAGGTAACTTAAAGTCAAAGAGTGAATGAATATAAATTAGTACTAATAGCATAACGTAACCTAATCCAGTATAGAGTAGAAAACAAAATACCTATAAAGGCTAGCCGACCTAACTTAAGACGGGAAGGGAAATAAACTAAAACTTATAATCAATTTTATTTTGCAGTCTAAGAACTAAAAGGAGAGTTCGTCATGGGCATGACGAGAAGCTAACTAAAAATTACAAATGATGAAAACCAAGGCACCCAAGAAACCAAAATAAGATTGCTATGTATGGAGTCATCAGGGAGGAACCATGTGGCTGCATGAAGCAAGGTTTCGGCCCCTAACCTCCAACCTGTACCACATGGCGGGGTAATGAACGATAAGGAAGGTCTCTCCAAGCCTGAGGAAACCAAACCATAGCAAAACCTAACTGAAAATAAAATTTAGGATTTTTAGAGAACAAGAGGAAACGAAGGAATCCGGAAAAGGTTGTTAGTCCAATATACCTATGATGGAAGGTATTTGGCGAGGTGACAAACAATTAAACTTAAAAACGAGGAACCTATTCCTCGAGAATGACTTTAAGCAAGAATAAACTAGCGGATTAACCTTATTACATAGGGATTAACCTTGTTAAAATAGGGATACGGAGGGAAGCACACTCTAGGGAAGCACATGTAGTATTCCCATGATTTTCACGTCAGAATTATTACTAGTGTTTGAACGAAACTATAAAATCAATTCCTCATGTCTTAAATAGCATGGCTAACATCCATACACAAAGGTCACGGACATCTTTCGAGATTTTCGGACAGCATCCAAAAATTGCCAAATGGCCAGGATTGACCCAAGATCCAATCCTGGTCAATACTAATCAATAACATGAGTCAGGCGTAAGGCGACTCAAACCTACGCTGTGCGACGGTTAACCCGGTTGCGTGAGCACAAAAATAGTTCACAGAACATTTTTGAATGACTACACCTAGCTGGTGCAATCACATATCGGATTAAATGAGAGTGGAAAAGATGGCATTGAGAAGTAGTAACAGTTGATCTCTAACTACATCCTTCCTCTTGTACACGTGGGAAGCTTCTACCGACGACTTCACAATGGGCCTGATGGCAAATGCTGGAGTGGAGCCGAAATAACTGTAAATTGACTCTCGTTGTCAATGTTATGACGACCAAAGGAAAGAGAAAAAAGGAGCGCCAATCATTGCCTGGTGAGTGGTAGAGTCACACGTCAAGTGGATCGGAGTGTGTGTCAGATTTCAAATGTAGATGATGGGGCTGATGGGTTTCCGATGGTGCTCAGCAAACGTCAGTTTAATAGAGATTTACGATGAGTGAAAATAACGGGTTGCAGAATGGAAGGAAACGAGTAATGAAAATTTCCGGAGATGCAAATGGTAACTAAGTTTTGTTCAACTTTGTGAGAAGAGCGCAAGTTTGTCCTAACCTTCACTGTAACTTGGTTTGCATAATACTGGTGTAACGAACGAGAATCAATGAACTAGAAAAAGGTTAGTAATGAGGAAAATGAAAAACTGTAGTGATGGAAGATGAGATTTCAGTTCACAATGTTTCCTATCAAAGTGTGTTGATCTGGCTGGGTGTACGTCGAAAATCTTTCTTTGATGTTCACTACCCCAGCCAAGGCAAGAGTTGAGGTATTTTCCATTCTATCCCTAGAGTAAGTGATCTATAGTGAGAGTAGACGTACTTTCACCCCAAGCGTACAGATTTGAACCATGAACCCTCTACACAGCACCGAAGCGCGGCCCTTAAGCAACTGAGCTATCCTATCCCCTCAGGTATAGACTTGCAAATTGAGAGATGATGTTCTTCAGCTATGATCGTCAACAGCACAATAAAAAAGTTAAAAAAATTTCTAATCCCATCACGAAGTCATTGACAAGTGCATCGTGAGATTAAAAAAACGGTTTTCAGTCATTATAGAATTCGATTCTCTTCATCAATCAATTATTTGTCTCAGTAGACTCCATCGACATGCGATACGCAATATCAAGCCATCTACTGAGCCGCATATTTGCTAGAAACTAATATTTCTTTAGCTACACATCCTAGCGCACTGTAAGAGTCATTGTGTGGGTCAAATCATGGGTTTGTTTAATATTTTTATCATTTTATCATGATGAATTAAGGGACATATGTCTCACTTTGACATGTATGATGTTTGACAAGGGTGAATATGTGGGAAATATGCTTTTGGATCGTCATGTAATTCCATATGAGCAAGTCTGCGCGATACGTCGGACGCATCAGTTCTAATATTGTTTTTAAAAAAACGACGTCGACATAACTTGAATCTGATTTCATAAATTTCATCTTCGTTTTGAAGAAAAATGCTCCATGCACTGAAAAAAATAATGCACCTGTGAATGAGTTTCAACAATATACTCGCTTCTATAATATACTACTCGCATGTTTATAAGTGTAAAATCGACGTCCTTGGCAATGGCATGCGACCGAGCCCTTGCAATGTCATACATTACAACTATGTCACTATGATCCACACATCTATTATCGAGTATAGAAAAGAGTTAACGGAGCTGCTGTTGATAATGAACGCCGTAGTGGTACACAGTCTGAAATTGGTTTGTGCTATCAACGTTGTTTATACTCAGAAACGCATTAGGCACGGAGCCTTTC
The DNA here is from genome assembly GCA_907163375.1 of Prostheceraeus crozeri. Classification (NCBI taxonomy): domain Eukaryota; kingdom Metazoa; phylum Platyhelminthes; order Polycladida; family Euryleptidae; genus Prostheceraeus; species Prostheceraeus crozeri. The sequence continues at coordinate 850,713 of CAJQUW010005950.1, read as the reverse complement.
TTTCCATGTGGCCGAGTTGTTGTTTGTCCTTCTCTCAATCTTTTTGTGCTGAGTCTTCATCAAGAATGTGTGCCTATTTTAAAAGCCCTACATTTGAGCCGACCAAGGTCTCCAGGACGCAGAGCAAGTGCTTTACCGCAAGGTCACAGCGCCGGTACATGCTATGACCGCAGTCAGACAATAAAATCAAATGTAAGCCTCAGGAAGTATCTGCACTGTAAAACATCAAACAGAAGACAACACTAACAGGATATGGAAATATTCACCGATATACCGGGTAATTAGAGTAAATCTTATTGACATGATGCTCATAAGACAGAAAAAAGCCATGTCCTCTCGTGATACCACACTCGTATGTAAAAACTTCACTTTTACGCTTCTAATGAGTGATCGTAACAATTGCATTACGATAATCATTGTTGACGTCCATCAATTTTTTCTGCAATTTTCACTCAACAGACCTGCGGCTGTAAGGTGCGAAGTGAATCAAGTGGAGGTAAAAATGTCATATCTGTGCATCGATTCATCTGTCACTGCCCACATGCGAGATGTCTGGATAAATTTCCCTTTTTTCTTCATAAATCATTTTCCTACATGAGATTTGAGAATTTTTTGTTAAAATTCACGAATTCCCATGATGATTGGTATCTGTTCTATTGGCTTGAATATTGGATATAGATAAAGCAATCACCCCTCCCATACACTCTTCCTTTCTCATCTAGCTGCACTTCCCATCTCTCCTCTTCATTCTTGTCTTTCTAATCTTTGCTGTTCATTCAAGCATCATAACTTTATCTCATTCATTCCTGTGATTGACATACTAACACGCTCCTCCCCAAACCGGTGAAGAGCGGAAGAGAGAAATGACCATATCGTCACCAGTCTACGATCGCCAGGTGCTTTCAATTATCACCTGAGCTCTCCAGTCATGTTGAGTACGGTAGATCCCTTTCTCAAGCACTGACGCGAATTATTTAATTATCTTTGATGCGTTATTATAGCGCTTATTGTCTGCTGAGATAAAAGATAGGGTGTGCCGTCATCAGCTTGCAATTGACCACATGTAAATTTGTATGAAGAGGGAAGCTTGAGTGCCTAATTTTCCTTTGTTGATAATTTCCTTAATAAAATCTTATCTTGATCGATACACTGCTCTTTAGGTTTCCTAAATTCTAACATTTGAAGAATAAGGAAAGGAAATTATGAAAGTAAGTGGAGCAGATTGAGATAAATGATATTGAAAAATGAATACGATGTGTTATGGACATTTCTTCTTTAAATATTCTTGTCTTAATCAAGATCCGAAGTGACATTAAAGATCCTTGTGCACTGACTAGCGTCCCAAGTATGGACATCTGGTTGAGAAAATTAAAGAACATATCATCGCATACTTATATAGACCGATGACAAATTGGAAAAAAAACATATAAAGAGCATTCTCACAATCTATTCAATTTTTAATTATATGTTATATTATATATCTATATAATATACAATTATATATATATATCAGACCACGTCGTTTTAAGGAGTCTGCATGCGTGGACTTCAATGCCACCAGTGGGGAATTTCTCATCAAAGACACTATGTATATGTTATTAGTAAGGACACTACCTGGACAAAGCAGTACAAAACCAACGCGTATGACTTAAACCAAATGAGACAATTAAAGAGATGAAAGCTCAAAACTTAGCGAATGAAATCCGAAAGCGTAACAGAATGGTATCAGCTGTACATCACAGCAGTTATCATGCAGTCGAAAGATGCCGAAAACTCTATTGTCGAAGCCAACACTATTTGTCAAGTGATGTCAAGATCGCCTTCGACGCAGCGCTTTGCAATCGCTTGCAATAAGATTTTGGGAAACACTTTAACACGATTCATAAATTTGAGAATTTGCGAATAGACAGAGAGAGTTATTCATGCATAACATTGTCATTTGAATCTTTTGTAATTTGGAATAAAAGTTCTGTTTCAAGAGGCACTTAAACTTTTTCAAGTGTCAATGTCATTGTGGTCTCCGTGACACAGTGGTTAAATGCTTGGACTAGCGATCTTTTGGTCGTGTGGTCGAGCCCCGAAATTGTCATTGGAAATCGGCAAGAAGTACATCTAGACTAGTCACTAAAGGTATCACAAAGCTCCAGTTAAAGTCTGAGTATGCCAGCACCGTCAAAAATCCGTGGAGGGGAGCAGTGACGCTAAAGTTGAATTTCCCCGATGCAATCTTAGTGGTGATGAAAAAAGAAAAAAAACCCAACCGGCCAGGTCTTTAGCCAAATCTCGGTAAGCGATCATGCCAGGATTCAAAAAGAAGCAGAATGTGAATTCAATGATTTCCATTAAGTGTACGGTAACGTTGAGAGATGACATTTCGACAATGCACGACGGATATTATTCATTTCATCACGTCATCCTGCGAGCAAAAGCTTGAATTCGCACGAATGAGCGACATCTTGTTCTAAAATTTGTCAATCTTATTCGCAAACTCGATAGTGTCGAGTAAATGAAATTACGTAAGAAACATCATTAGAAATAAGCAAATATCTACGTCCTTGACAAGTTTAAAATAATCACGAAAACGAACGTGACATATAAATCATTGATTAACAGTATGCGAAGATCACAGTTGTAGCCTGATTGACGTTCGAGGTAAGAGTAGCAATACACGAAAGAAATAATCTTCGATTTTCTATCGAATTGTAAAATATGAGAATACAAGGAAATGAAAGGCAACGTTCATTCAATGAGTTACAGATCTGTATAAGTGACAATTAACTTTGTCAGCACCTGTCAGCATCGCAGAAATTCTATGCGATGAGATGACGCCCCTGGTGAGGAGAACAATGGCAAAACCATAGAGTAGGCACAGCTCCACACCAAGAAATCACCCTTCTTAAAAGAATACTTACACAATATAGACCCTTTTTTCTGCTCTTCACCTCTTTGTCCCCTTTGTAAATCTTAACCGTACAACACAAAACACCTCTTCTACTGCACACACATACAGTGGTGGAAAAAGCAAAAGAAACCAAATGGAGATGGGTGGGACATGCCGTAGGAATGCAAGACAATAGATGGACTATCAGATTGACAGACTGGACCTCACGTTATGGAAAAAGAAGCTGAGGCAGGGCATGCTCAGCGACGAGATGGAGAGACGACATCGACAGGTTTTGTGGACAGCCAACATGGAAGAGACAAGCCAAAAATCGAAAAGAATGGAGAAAGCATACTGAGACCGTTGTCAAACAGTGGAACAGAACAGGCTGATGATGGTGATGATGATGATTATGATGACATACAGACATCGCTCACACCATGGCACTTCTGGGCTGCCCCGGTCAGGTGTGCGGAGCTCATCCGCCGCAGGGAGCGGGTGCCTGGCACGCCCTACACCTGACAGTCCCTGGACCCCCTCCCAATAGCAGGGAAGGGTGGGTTGACATGATCGCCAGAACAGTGACCACTGTCAGCGTCAAGGCACTTGTCGGAGATGTTTAATGCCTGGATTTTTGACCTTGAGATCTCAGAACTCTTGCAGGTTTTCGTGAAAATCACTCACAACGTTCGAAATAGGCTGACAGGATTTGGACTTAATGAGTGGACAGAAAGTAAAACATCAATTTGATATGTTTATTTCCCAAATACTGAATTCTTTGTTGAGTGGACCAGCTGCACCTTAGAAATTGACAACAATGCAACCTCTAGAATGGAAGTCAAGCTTCATGCAATACACAATAGAGGCACATAAATCGTGCACATTTTCGCTAAGATACACTTGTCAACGGCTGTATCACTGGATTAGAATCATTCACATGCGTAAATCTAAGCTTTTCATTGGTCATTCATGCCCTAATTTAGTTCCCCTGGATATGCCGCGACCTTGAGTCAACTTCTATTCTAGTCAACTTCAGATAAAAAATCTATTTCTGTGAGCTGCAGAGATCGGAGGTCTAAGCGTAAGTGTGAAAAGCAGTGGTGACATTGCTTCTCATTTGCTACTGAACCGCTAACTGTGAATGCAATTGCTGCTACATTGTGTTCCATCCGCATACCATCGATTCTAGTGTAACCTCCTTTTTGGTACCACGTAGGGACTAATTTCATGATCCCTATGAAGCGAAGGGAATTCAAATACATTCAATTACACGAGACTAGTGACGTATGTGAGGAATTGCCCGCCCCCACCATTTTCGTTGTCTTGTAGGAGACAGTGTAATTTAGTAGGCTGCATAAAGGTGGTCAATGCTAGTAATTGAAATCCGAAGTCCAAATAGTTTTTCAAAGTCTTATTAGATTATTTTGTAAACATTATTCTCCTCAACGCATCTCCTTAGCGCCAGGTATCCACGTACAATTCATGCATGAACGTATAAAATTGAAGTATTGATCAAACTATATAGCCATACAAGTAGAAAAGAGAAGCTTGGAGAAACTTTGAAATTGAATGAAATGGGATAAGCGACTGATCAAATTGCCATGCAAAAGATGTGCGACAGGCAGGATTCGAACCTACTACCTAGGTTATCTAGACCTGTTTACTTAATACGACCACTTATGCGACCGTGTCAATAGGCAGGACCGAGTCCTCATCATCACACATCAGTTGTCATAGAAATTGTAATCAGTGAATAAACGTTTCGTCACAGTTGTGACTGTCGATTTCAAGACCAGTAGCGCGAAACAGTGAATATTGTGAAATATACAGGGAAATAGTAAACGTCACACCATGATTAATTTGGAATAGAAGCCTCAAAGTTAGGAGAAACATGCATATAAGCTGGATAATTGTGGACCACAGGTTAGATCTACGTGACACACGGGCTAGGCGATTGGACTTGCAATCTTCTGGATGTAGCTGATCTGAGAAAAGTAAAACTATTCATCATGTGGACCGCATTCTCGTATGTTCTTTGTTCTGTGCTGGTTCATGACGATGAATTCAAGATTGTCGATGGTCACCAATTCATAGGAATGTACTGCTCAAATCTATTCACTAGAAGCACTTTCATCGCTACTGTTCTCTTGACGACGTTCATGTTCTTCCATTCAATTCATTGCAAACTTATGAAATAGTTTATACTCCTGTTTTGACGCTATGCTGATAAATAGGTTGCACTTGTGTTTTCATAAATTCAGCCTACGCTCCCAGTTCAATAAATGCAGTTGACTTTACAACTTCAATTGGGTTAACTATAAAATGATGACTAGCCAATTCTGGGAATCAACCACCTTTTAGGAAGAGTTATAACATGCACTCTATCTTATTAACTTAAAAATATTTGATAAAATTAAGAATGCAATCCAAAAATTCACAAGCACTTATTTTTTCTAGTTTTTTAGAAAGCAAAATTAATGTTATACTCCGAAGTCGTTCCGAAAAAACTACGAAGCACCCAAAATATTGAATAAAATAAATTTCTGTTCCAGAAAATTATAGAATAATTCTACTTACCCTCAAATGGAAACATAAAGAAACGGAAATTCTGCATTGTTGTGCCTCAAACAAGCTTCTCATTGACAACTATTATGAACTGCCTACATTCTGGTAGGATAGTGCACTAATATAAATGCTTGGTTCACAGTTTTGGTGCTGGTTCGGAGAAGTTATGGCTGGGTCTAAGTTTTGACTAGTTCTCATTCTGTCGTTTATCTTCAATTGACTAAGAAGAACTTAGAAGCCGTACAGAGCAACACTGTTCATGCTTCTGCTATGTATCTCATGAATTTAGATAAATTAATTAGTGTGAGGTTGAGCGTGACTTCCTTTATAATGATTAAGACTGCAAATAGTGAAATATCATCAACCAATACAGGGAAGTTTGATAACCATTTACTAGTTTTTTTATCTGTCATCATTTTTTTATTTTCTTGATGCTAGATGTGCGGCGCTTATTGAAATGTTGACTTCTCATCTGCGGCCCTTATTAGAGGGCGGCGTTTCTAGAGAAGACATGGTACATACAATATTTAAAACAGATTAATGAAATAATACATAAAATGTTACAAAAATGGAATAATACATGTAGATTAGACAGTCTACAAAGTTGACATCCATTGCGTATCAATTAAATAACTGATTACACTACAGTGCATTTGTACACCTGCCGAGTCCCTATTTTCAACATCGAAATTATGCTCTCATCTCAATGTTCCTCGGACATCCTATGTCTGTCTTCTACTTCAAATCCTGCCAGAGGACTAACATAAGTTCAAATGTAAAAAAGTGTAAAATTGTCTTCTTCATGGCAAAAATCAATATCCCTTTCATGTGCAGCGCATTCTTCCGTTGTTAAACATCAAAGATAATATGATAATCCGCCGACTAAATATCCAAGAAAAAAACTTGATGCCAGGATATATCAGTGATTTAAACAACCACCTGATGTTATCATAGATTCCGTTCACAATGCACTAAAATGTTGTAAGTCAAGAAATTAATACAATCACGTTCAATCTTTCGGTCGGATGAATGATCCGTGAGCAGGCAAAAGTGAATACACTGAACAGATAAGAAATGACGGTACACCAATAATCCTCCAGCACCTGACTGAACATCAAAGCTTTATGATCGATGATGGAGAGGTTGCGGGACGTTTTAATGGCCGTAGAAATCTTTCATTTCGTGGAGCGAATGACATTACGAGGCAATAACGAAAATCATGCGCGGCTCATATGTGATGGATGAGTGCCAGTTGGAAGGACATGGGATCGCCAGCATTGAAATGAAACCCGAGGGACTGGACAGCAATCGAACAACTCATGTCAAGACCTGTGAAAACATGACAGAAGGTGCAGGCGCATTCCCCGATCAAAACTAACGATCTCATGTCCACATCTACGGATTCGCTTTCCCAGCATTTCAGTGTCCTAGATATCTTATCAAACTCAGAGAATTGGCGTGCAATTAATTATGATGATGAATTCACAACACTTTTACAATGCCAGGCAGAGAACAATTTACTTTCTAATTTTTCTATCGCACTTTTGCGATGGTAAATTAAATTTCCATCGCAGCTCGAAAATATTGCATCGCAGTTATTGGAAGTCCCGTAAAATCTCAAAATTTCTACAGTCACTCTGTTAGTCAAAATCGTGCGATAGATGAATAAACTATATATTGTAATGTAACAAATCTTGCAACATAAAAAATAAAGTGTCCATCGAAACAAAATCAAATATCCATCAAATTGTTATTATCGTCATGCGAACACTTATAATGACGGTACACGCACAACTATCTGATCGTCTGAGTTGGGAAATGAATCACTTCATAGCACCAGAGCAGCTGAACTAGCTGGAAGGTGGTCTATCAATACTAGTGTTGTTTTAGTCCTAGATTTTTCATTTTCGATTTCGTTTTCACATTTTTAATATTTCAATATTTTTGATAATTGAAAAGAGGATCGCCTAGTCTCGCACATGAATAGCGAAAAATGAAAAAATACCATCTCGCAGTTATATTATTCTCATGAACCAATTCTTGAAGCGAATTCGTTAAACCTTTGAGGCGGAAACCAAGGCTTTGTCAACATCATTGTTGGAAATCTTTCTGAAAAGGTTCATCTAACAAACTCTTTTTCAAAAAAATCTTTCAAATATTACTTATCAGATTCCCAAATTATCCAAACGCTTTATCTAATACTTGAATATATCTATCATCGGTGCAGATAAACATCTAACAGACTAACATGCTTTCTATATTAAAAATAAATCATAAAGCATCGAAACTGCTTTCTCATGACCTTTGATATTCAACTAAAAGATGGATGTCCTACAGACTGATAAACAAAACCGACAGCCATGGATCATGTGTAAATTCTCTTTAAATTTGAGCACGCCAAGTCAAAACAATTTTTGCATTATTTCTGCGGAGAACGAGGCCGAAAATGAAACTTTCACTGAACGATGTACACTCCATGCCCAATACGAATCTGCGCGCCTGCTCGTTCTGATTAGTTCCTCTTCTTGTCAGACAGGATCAAAGAAAAACACGTTAATCCAATGGCACGCAGATTGAAGTTTTTAGCAAAAATGAAAATTTCTATGTTTTCTTTTCTTAAGCGAAAGCACAAAGTCTAGAGCCACTATTTTTGACATGGAATGTCTTCAGGTCACTTCCTATCATGTGTATGTTGCATTATTATGTTTCTGATCGTCGATGCATGCGAGAATGTGGTTCAATGTGGATTAAATTGCTCAAATTGCTTGTGTTTGTCGACATTAGGATCTGAATGTGTCCATCTTCACAGATAAATGTTACAGAATATGATAAAAATGACTTGAAGACATTCCACGTCAAAAATTATGGCTCTAGACTTAGTGCTTTTCATTTAATCAGAGAAAATATAGAAAATTTTGTTTTAACCAAAACTGAAATCTGCGTCTCATTGCGTTTTTCCTTGATCTTGTCTAAAAAGAGGAGGAACCAGGCAGAACTCGACAGACGCGCAAATTCGTAATAGGCATATGAAGTACTGTGAACGTCTCATTTTCGGCCTCGTTCACTATAAAAACTAGTTCTGGCTGCCGCACACTTACAACACATAAGTAAACATTTATCCAACACTGGATAAAGAGAATATCTTATGTCTCATCTTATTTCCCTCTACAAACCCAGTGCAACTCACACGGTAGTTTACCTCACACAAACTTTCCATAAAGTTCAAAGACTTCAAATAATCCTTACCGATTCCTGGCCTTCAAATCAGGCAGTACCAGCAAATGTGGAAAGAAATCGATTCATCGTCAACTGTGCTTTCCCAAATATTTCAGCAGCTCTACTTTGAAAGAATCCTTTTCAATTTTATTCAAATATTTTCCCATATTCCGGAAATTTTGTTTCAATGACGGGACTGTCGCGCGATTGTATCGCTACAGAAATGCCTAGATGTGACGACAATCAGACCCAAGGTTTTGTTACTATGCCGCTTTCTCCTAATGGATTTGAATTACAGGAAATCACTGCTAGCCTCGTCAGTACTAGGATTTGAGAAGGACCATCGTCGATGGAAATGTAAATGGTTTGAGACGCCAATTTTTATCATTTTCATCATTGCCGCATGCACTCTACCTTTTCTCTAGCTGCCGATAATTTAGGAGATGCTCACTTGATGTTAGCTCGTTAGTGAACCTTGCTGACAGGAAACAGCGTGAAGAAGGGCAGTTGTAAATGTTGTGAAATTCGAGAATTGACAAAATGAAACTTGCAAGCAAGAGGTCAAGGACTTCGAGCTGAAAAGAGGCAAGCGGCGAAAATCATGAGCAAGGGAGACATTGACAAATGAGAACTTCATTCAGAATGTTCAAATTCAAGCGCTACTCCATCAAGAGTGAACGAATGAATGTTCAAACGTTATTACTTTCCTATACTGTGGGCTTGGATGATGCTGATATAGTCAGACTTGAATTGGGATCGTTGCGATCTTTTAAGTCCGAATGCCCTTCCTGGCGACGTCCAATGAGACTTTCGGGGTTCAACCAATGGACCGACAGATCGCTACGCCAAGCACCTAACCACTGTGTCACAGAGACCACTATGGTCGGATAGTATCATCAAAATCATATTTTCAGTTCATTCAATGCTGTCCGATGTCAATATGTATCAGCGACGTACAGTGGCTACTTAGCTCGGGTAGGCTGAAATACTCTTCATAGTTTACTTTATTGTAATCATTGAAGGTGATAAAACTGCTGTACGATAAATATTTCACTACTTATCTTGCATATGAATTTCTATCTGCTGTCATCCTTACATGTGCCCGATATCATCAAAATCTGTCACATTTTCATCGCTAGAGATGTACAGACATCTTTGAACTGCGGCTGCAGAACCGACAGCCCCAAAGAGAGGTGACACAGTGTGCCGAAAACAGTGGTACTCGTTATGAAGACAAATAAGGTGTTAAGAATTTCATCTGTCCGGAAAGACAGTGACATCATGGAGATATTGAACGTATCCTTTGTACATTGTCCTCAAATCTGTTCAAAAGAATTGATCAGTTCAAAATCACAGGAAGTGCTGCATCAATGTACATCATGTATCTTAAAACTTTCCATGAAATTAAACCAAAAAATATTTTTTGTGTGGATTTCATGATGCTGGATTGAATGAATCTCCTAATTGTGCTAACATTGAAGCAATTTCTTTTTTTAAATATGAAGCGTTTGATCAGGACGCAGCAGAAATCATGCATAGAAATCTCATTATCAAACGCAAGTGACTTCCCGGCACGCTTTGACGCTTTATATTGCATACTGGCCATTAGAAAACATACTGAATCAACTTGAATAGAAAATAGATTCAACAAATTCATGTCAGCATATTTTAAAAGTTCATAAAAAATTGATGCGATGAAGAATGTTCACATACATCTACTGAAATAACTTACAACATGAAAAACTCTCTCACCTTTTCATCTATGGTCTCGTTGACGGACTACATGGCAAGGAGAACTGACAGAGAGCGAGTGAATGCCATAGATGTCATGGAAAAAAGGCGTTCTGATAATACTGATCATAGAGAAAAACGTCACGAAAGGATAAGGTGCAAGGAAGAATGAGATGACCGCTTCATTTCTTTACCATGTTTGCAATCTGTTTACCATCTGTTCCTCCCACTCGGTGTTGTAAATTCTTTAAACGCGATAACATGCACGGATAACAGATTAGATGGTGATTCAATTGGGGATTTTAACTTTAAACAAAATTTCCCGCTAACAGTCAATACAGGTTGCGACCGACTGAATTTTCAAATCCTAACATTAACTTAGCAACACACGCTGAATGCGGATAAAAAAATTAGATAAACAACCACTGATATGTAAAAAAATCCTCTTATTCAATATAAGGCATAATGGACTGTAATTTGGTACACACTCAGGTAATTTCAACATAAGGGGTGAATCTTCTGTTCGCCAGCAACTTTCATGAATCAAAATTGAGCGCTCAAAGTGATGAGCAGTAGTCAGGTTTGTAAATAACATGAATTCACTCCGTCCATTTTCACTTTAATGGGAAATCTATGTTTTCTGCCATTTCAAAGGCCATCCAATGCTGATCTGCAAGTTGCTCTTTTGCGAAACTAGCACAGCATTAACAGTCAAAAACATTATTTCTCAAATTCCAATGACGAAGCTGTCATTCTATCAATTTATACGAGCATTGCTTTACAAAAAGTAGTCCATGTTCAAGTCATCAAGCTTGCAGATTGATAAAATCAACTAAAAAAGCATATCAGTTAGCAGACACATGGTGCAAAATAAGAGGAAAGTGGAAAGGAGCAAATATTATCAAACATGCAGAATATGAGAAAGATATGCGAAAATATGACATCATATAAAGATTGCAATGGCAAGTGTAGCTCTTGCAAAGAAACACCTAATTGAAGGCAAAACGGGCAGCTGTGTCATGTGCGATGGTGTCAGATTCTTTTTCATATCAATGATTTACTTAAGCAATCGAATCACAATTGCAGTAACAAAAACAGTAGCAATCGACATTTAAGTGTGGACTGTCAATGCAAGCATGCCATTAAAATTCATGTTCAGAACTGCTCTCAGTAAAAGTCATGACAGCTTCTATTTACTTTGCAATATGTGCTGAGATTCGTACAGATATCAGCGGCATTTATTAAGATTTCCATGTAGAATTATTTGTTTTAGATGATGAAAAACTTTCTATGTGCTAATGTATTCCAATGAATGAGTGTAATGAAGACTGTTTATTGCACTCATTGGACTTTATGCACTCTTTGAAAAGCACAAACTTCATTATAGAGACAATAATCATAATGATTACTGCATTATGAAATATAAAGAATATTTAACTGATCATAATTTACACTTTATGAATCTGATGAAATCCGTCCCTTTAAAGGTCCATTCACACCCGACGCGGGTGTCCTCACGCGTCCAGAATTTTCGTTCAGAACCTTAGTAAACCTATGGGGCTGCCCACATCGGACGCGCCGCGGTCACGTGCGTCTCTGTGTGAACAGCCCCGCGCCCGGTGTGAATGAACCTTAATACAGCTCGGACCGATAAAAAGGAACCCGGCAAAGAGAGTCAAAGTAAAATAGAACCTCCAGGGGTCTATTAGAAGAAATACGGCAGTCAATGGAATGTGAACGATGAAAAATAGTTGAAAAATGATAAAGCAGAAGCTCATTTTTCATGCCATTATTTTCCGTTTAAAACTTAATTTCTTCTCAGAGAGATTCAGACAATCAATTACTTTCCAATCAAACTGCATTTATTTTCTTTCGATCCCTGTATGCAGCATGAACTTTCTAAGCACATTCTTGCTCTCTTTACCTCATGGTATAAAATCTTATTGCAGAAATCGTTAGAAAATTCGGATCTCACATCTCGCCAAATGGAACATTTCTTGTTGTGGATGGATAAATTTCGGTTCTCAAATCAGTGCACATGCCGTTTCAATGCCTTCCTTCTAGTATCAAGTGTGAAAAATGTAACTGATCATTCACTTGAACAGAATGCAGGGAAAACAGTTGCAAATCGTGATGAGAGACAGTCGCGTCTAATCATTAAAATATGAACAGGTGGCATCAATTGCCACACCTTGCAGCGCAGAGTTCGCTTTCCCAATGCCAAATTGACGTTCTGTCCCCGTAATTCCCACGAGCGATTTCTCATTGAAAGGAGATTTGTCATCAACACGGACTCCAGAAGCTGCAGGCTGAGTGCATGGGCGGGGAATGTGTTGAGCACGTACACTTGGTTGGCATGACAATTGATGAGCCTACTCGATCACTCGCATGTCCATTCGCTCTCTGACATCTATAGTCGTCATTTCGAAGCGGAGGAAGGCAGGTCAGTGAGACAGGATCTCTCATAGGGACACGGTAATGTGTCGAGTACATTGTACACGTGGTTGTCATAGTGATAGTTGTGATCTTTCATAGTTCCCACCGACAATTGAAACTGACAAGTTAATGAGATATGAATGATGGCCTCATGTCCTTCCTATTCATTATTTGTCCTCTCTGACTCCATTATAATGCAAATTTCATCAATTCCACATGTTTTCTGCAATAGTACTGACTTTTTCATTCATCATAAGTCCCAATTCAAGCACAGCTAAGGCGAAAATGAGTGTTTAACTCAGGCAACAGAACACTGACGTCAGATTTCTCTGATCTGACGTGAGGCGCACATAAGTATATTTAGGCCAATTGCTTTTCCTTAACTTCTTATATACTAAATTAGAGACAAATGAAGAAATTTAATTACAAAAAAATTCTCTTTTTCTTCTTTCATTGAAAACAGGGAAAGGTTAATCCCATGTCCATTGATCACTGTGGAGCAGAGAATCCTTCATTATTTTAATCTTTCATTTATTAAACAGTCATTCGAGTTCGAATGCCTCAAAACGGCCCTTTACATGTGATAACAGAAGAACTCCTACCACTTCGAAAATGCGCTCCTGAAGAAATCCTCCTGCTGCCTCAAAGGGGTACTCGACACGAAAGGATGTCTCTTATTAACACAAGAGATCTTCTCTGCTTGAAAAAGTTTCACCTATTAACAGAAGAAATCTTACAGACTAAAAAGGGTCCTGGAGCCCATCAATGACAGATGGAATGCACCCCATGATAGTTGCCGGCCAGTCAGCCGGAGGGGGTGGATGCCTAGTGAACATAGTTAACTTCTGGCTCCACAAAAATTCAAGGAGCAGGCCTATTGGCATATTGGAACCAAATGTCTATTTCCTTCAACTACTTATTCGATGACAGGCTACATGGAACTCGCGCAATACTCGAAAATTTCGAATGCGAGCACAAAATGAAAATCGATTTCTGAACGTCCTAGCTTCCACTGAATTTTTGGTAGAATTGAGCCGCATACATTCCAAATGTTTTAATATTCAATTTGAATACATAGAGTAAGCAAAAAATACTTATTCTATGATTTAATAATACTGCATATTGTATCAGAATGATATAATATAATTCAATATCTCTATTAGATTTACATCAAGTTTCATTGCCTGAGATGTTATTCAATTTTTCCACCACTACACGACAAAACACTTTTTCAATGTCTACGAGAAATTGTCATCCCATTCTTTGCAAAAAAAAGTCGACTTGTCGGTCGGAGAAATATTACAAAGGGGCAAAAAAGAGCCCGCGAACTGCTTGTTGAAGGATCTGAGCGGTCTATTATGAGAAATATAATAAATGAAGTGAAATAATATTATTGATAGCATTCCACTCCTAATATCTTTCAACTGCAAAGTTTCTGACGAAGAAGGATTATATAAATCTTCTCTGACATTTTCGCTTAATCCTCACCACGTGTCGACGTCGGCTGTGATTTTTTTCTCCTTATCTGTGCTTCTCGTCACCTCCTCCTCTATTTGTTTACCATCTTGGAATACCATTATCATCACCTTCTGTCGTCTATTAACGGTACTATCGAATGACGGTGAGGTGTTGAACCTTGCGCTATGATCAACTATTAAAGCAGTCATTTGACCTTGAGAATGATAAGGCAATTCTCGTCCTCGTGGCGTCTTCATTCTCTTCCAAAAACACTAGTTTCCTCCAAGGTTCAATGGAATCATCAAAATTCTTTAATGGAGTTAGAATTTTGATGTGAAAACTGGTTCAGAGCGTTATCTATAAAGGCTTCATAAACGCATAAATTTCTCTGCAATTGAGTGTTTTCAACGCTTCGATCACTACGTCGGCAAATGACAGTGAGCTGTGGGCAACATTTCACAATTTATTTTGTCCGGATGTCATAGTTTACTTGTCTGCATACGTGTAACATCGCTTCTCACAAATGTTCGACTTTATCTGCACATAGCAGTATCGCAAACGTCTAGCAAACGTTCGATTTTGTCGGCAAACGTCAGTGTCGCTACCGTCTCACAAACGTTCGATTTTATCTGCACATGGCAGTGTCGCTACCGTCTCACAGACGTTCGACTTCATCCGCAAACGGCAGTGTCGCTACCGTCTCACAAACGTTCAACTTTATCTGCACACGGTAGTGTCCCTACCGTCTCACAGACGTTCGACTTCATCCGCAAACGGCAGTGTCGCTACCGTCTATCGTATTAACATCGGTATGTACAGCATATCGGATAATATCGGCTGCAATTCACAGTTTACTTAGTCCGCACATCATCGCGCTTCACAAACGTTTAATTTCGTTAGCATATCAGAGTATCGGGAACGTTTTACTTTTTCTGCAAATGACAGCATCGGCAACGTTTCACAAACTTTTTGTTTTGTTTGAAAAATGACTTGATAATGAAGTCGAATTACTGAAGACAGATATCAGTCTATCGCTGTTTTGTGTGCTTGAAATTTCGTGAAAGTCGGGATAACATCGCAGCAATTACAAGCAAATTAGATTACATAATGTACTGTTTCGACCCGGATGCTGACTCATAAGCCGAAATATTGGTCAAAAGGATAAAAAGTAGCTTCCGCTGCTTTTGTCTTTTGATTTCATCATTCAATCCCAATGATTAGTCATAGTTCCTGGTAATTATGTTAATTCAATGTATTATGAAAAGTTCATTCGCCATGATATGAGAATCTTATCTACATGAAAATACAAATTAATACTTCATAAAGAGTTATCATAAGAGCAACACATTACGCTTCGTGTTGACTATGGCTGAAGAAATATTTCATGTAGACTTGATCTCTAGCAATCGATTTTATTCGAAATGCTTGAGTGATGACATGAAAGTTTCAGTGCATAATTATTCTTAGCAAAGAGATAAATATGTCAATATACAGACCCCATGCAGATAATCCATATTCTGCCTCTATGAAAGGACCTTCGAATGCTAGGTCACACCGCATGAAAAATGCGAGGAATCGAGCGAAGTGAGGAACCAACATACAAGAAAACCGTCGATCCCAACACGGATGGAACAATCGATGATAACTGGTGTGAGCAAATCAGTATTAACACGGTTTCATCGGAGAAAGGATAATACATAGGGTAAGACCAAACGTGGCAGCTTTTCAGTTCCATGACATTTTCATTTTGAAAGCCCATTCCCATCGTCGAAATGGAGGTCATTTCACACTTTCAACTTTCGACGAGGATACCCTCAAGAAATGCTCTACGCTGATGACGTTGTCACAATGTCCGACTCAGTTGAAGATCTAAAGATCGCTACACATGTTGCTAGACAAATGTGGAGGCCAAATGCATGAGAGTGAGTGTCGGAAAGACCAAAGTGCTCATCAGTCGAAGTACTCAAGCCCCGAAAAAGGCGAAGCAAAGTTCGCATGTGCTGTGTGCAGGATGGGAGTTGGACGGAACGCGATCAAGTGTACACATTGTAAGCTATGGGTTCATAAGAAGTGTACGAATTTGGCAGTCTACGTACGGACCAGGATTTCAAGTGTAAGGGGGAGCTTCCCGTGTCACAAGTAAAGATCAGTGAGATTTCAATAGAATATTTATTCAAAGACTCCATTGAAGTGGTCGATGACTCCCTGTTACCTCGGCGATAGATCAGGCAATTCCGGAGGTTGTTGTGAGGCTATAGAAGCTAGTGTAAGAGGCACATTGAAGAATTTCCACGACCAATTGCCTGTCCTCACCAACAAGAGCATCTCGCTGATATGCAGGGGTCAGGTATACAATGCCTGTATCAGGCGTCTTACAACATGCGTCGGAGACATGGCCCATAAAAGTTGATGACCTTACCCGCGTGGTGAGAAATGATATAGCTATGATCCGATAGAACTAGCATATTTAGCGGTGTTACATGCGTGAACTGAGAGGCATTCTTCGTGAATCAGTCCAGCACTGAAAAGAGAGTACTTAGCAACGAAGTGGCAGGACCGAACATCAGCGGTGGCCATAGAAAGAGATGCAGGCACATCGTGAAGAGATGTCTTGAGCTCCTGCAACTGAATCCTCGCAAGACCGACCAGAATACAGAAAGCAACCGACACAACCTCCATTATCCGACCCTCAAACCTAGGGAAGAAGATACAAGAAGAGAGGAGCAAGATGAATTCAGTTTTGAACTTGATTGGTTGCTTCATAGAAACACTATCGCTATCACACAAAGGTTTCCAGAGGATGCTGCGTTATACTCGTATCTTTCCTGTTTGACTATAGACTTCCATTTCGGTCGATCACGGGTGTCCGCTTCCTGGGCTCCCACACGTTTTGAGGTCATCTTTTACCACTTGCTTCCAGGTCTTCTTTTGTCTTCCTGCTCCTTTTTTACCATCTACTTCCATCTATATAACTTTTCTGATCCACTCTGTCTCATCCCTTCTTACCACGTGACCAAACCAAGGTATTCTTTGCCTTCTCGCGCTGTCTGTGATGTTCCCATTGCTTTTCTGATGCTGCCATTCAATTTCCTGTCCTATAGTCTGACACCTCACATCCATTTTAGCATTCGCATCTCCAAACGTTCAAGCATCTTCTCGTGGGATGAAAGCAACGGCCATGTCTTGCAACCATAAAGCATGACTTGTCGCACGTTAAAATAATTATAACCGACCGTTATCCAAGTCTTGTTGCAATCTGTGTAATGTGCATACCACGATGCCTTTTTTTAAAAGATTGCAGATGCAGGACTAAGATCTTATCCCCATGATCTCCAAATATCACATAAGACCTATCAACAGAATTAATGAGGTTTCGATGACTGTATGCAAGTAACAATAGAAATCGAGGTCATCCCGCTGATGATTTCAAGTCTAGTATTCAACAGCATGATTCTTTAGAAAATGATTCAAAGCATTTTTAGAGAGGCTATGAAATAAATGCCTTGAGACAGGTAATTTGATATTGGAGAGTATTACATGAGTCAGAGAGATGCTGCAGTACCTGATATCAAGTGGCGTGAAAGTTGAAGACCAGATAATCTGCGGTTTCAAACATGAACGCTACATATACCCACTACAAAACTTGACTGTATAAAAACATTGTAGGACACCTCTTCACAAGTCTCAAAAAACTTTTCAATGAATACTATCGCGCCTTTGAAGCATTTGCACATCTAACTGACGAGATAATTACTGCCATAATGCCTCCAAATTTCTAATTGAATAGCAAATTACACTCCTGTTTGTCGACAATCCGAAGGATTTGATTACAGTCATTATAAAAAAAGCACTGTATGTTTTTCTCAGCGATGCAATTGCACTGTCGTAATTGAGATACAGGTCGCAGGTCGAAACACAAGGATGTAACTGTTAACTTCATAAACAATTTGCTTGCTACGAGTTCAAAACAAAATAGTTAAAATACTAGAACGTTTATTGATTCAGCCATTGTAAGCATCACTTTTTCCTAAAATTATTCAATCCTACGTGTATATAAAATGTGACAGGATTTTAAATATCAATAATACAGTACTATAATGTTATAATTTTATGATCATAATCCTGACAAAAATATTGATAAACATATCTGTGAATCAATGAATCTAGTCTCTATTCAAATGAATCCTTTCAGAACTCTAGCGTAATAATAGAATTGCAATAGTGCACAATAATTGTTAGGAAAGGTGATACATTAGTAAGACATGACCAACTGAAGCAGTTTCTCTTCTTTTTCAAAATGCCATACTAGGCAGCAAAGACTGGAACATGATCGGTGAGGCGAGGAATCCCAGAATGTAACTTGTTTGATTGATAAATGCAGCTATGTCAGTCTGAAAAGTTTATGAAAGATTTCAAAAATCGTCTGCGAGACAAGTTGTATTCCAATAAAACATTGAACAAATAGGCGACGTTTCAGCCTAGCAAAATCATGCGCTACAATTTATAAATATGCAGACTTTCGCATTTTGTAAACTCTTTCATATATGAGCGTCAAGAATTTAAGGCACTACTTCCAATTGGCAGTCGTGGGCACAGATTACAAAGCTAAATATTGTGCCCGATCTAAAAACAAATCTCGTCGATTTTCCAATTACTGTGATTTTTTGAGTTTTGCTGCGCACCTATGTTTCGAGCCACAATAGGAGATTCCTGGGATATTCAAGTTATTAGGTAAAATCCTCCCATTCAGTTTGTTCATTCAATACATTAAACATCTTTGAATTTAGAATTTTAAACTACGACGGTGCTGACATGGTCTGACCATACTGGGACGTTGCAAAACTTTCAGTTAAGATAAACGTCTTGCCTTCTTAAGCGACTTTTTTGGACTCAATCTGTTTTAGCTCATCCCTGCACCACCCGAGGCACGAGGCCATACTAGAAGCCATGGGTGGGGCAGCCCTCAGTCACTCGTAACTCTTGCCAGGTTAGGGTTCGTAACCTCTAGTGAGATCGGAGGCACGTACCGAGGCGGCCAGACTCGAACCTTGGACCTTCTCCATTGCCGCACCGAAGCGCTGCCCTTAACCAACTGAGCTATCCTACCACCTAGGCCATCGAAGTTTTGATACTTCGAATATATGTGAATATACACCAAAATTGTTACTATAATCGAAAAAGGCGTCGCAGCACTTACATAAGCTTTCGGTGTCATTCATCGGATCAACACAGCTATCACGTTGCAGTAGACAACTGATCTGTAGTGTTTTGGTTTTATCATAGGACGTGAAAAGTTAGTTGACTCGATGTACCACAGCAGACGACTTGCATAAAAATCTTTCAAATGTTGAGGAACAATTCGCGTGTGCATTCCCGAGTATTTGCATGTTTATCCGATAAAGTTCTTATCTACTTTTGCAAATCGTTGCCGTCGATTTCAGTTATTTTACAAAGTTGTTGACAGCGACAAATTATAGAATATGCGAGTATCAAACTTTTGATATTCACAAACAATTGAAATTCAAACAAATCCAGCACATTTCCAGGACATCATGAAGAGCGGATGTCATGAAAGTACTTTTGATTTTTAGAGGTAAATTCACGTAAAGTCAGCAAAGTTTTCAAAGCAAGAACTGACAAAACTTTCTGACAGGGAGGTAACATGTTTTCAGGACAACTTAGAGGTAGAACAGACATTTATATTGCATTTCTCTCATACTTTCACGTCAGGTATATGTGCATTCTTTGAATCTTCACATGATTTATCATTTGGATTTGTCAACTACTTATTCTACTCATTAACACAGTAGCTAAGTGCATGATCTGGCGAGCTTTCAGCTCGATACCCAAAAATGCGTTGGAAATCGTATGAAGGGCATCCGGAATTATAGCATTACAACGCTCCACCTGCAGTCTGACTATGTCAATACCGTCAACACCCCCAGTGGGGAGAAGCTTTAACCCGTTCTATGAGCGATTTCTTTTATATCCATGCAAGAACGAGGGCATTTAGAACTAAGAGAAATTGCCTGCACGATGTGCATATTTCTAGAGACATATTGAATGCTTTCTTTTTACTGAAATCTCAGCGAATAATAGCATAATTATGACAAAAAAACGTTGGATGGACCAAACTAATTGCCGTCACCTTCAAAAACATCGATATGAAACTTTTCTCTGAAATGACATCAAATTTGGCATGTTAGATGATTGTATCTTGATCGGTCTTGATCTATCATGATACATAACTGAACAGTGATCAGTGTAGGGTAGCAAATAAATATAAGTCAGAGCTTCCGTGTACGTGCATATTGTTCCAGGCTCCGCGATGTGACCTGTCAAGGAAATAATTCTATCTAATTACGTCCATTATATGTCAACAATACCAATTTTTGCTGATTATGATATCGTGGCCATTATTGTATGACCATGATTAATGTCAAGGGTCATGAAATCATGATTTTGTTATGAATTTGAAGTAGATTAATGAAGAAGTAGATAGGTGTTATTCCCACATAATTGTCTTGATCATCACTCTGCTTTTTAGACCAGTGGTTCCCAGCCTTTTAATATCTCAGTGCCACTTGAGATCTTACACGCTCGACGCGCATCACTTAGTCTCAAAGAAGCTCCTTTTATGCAAGGAAAGATATAATTCTTTTTTATTTCGAAAATCCATGTTTCGAGAAATCGATCTCTGAAGATAAAGATAACGTAGATATCTGCATGAATGCTGCTTCAAGATGCTGTGTCAAACATCTACGATCAAAAAATACAGGTTGTGCATCGTTATTTCAGAAATGTAGCCTGCATTATTTGTGAATAATTTTGGCTTACCAAAGTTGAATGTGAATTTCTATGCCATAAGCATTTGCAAAATATGTGATTTTGGTTTGCTGAGCTTCAAGCATAATCTAAAATGCATGGTTTTGTTTTGTCGATTTCGACCTGTCGGTCGCTCAATAGATGTTATTGCGTCGCCTGTCGCAGTGATATCTAAACAACCTAATACAAAGTTTGATGGGACAAGGTGAAATCTATGCACAAGACAAATCTTCGTGGGACTATGAAAAACGACAAATTGCATCCAAATTTGTCGTCGGTCTAATTTTCTCAAGCTGACCAACACCTTTCCTGATAGATTTGGTTTGTGACATGACTAGATTAAATCATCATCATGATACATATAGCCTACTTCGAACAGGGTACTCGCGTACCATCTGATGAGCCCTCGCGCACCAATAATTGTAAGCGTACCACAAGCAAAGATTGTACATCTCTAATTAGTCAAAGGTCGAACCAGTCAACCAAAAATGCACCTTTCGAAAAGCTTATCAAGGACGTTCAGTTCTTCTTTTAGTTCATTATGTCTACTCTCAATCGATGTTATACCACTATAGTTATCTAAAATCGTGCTCAAATTGATTTCAACCTACTGCAGCGACTAATCCGTAAAATGCATAGAAATTGGTATCAATTAAACGTCTAGAATGGAAGTAAAGGTTCATGCAATACACAATAGTGGCATAAAGATCGCACGCATTTTTACTTAGATACACTTGTCAACGGCTGCATCATTGGGCTAGAATCAGACATGAGTCAGACACATGCGCAATTCTAAGTTTTTAATTGGTTCTTCATGATCCAACCTATTTCCCCCTGATGTGCCACGAGTTTGAGTGAATTTCTATTCTAGTCAACTTTAGATAAACTATCTATTTCTATGGTTAAATGCATGTACAATGACATAAATGCGAGCAATATAGGACGGGAGCTACTGACACTTTCCTCCTAAATTCGCGCTCTAAGGGCTTAATAGCATGGATTTGTAGATCATGAAACGCTGAATACAGAAGTCAAATTCTTTAGTGTCACAGCCAGTGTTTCACAATCCATAGATATTGCTCGAATTTACCATTGAATTCCTTTAACCTTACCTACAACTGAAAGCGACTGTCTGTGACACTTAAGAATTTGACTTTGTATTCAGCGTTTCAAGATCTACAAATCCATGTTATTAAGCCCTTTGAGCGCGAATTTAGGAAGAAAGTGTCAGTAGCTCCCGTCCTAATATCTAAGCGCTTTTCTTCAGAGAACGCATTGAACGCATGAATGAAACAATTTTTATAATAATTCATTAAATTAAAATTCATCATTATAATTACAAATGTTGAATGATGCGAAATTAGGAGTTGGTTCTTCCATCAACATTAGAATTGAGTAAATCGTAGTCTGATTGTGAATGACTTAATTTTCATATCAAAACGCCTTTTGTCGATAAATCTGGCAAGTCGAAGAATGATTTTTCTTTCATTTTTCTCTAATGACCGAGTGGAAGTACAAATTTTCAGCAAAAGCAAGACTGTTACTGGCGGCGCTATGTACGTATTTCCCTCGTCTTCCATATCATTAGCAGGTGCATGTGACTGTTGATAGAAAGTTGTTAGTATTCGTCGCCTGAACAATTCTAATCCTATTTCTCCTTCCTGGATGCGGGGCTCTTCCACTTCTTACCAACTCAACCAGCATTGCAGGAAAGCATAATTCAATTGTTTCCCAAGGGATGCCCGCTAGAAAGGAACTTTTCCGGTACGGAAATCGAATTTTTCGCATCTCGGTCTCAACTACATGGACTGCGCGATAATTCCCATTGTCGCAGACGCCGGTTGGCGAAGGATTAAGTTAATCCTTATCGTTGTAGATTGCCAAGAGGCGCAGATCTCGAGAGAACGGGATCTCTTCTTGTTGAATACGACGTATAGACGAAGACATGAAGGATATGAAGGATGTGTGAAAGACATGGATGGAGTTAGAGGGGCAAATTGAATTCATTTTTCTCAATTCGACATCAAGCAAACTGCAGACATCTCGTTACTTGCATTATCTAGGTATTTTGGTAATTACCGTTAGAATATTACTTCCCGTGGATGATTTTGTCTCCATAATAGAATTGAGGATGTAAGACAGAGGTCGACCAACTGCGGCCCGCTAAACTTTCTGATGCGGCCCGGGCCTACTTTCCAAAATTGCCGTCAGGCCACCCCATGATATCTACAGCTATTTTTAAAGCTGGTCGACCCGACAGTTTTTGTCACAGAGCATGTTTTGTAATCATTTCGTTAATTGCACAATTTTAGTTGGATTCCTCGTCCGACATCATAAGAAGGACAGCTCTAGCTTCACAAGCCTTTGGCCATCTGCGAAAATCGATCTGGAACGAGCGTCGTATCAGCCGTACTCTTAAGATAAGACTGTACAAAGCCCTCATAATACCTATAGCCATCTACGCATGCGAGACATGGACCCTGAAAAGTGAAGAGAAAAGAAAACTGGAGGTCTTCCAAATGAGGTGTCTACGTGCCATCTATGGAACCAGCATCCGAGACCGTATTCCAAACGAAGCCATCAGACGGAACCTCCACCTGAACACCACCATCGTGGATGTAATTCTGAAGAGAAGGCTAAGCTGGTTTGGCCACGTAGCGAGAAGACCGTCAAATCACTATGTCTCAAGGGCATTCAGGCAGGACTTCTCCAACCCAAGACCGCGCGGAAGACCAGCGAAAAGATGGAGAGACCAAATACGAGCGGACACGGGCCTGTCAATCAGCACCTTAGAACGCCAGGCCCAGAATAGGGGAAGTTGGAGCCGTTGGAGCAGACTGGTGGGAGCAAGGGGCGATCGTAGCCTAAGCAATTAAGAAGAGAAGAAGAAGTTGGATTTAAACTTTCTCAGCACATTTCGCTCTATTTTGTTTCGTATATTACTTCTCTATGAACAAACTCGATGTAAAAATACCAACAAACAATACAATCAAACAATATGCCAATTTATGACCATCTATATAATTGCAATGAGGATTTTTCAATTCAGAATTTCCAATTCGATAAACAGTGCATCCAATATTCAATGTGGTTGATCAGTGCAAACAGTGGCCTGCGTGCTGGTTGAGGTTGTCAACCTCTGACTAGTGTAATGGCTAGGTTCAGGTGGAACATGTCTAGCTCCATGGGGCTAGTATCTTGGATGTATTTTTACTCATCCTTGTCCTATTCAAGGCACAAAGTCATGCTAAAAACTAGGGATGGAGCAACCTTCAAACTCAGGCAACTCTCATCAGGTTAGAGTTAGTATACAGGGTTGACCGGTAAAAACCACCCTGGTTTTTACCACCTGGCAAAAACCGGTAAAAACCTGGTAAAAACCACCAGCTTTTGTCACCATTTTTCGGCTAAAACTGGCAAAAACTGTTTTTCCAGCATTACTACTTCAGTTTTTTGGGCATTACGGGATCATCGTCACTCCTTTATTGATGAACGTTAGTCGAAATAAGTTCATTTACTTTTTCATCACTCGATTAACATTTAGGCCTGTATTTTCACCATTCAAACCTTATCAATATCATATTTCAATCAAGAATATGCTCCAAGTATAGATGTAAGAATATGAATTATTATAAAAGATATTGTTATAAAGCTGTTGTGCATTCTTCTGAGCGTGCACGCATTTTGTTGTTTTACAAATTTCATTCATTGTAGGATGCAACAGACGTCCATGCCGAAAGGAAATCACTTGGCTCTATATAAAAGATCGATTCGATGAAGCTAGGAGGGCAAGAAAATGTAGAAATCTGGACTCGGAATTCTACGATTAACCTCCCTGCTGATCTCATATAGCTTGTCTTCTAAATCTGTGGCAAATGTCCCATACCCATTGTGATTACACGAATATTGCTATGAAATTTATCCTGCACTCCCAGGACTAGAATAAAAAATTTTGCCCTTCAACATTTTTCATATTATGGTAATTTACCCTCATATACTTAGAGGACAAGGTTATGTTAAATAAATTTAATACCGAAAGTAAAGTTTTGATTTGAGCTCAAAATATGGAAATTTCAAGAACTTTAAACAAACTTGTATATCACAATCATGTCACAATTATTTGTCGCTCTCAGATTCTATTAATAAGATCAATTTTGCAGCTTACTGGAAATGTTCTTTTGATGAGATTATAACTGAAACTGTTCAGACATACACTATACCTCACTTTATCAAGATTGATGGTGCGAACTATTTGTTCTTGCAAATCATGATTTTCTGCTCCAGTCACAAGCATTAGTGCATTTAGTATATTTCTAAAAAGTAGAAATACATTTTAAGTGACAGATGGACATTGCTTAATTTGGGAGCTGACATTTTCCGGTGCAGAGGCTTTTTGATAGAGTGTTCTCTCAGCGTTCATGAGACCTGGGTTCAAATCTAGATCTGATGAAATCTAAGCTACAATTAAAATGCACTCTGCATTCTTGCTGAACACTCAACACAGAATATACAGTGGGATTATTGAAGCTCGTCCACATGAAGAAAGTGGTTTGCTTAATTTAGTTCCATGTATAACCATTCATATATATATTTTCATTTTTTTCATTCATTTGATGATAATTCTGAGTATCTAACAACTTCTGTTCATGAACCAAAGAGCCAAAATGGTTCTGAAGTCTACATTTGTTCTTAAATCACAAGAAAAGGGCAGAGCAACCGTAAACAAAGACAACATCGTATGTCGTTCGTGATAAAAGCATATCATGTGGTTCTATCACGGAATGAATGTCATGTTTTCGAAGATAAGAGTTGCAAAACCGCATGGATCGTAATACTCAAATTCCAACTTGCTGTCGATCATTTCGTGAAGAAATAGAGTGATTTTTCGGAATTTTAGTTTTAACCGTTTTTTACCAATTTTTGCCGGTTTTTACCAGGTTTTTACCACTTAGTGGCAAAAACCAGTTTTAGCCGGCAAAAAGCCAACCCTAGTTAGTAACCTCTAGTCAGCGCATGGAGCCTCCCGAGACAGACTCGAGTCTCAGACCTTCCTCATTATCGTACCGAAGCGCGTCCCTGACCCAACTGAGCTATCCTACCGCCAGCCAGCTATGCTTGTGAAGTTTTTCATTTCTCCACGTTGATCCTATTGCTTGAGATCAAATTTGGACACCTTCATTTCGGGAGCGGTCATGTTATTGACCGGTGAGCTTCGCGTTCAGCAAGTCCCATTAGTTTTCGTCGGACATTACATCTTTGAAAAGTCAAATTGGCTTTATTAAATGATATCAATCGGGTCGCAGGCATTGAAAGATGAAAGTTGCAGGCGGACTATGTCATAGAGATGTTACTTCTATGATGGCATTCTCCCATACTGATTCACAATTAGGATAATATTTGTTTCATCAACTGAAATCAAAGATGCGACAGTCTTGTCGTCATTGCTGATATAACTGTTCGGTTTAGATCGCATCCATAATGTTTGTTTCTCACGGATAGTATAATCAGACTGTTGTATCGATTATCCATTAAAATAGGCATTCTTTTTATTGCTTCAAGTATTTTAAACAGTATCTTTCACAAATATTCACGAACTGTCTGGAAATAAAGTAGACATTGAGCAATGCATGGACTTCCAAGTTCTGTGAAGAGAAAAAGTCAAATATCTGCTCTCCATTTCTAAAACCGCCAATCAGGAAGAATTGAACCAGGGTAGAAAACGCCCATCATTGTCCTGACCGTCAAAACATGATAAAATATTGTCTGTCAGAATATTTTGACAAAGGTGACAAAAAGTGCAGTGAGAACATTACTAATTCTCGGAGACTGAAATGACTTAAAGTCAGATTCAGAGCACAATAATGGGAGCTCGATTGGGGCAAAGCTGACCAATTAAAAGCCGAGAATTACAGGTGTCCATTTCTAATCTGATCATGCAGTCATTCATTGATAAAAGCCGAGGGGCTTTGTGCCATAATTGCGCATTGAAAATAAATGTCTCTTTCTGTGATACAGTTCAATCACAGTTCGTAACTTGTGGGCAAAGTCTCCGCTATCCTTACAGGTTGATATCCGATGATAATTGTCGAAGATAATATTTTATGAAACGAAGAGATGAGACTAAACCTTTGGTTCAGTTTTTGATGATAAATGAAGATGAACAGATAATCCTAAATGCGAAGGTGAACAGTTTTTCAGCTAAATTTAATGTCTTCGATTATTCGGTGCACACAAGTTGTCTCCGTCTAATCCTTGCTCATCTTCCACTTGAAGTTTAATTCTTCTCCAAATTGTGGAGAAGAAATCGGTGAAACTTCAATGTTATCATCTGAATCAGTCGTTAAAACGTCTCCGTGAAGACACAGAGCATTAGTGAGCTTCTCAAACTTCTCCTCAAGTGCTGTGCAACTTTGGTGTGCGACTCTCTCGTAAAGGTTCTATCGAGAATCTCAAGCCTTTTGAATTGGCAAATTTACCGCTGAAGTATCAGCCTGTTTAATTTTGTATCTCATTAATCTTTCCACTTCCTTTTGTCTTCAAACTTTTCAAAATTATTCATCTCTATCATTCTGACTCAATCTGTACATATACTGCACTTTCTAATTTTACCTCAGCTGAGTTGCATCGTCGAATTCATAAAGCTAGAGTTGTCTGTCCTTACAGAAAGTTCGTAGGTCGGGGAATTTTGAGTGTGCCTGCTGCATACAGTCTGCATCTTTGCGGATTAGTCTGTATATGCACGTGATAGTCTGCATCAATCAGCGTGTACTTGTGTGTGAGGCGGGTATTCTTGTGTTTGTCTGCACTATATGCATAGACTATATGCGAGTTGCATCATGTGTGCGCGAGTGGCATGTCTGACTGAGTATACGCGTGCTGATCACTTATTGTCTGTTTCCGCATGCGCGTTAGCCTGCTTGCGTGCTGCTAGTCAGCTTCTTTTTGGATGTAAGTGATCGTCAGTGTTTTTTTGGACATTTCTGTGGGACATGATTTGGACCTTTATTGCGCATGCTCATTAGTCAGTGTCTGCTTGCGTCCACGTGTTCGTCAGTGTGTGGTACCGTATACGTGTTAGTCGGTGTCTGCTTGCGCTCGCGTGCTTGTCAGTATGTGGTACTGTACACGTGTTCGTCAGTGTGTGGCTGCGTGTGTGTTTGTTAGTCTGTGTAGAACTATGCATGATAATTCGCTTATGTGCGTATACATGCGCTCTTATGTCCTCTCATCGAATCATTTACATGCACGTGTCTTCGTGTGTGTTTATGTCTGTGTAAGTGTTATCTCAGTTGCATGATGTCTATTCAGAAAAAAATCAGTTTAAAAAAAGGAACTTTCAGGTCATGGACATTAGCAGCTTAGCTACTTCTAGACAATGATTTTTTTTTCATCTCGCATAGCTTGTACATTTATCATGCTATCCCTTCTTTTACACTAGTGCGATGTACAAATAAGCGAAGGGTGCTTCAGGTCATAATCAAGCCAGTTACCTGTACATTGCACATCTACTTTATTAGAGGTTGCGAAATCTATGTTGAACATTTGTGCATAGCTTTGATAACAAGATCACTTCATTACAGTAAATGCACAATCGAATTGAAAAACAAACGCTTAAGCTTTCTCTCAATTTCTCTAAATTCGGAATTCAGTGCATCTCTCGTCATACTATCTAGACGTGAAGCAAGTCGAGTAATAAAAGCAATATTAAATGCCTCCATATTTTCATTGACTTAAGACTATTTAAAACGCATATTTTACGCAATTATTAACGTTGACAATAAATGACTGATGTACTCTCTCATGAAAGATCAGAAATGATGCAATCCGGTAATAATCCAATCTCAATGCTAAAACTTTGTAGCACCGCTAATCCTTTTCCTCACATGAAACTAAGACAACATTCACAAGTGATTTTCAGCTGTATAAACTTTCGCTATTTGCTTTCTTGAATGCTCTTTTTGATATCCTTTCATCCTGTGACTTACAGGACACAAGTTTTTCTTTATCTTCATCCTGTTCATTCAGATTTGCATCGAACTACTTCGTCTAAGGCCTTCCTTCATCAATTTTTCCACTTTATTAACTTGATGTCATCTTCTATCTTGTCCTTACCATCTCGGTTTTAATCGACGATATATTTTCCATTTTGATGGTTCAATTCTTTACTTTTTGATCATTAATTCTCTCTACGTCATCCCTGTCTCCTTAGCCATTATCTGTACGGATGTCTCTGTAAGTTATCACGACAGCCGGTCAGGGCACACCAACCTCTCATCAATCACATGAACCGAAGCGCAAAGACTGTAAATCGATGAGCACACACGTGATCACAACGAATGGAAGTTGATAAGGAGAAGAGCAATCATTTCTGTTCATTTGCTGTAGCTAACGAGAAAAAAGATAGATTTGATCTTTCTGTCTCATTAGATTTGTCCGGAAGATGTACCGGTTGATCAATGTTGTACTGATCACATTTCTGCACTTTCAAGTCGTCTAGCTGCTGTCTGCTATCCCATTACATAATTCAATTAGACCATCTTACACACAACTGACTCTTCCAAAACGTGATTCATATTTCATGAAATCGTCAGGACTTTGTGACAGAGAACTATCTGACAGTCTATTCACATCCATCTTACTGATATGAGTAGAACTGAATGAGGTTGAAGAGCATATGTAAGACAACTAACTGAGGAATCAATTTTGAAGAATGATTAATTCGAAACTTCTAGTGCTGCTTCTGATTTGGATTAGAATATGAGAAGGAAAGCGATGATTGCAATTCGATTTCGCAAGTCTCACATGAGTCAAAACACATTCCTTTTTAAAATTATTTCGATTTTTTTTATTCGAATGATATTTCGGAATTAAATCTGCCAACTCAGGCAAAAAACAGATGAGACAGTTTTACTTCCGTAATATTGGTTAAGAATAGATGAAATTTATAATGAAAATAGCAACGCAAGGTTAATGTTATTTTTCCATCGAAACAAACACCATGCTGCTTAAGGAGAATTAGGTTTTACCTAAAAACATGATTCATGTTTAGTTTTCTTAGCATCTCAATGCTAGATGCACGCTCAATTACTTTGCTTCACTTGTTTTTACATCGATGTGAAATCTCGTTACAAAATTATCTTCTGTCGAAATTATTTTCAGATAAAAATAGCATTGATTGTTTCTCGACAAAAATCAAATCCAAATTTAACATGTTCAAAAGTAAGTCAAGACTTCAATCAGCAGGAAATATTTTCCAATTCCTTTCGAAATTTTTCACATTTTTCTTCTATTTCATCATTGGGTGAAAGTTCAGTATGACAGACGGCATTTTTATCCGCCTAATCAACAGCCGTAAAGTTCATTGCGATTCGTCGGGTTAAATGTCTATGGAAGCCGTCAAATGCACCGAAATCTGCGAGACTACTTCTAGTAACAAGTTGATTTGATGAAAAACAATCGAGTGTTCCTTCAGCCTGGCATTTAACAAACATTCGCACATTCTGGCGTAAATAGGAGCTCTGGCATTTGTCGCGGCAAATAAAGACACAACTTATCTGCTCTTTTATGATATACGCACCAAATGTGGAAAATAACATTTTTTTCCATCTTTTCACTTTTCCCCAATTGGGGATTTGAACTGTGCAGACAGAGTTCAACTCACACTGGACAGCCTTAAGTTAAGCTACTGTAACACCTCAAGTTCGGATGACCCTCCTCCTGACTTCCAATGACACCTTCGGGGTTCGACAGCAATGCCTAGAGATCACAAGGTCAAGCGCTTAGCCACTGCGCCACGGAGACTCATTAGGTCTGCAACCGCAAAATTAACCTGTTGGAAGTCAATGCCTTTGCACTGCTCGTTAATAGAAAGAAACACGCAAAGATTCGGAAACTCTTCAGATGAGTGAATTATTTATAATGCGGACTGCTTGTCATCGCATCTTGAGAAGTTGGAGAAACTGTATTCGCCACAGTTGTAAACATTACGTCATCAAAGCTTGTCTCATTGGTCTTCGCAGCCAAACGAGCGACACTACAGCGGTGGCGCTTTTTGCAACTTTCCATTTCTTCCGTAGTGGTGTTCCGAAAATAACGGATCACATGTCAATCGAGGGAGAAAAGTAATCTTTGAGTTCAAACACGGGTCAAAGGTCAATGACTTCGAATTTCCCTACAAGCACAGACTTCGAAGGAAACTTCGAATTTATGTAAACAATTCGCATACTTCAAACTTCTGTATCATAGCTGAAGCTATGATCAACTGAATTTTTCTTTTTTAAGAGGTGCTGAATTATTATAAATAATGTTTTCTGAACATTTAGAGCTCACTGGTTAATCCGGTCACAACTTAGGCATTTAAAACAAATCTCTTACGTTGCAAAGACGCCTCGAAAATCATATTCAAATCTTCAAGCATGAGTTGAGGCTTGCTAGGCTGCTTGTTAGATAAGGTTCATGACTGTCCGTGCATCCGCAACTTTGGTCGATTAATCATGTGGAGACATTCTCGATGCCTATTTTAAGATTTATGAGACTAAAGTGCAAGGAAAGAAATTTTCGTTGGAAAAATTCTACACGATAAAATGTGAAATGATATTTGAAATTGAAAGTTGTTTGTCAACGTCTTAGAATTCTTTACAACTTTCCCTTTTCCTACACGAAAGACATTTCAGTGTGCTGATAAGGTACGATGGCTCGCAACATGTTTTGGTTCCCAAACTATTCCCTTAATCGCTTGAAAAATGAATTGATTGGCAAGACTTACCTCAATCACAAATCCAGATTTCTCCAGAAGATGGTTTCACGGTATGATCAAGAAAAGTGACCAAACCAAAGCTGTAGATTCGTGATCCTGAAATAGGAAAAATGAAAAGATTGTATATGAGCGAGACAATGTGGAATGGCTCAATCCATTTTAAGATATCATTTCCAACTTGACTACTATGTACATGTATATCTAATTTTGCTATCCACAGGTTGATGGAGCTTTATTTGATCACGTACTCGAAAAATCAATGAAGTGTTGCTCAAATTTAAGCAACATGTATGATACCCGTAGCTTTCAACCAAATGCCAAAATCAGGGCTATGAGAAATCGATTGTAATTCCATTTCCCTTTAGTTTCAATCAATAGATCTTGGAAATGCTAGGCAATCAATTAATCGACATCAATCAATCTATAGGTTGAAGAATCCTATACGCAGAGATTGGACACCTCGCAGACAGCCTTGATATTTGCTGTAGTTGTTGAATATCGAACTCTTAGAAGTTAGACGCGTGTGCGTGCGTGTCGCGTCCTGTTGTCAAATACAGGCTTCCGAGAGTAGTGTACTATTGAGAAACAAAATTTGTCCATATACTAAAATTCTCTGAGCGAGCTTCTTCATAATTAAGTGCTACGTATCGGAGAAATCCTTCAGTCGATATAAAAAAGCATAAAAATTGTCCACTTAGTATCTGAATAATGTAGACCTCATTTAAGCACAATTGCGGACAAATACATCAAACAGAAATTTCTTTATAAGCAGACAGTTTATTGTAATATGAACTTGAGTCAATCACTTAATTGACATACGAAATCTATGTAATCAATTAATTGATTATTGAAAAATAGTGCCATCAATTAATTGATCATTGGAAAATGAGCAACCAGTTAATCGACATTGGAGTTGCTGAGCAGACAATTAACTGACATCAATTAATTTTTGAGCATCCCTGGCAAAAATATCTTCAAAACTGTCGCGGAATTTCAACTGTGGCAGAAGTTCCGTGACCTTGGACAGATGAAGTGGATGGCTATAGTTGTGACATAAATGTCACGAGAAACAGAATCGCCTCAACCTATAAGATTTCTCGCAACATCGTCAGCTTAAAAAATTGATCATGGATAGCGAAGTTATTGAATGCGACAGCATGTTTGTTACTCAAACCTTCAAACCATAAAAACAAATCCATTCGACGGTGTGCTTCACCGATGAATCAATTCAAAATGAGTTTAATCAACGAATTCTACATAATTCATCTCCACATTTGAATGGAGAAATGCTGTGTCAAGTAACAGACAAATTGCCTGCATAAATCTACTCGAAACATATTCTCACAATGAAGTTAATTAGTAAATAATGGAAACTGAAAAGATCACGATTGAGATTCAAATTGTCAATAAGTCGTCTGATGATCAAATAGCAAAGTGGATTAAGGACACAACAAAATGTTCGATACTGCGGGCAAAATGGGGGACGGTAGAAAATCAATGTGCTTTACTTCTAGTCGACATGCCGAAGCTTAGGTAGTGGTACTGGTTTAGTTGATTAAACAGAAATATGAATATAACGGGTGTCAAGGTCTTGTGTTCGAGACTAGGCTCGTGGAGAGGTATCCGTGTTCTCGTCAGAAGGTTTAGTATCATGACTTTAAACCGTTTCCATTGATGTCGTGGCACAGTGGTTAAGTGCTTGGCCTAGCGATCTTTCGGTCCAGAGGTCGAGCCCCGAAAGAGTCATTGGAAATCGGCAGGAAAGGAATTTGAACTAGAAGAAACTCAGTGCTCCAGGAAGTTCTTACTACATCAGCACCGTCCAAGTCCCAGTATGGAGGAGTAGTGACGCTAAAGCTTCATTGTGATGTCATCCGATCCTTCAGTGTGATTTCATGCCTTGTATTTGTATGAACGCTTTAACGTCACTACTTTCCATACTATGGGCTTGGACGGTGCTGACATAGTCAGACTTTTCTGGGGCATTGAGCTGCCCTTCCTGCCGACCTCCAATGACACTTACGGGGCTCAACTTCTGGACTAAAAGATCGCTAGGCCTAACACTTCTTACTTAATCTGAACATGAGCAACAAGTGATCTCTAATTTTTTTTCATATTAGTAATAATTAGGATGCTTTTAATATACACTTTATCTTTAACAAACAAGGAGGCAGACCTCGCTCACGAGTCTTGATTATATCAACTACGTCGCTGCCGCCCTGAATAGTCAACGTAGATGCCTGCAGAACAAGGGAATGAAGCGGACTCCGCAAAGTGCTTGTTCGGATGTAATAAATTTAAGTAATAAAACATAATTTCAGCAAGAACGCCCCTCCCTTCGAAAATCCTGGCGAGACTACTGGAAAAGGACATGTAAGGATACAAATTTACACGCTGATACTGCCATGAAAAAGCAAATCCGGTTATTTGTGAAGATGTTAACCCGGAAGTCAAATTGGCTGTTAAAAGACCGTTCTTGTCTATTTGTTCAAGTTTATTGAAGTTCGTCCTACTTAGTGAAGAGGATATTGAATTGCAGAGAGGTATTGCAACATTTTCTTCTCTTTCATGCGTCAAACTCTAAAACTCCAGTCAATTTTATCTAGAAGTGAATCAACCGCGACTGTGCTCAACGCAACATCTGAAATCATAAGGTATGATGAATACAATTCTTGACAAACCCACATGAAACAGAGATTCATTTTTCATACCAATTGATTGCAATCCATTCTTAACCATTTAATTTCAGTGAATCACTTAAAATTTGTTTCTACATCGGTGTAGGCACCTGAAGGCAGTTTCCTTTGAATCTACTTCCAATAAACAATCTATTTCCATGGCTTCTGTTCAATCAACAGATTCATTAGAATTCAAGGCAAGTTCAAGCCGTAGCAGACGATGCTACCTTGATACCTCCACTACAGATTAGTAAAAATAATATAAACAATGTGTTAAAGGTTACCAGAAAGAATGTGGAGAAAGAGGAACAGCAGACATCCGAGTCGCCCAGAAGGCAGATTATCGGGGTTATTATTTTACTTATTCAGCGGTGAAACAACAAAGAAAAGCAACAAATCTCCTTCAAGGATGATGGTGAAGGAACTGGAAGAAGGAACTTTGCTGTGTACAGTTCACTATGTATACTTAGCGTTGCATAATCCAAAGTCCAACACGACAGCTTCTCAACACTATCGTAATTCTCTCCCTGAAAGCAGCAATGATTTCAAAGCACCAGCTGTAAGCGGTTCGTACAATCATCTGCATTGCTCAATATTTACGACAGCCGTATCTTGACTCCATAATTAATCGCCCCTTCACCGGGCGTTTCATTGTTGTCATAACAACAGAGTCCGATGCCCCACGTGCTGATGTTTACACTATCCAATCCAAAGCTTTCTCTAGCTTATCCTAAATTACACATCTGCGCCTCTCGCCTGAGCAGACAAAAGTTACACGAGATTTACAAAGAGTACAAGCTGAGTTTTCATTGAGCCGTAAGACTCTATCGGTAAGCACGGAACTAATACGACTCAGTCTACGTCAACAGAATTTGGGATGGAGGAAAAACCAAGTCATGTTTACCGTTCACCTTCGCTTCCTCCTCAAACACACTGTGAGCGCGTTGGAAGTATCTGAGACGAGTCATGCCACACAGCGTAGTGCGAATATCATGTACTCTTTCACGCGAGCCGGGTACCATGTAATGATTGAACAAACTTGGTGTAACCTTGGCAACAAAAAGCTCACTTTACAAAATTCTTTTATCAAGTAAAGCGATAACAGAATGATTGAAAGACATCGGCGAAATCGGAATGCCTACTTTTATCGAAAAATTTTCTATAGGGCTAATAGCAAAAGGTTTTTGTCTTAAAAGTGGGGATATCCAAACACACCTATTGAATTGAAGCATACTATTTTTGTATCATCACATAAAATGGAAGTTTTAATATTTAGATTATGTGCTACAATTGGGGTACTTCTATTCTTTCCCCCCCCCACATTTCTGTTGTTGACACCCGGAAGTGTTGCATCGTCTCTGACTCTTATCTGACTTGTAGAACATTTTACAGCCTCAGAATTAGACAACTGCTCGTCATTTGTCTGTAGACAACAATCACACGAAGTTCATGATCACAGCTGTACCTTGTATTCTAACTGAGCATCCAAGAGACCAATCCTTCATCCCAGGTTTCAAGTATGACTTCTCAGTGGTGCTGTACTGTCACTCAGTGACAGATCAATTCTAAACCCAATGTGACTAACTTTGCCGAAATTTGATGATTTTGGAAAACTTGAAAAATGTGGAGGGGGGAAGAATAGAAGCACCCAATTGGGAATTCAAAAGTAACTAAAATTTTAAAGGAGTTCTGAAGCCGTCTACGGACTTCTAAACTTGATGGACTCATATAGGATTCCTATGAAGTTTAAATGCATTATGTCTGAATAATATAAATACCCACATTACTATTATCAAATTACATTCGTTGTCAGTGTTCTGCAAACTGGGGTTTTCCGGCCGCATGTGTCCGGCTGAAGCATGACGTGCGGCCGGTTGACTCGATCCAAAAACGTGTGTTTTGCGGTCGGAAGGGGTCTGATTTATGAGTTCTACTCGCTTCATTTCAGTCAACTCAAGTCCAACGATTCATCACAAAAATCTGCGCAACATCGGCATGATTGACAGTTCCATGCTCGGATCTAAAGTTGCATGCGAACAACTGCACAAATGCATTTTCGTCGCTTAATTATGTAAAACTAAACAGAAATCGACTTTCATGCGAGCACACTTCGGATCTTATCAAAGCTGCGGTTAAAAATTTGAACCTAATTTCAATAAACTTCGTTTTGAAATTCAAGCGCATTCATCACATTGATACTCTTTCTTTCTCTGATCAATTATAATTCGTTCATTCAAATCATGACTATTTTCTATCTAATAAATGATACTTAAATCTAATAAAATCTTTTAGTTTGTTTAAAATCTGATAAATAGTAAATTCTGTAGTTCGGGGATCCAATAAATAAAAATGAAACAAATAAAAAAGCAGTTTTCATGCTATTATGCGTATGTAGAGGATGATAATTCTAAAACGCGGCCGGAACGAAAAATATTTACTTGAATTTGGCCTGAAAGGGTTCAAAGTTTGCGGAACCCTGTTTTAAAGGTCAGCATCTCCGTCATTTTAGAAATAAAATACATCTTAGTACAATCTTACATCGTCACGGAGAAGAAAAATACTTTTCTGCTATTAAAAGTTCGTCTGTTCCATAAAAATTGTTATCACTGTGGGTTCAGACCACTCTGTTTCAAGTCAGATACCATATTAGCTTGTTTATTTCAAAGATAAAATTGGCAATTCATTCAAATCTACTTGAACCACAAATTGATAGATCACAGCATTTTGACGGATTTACTGATGTTCATATCACAAACGTGATTCGTGATAAAATTGGGTGACAACTTCATGGATTTTCACAATCGTCTCGTGGCATGCAAGACTTCCGCAGAGGTGCGTTCAATTTTGCTTGACACTGGACGTGTTGGTATGTCGATGTCAAAAATTTTTCTAGTCACAGCTATCAGTGCGATAGGTAAATTGCTGAGATTTTCAGCTATTGTAACGGCGATTTCTGTAAAACATACGTGCTGCTGATGTTCACATTTGCTTGGAATCCATACATTCTGATGTTAGAGATGAAGTTCACGTCTCCGGAATGTTTGTGTTTTCAATTACTTTCATAGCTATCGTCTATCAAATATCACAGGACGTATTTCACAGAAATGAAGTTAAAATATGTGATTCTCAACATCAGATAGATGACGAGCTACGACAAACTTGTCCATGTTATGTTCTGATTGATTTCTGAATGGGAAAGTATTTGTCTAGATTTGTAGTTGAAGAAATACAGAAAGTGTGAAAGAAAATCTTTGAAGTTGTTATAATTTGCGCAATGTTGTGATGATTCTTTTGTTCAATGATGAATAAATGCATCTGCATCAGCGGCCAGGAGTAAAGGAATCGAAAGTAATCTGAGAAAAGAGTAATTGAGGAGTCCGGAGGGAGGATCTAGGACACTATTAACCTCGTATTTATCGTATTAATGACAGATAGAGAGTTGTGATGATGTCGGAAGAGGCATTAGATTATCCTGGCATGCTGATGATTGCAAATAAGATGAAAACAGAATTCAGGTGTACTGCCACTTTTCGGTTGAGATAATTACTTATTTCTATGCATGTGTTAAAAAGTTGATACTACCATAGCCCTCAGAGCGCATGAGCATTACTTTCCAGTCACTGTTCAACTTTCAGTCCTTGGTCAGCACTTTTCAGTCCCTGGTCAACTTTGCGGTCAATACTTTGCAGTTCGTCAGCTTTTGTGCTGCAAAGTGTATTTTCGTCATGATTTTATTTTCTCTATGTATTATTTTGATTGTAATTACGTTGAATATCCTTGACAAGTGCCTAAATCTAGCATTTGAAACATAGGTGCACTACAATATGCTAAATTGAATTATATCGATCTAATGCTGAATCAAAAATATCACATTGGCAAACGATTTATTATCAACACAATTATAAGCATCACCGGTAATTTGGATTTCTGTCAGATAGCTGACAATATTCGAAAAATTCACGCCATCATTCTCCGCATCTTTTACTACTGTTATTTTCTTCATTATCATTTCTGCGGTTTTTTTCATTTATAAGTCGCTATTTGGTTAATAGAATGTAACGAATACTGGACACCAAGGTATAATACTGATCAAATTTAGATTCAAAAGTCTTCTTTTGCAATGTTAAGTAGCCTATATCTACTCCTACTCCATGGATAGAAATCATAGAAGTGGATAATAGTGCACTACACCATTTCCATGTGTAATATAGAAGAGGTCAATTGCAATATCGAACTGTAAATTTGTAATATAGAAATCCATCATGCAATATTGAAAATGTCAAATCTAATATAGAAATCTACTATTGTAATATCGAATTTCAAAATGTGATATAGAAGACATCAGATGTAATGTAGAAATCTACATTTGTAATATCGATGTCATAATCGGTGATGAATGAGGGAACTGTTGTACTGTTAAAGTAGTCTGCACTGTACCTTTTTGTGTATACGAATATGTTGCATCATAGACATGTTGAAACACGATTTAATAATTTGAATTTTAAATGTGAAGTTTAGTACAATATTATTTCATCAGCTTACAAAAGTCACTGTTTTTTGAACTTGCAAGCGATCACGAAATCATGAAAGTCACAGAGGAATGCAAGATTTGTAAGAAATTAATGACCCGTGGACAGCTCCAATTCTCTTCTAACTGCATGCACCTCTACCATTCCAAGTGCATTGTTCCATATGTAGAAATGAACAACAAATGTCCTACATGCGATGAAGATGTACCCAACGAAGATCTAATGGTATTCAATAGAAGGAAGAACGCAACCCCACAAAGGGAAGACAGGAAGAGAATTATTGAATGTGCAAATCGCGGAGAAAACTGGGTCAGTCTGGCAAACACTCTTGGCATAGTAAAGTACAAGACAGCCTACTCCTGGATTCGTTCTGGTGAAGTTGAAACACCAGGAAAGGGTGGTAAAAAGCCGAAGTTGATTACGGAAGCTGTCTTCGAGGAAATGGTCCGATGGATTGAGGATGACTGTGAAATTTCTTTGAAGCAGATCAAGGAGAAATTGACTCATTCTCATGGTATCACGGTGTGTATCTCAACATTTGCCAATGCTCTTGAAGCAAAATTTTTGACAATGAAGAAAACGCATCACATGCCATGCAATATGAACTCAACTAACAACAAAAATCTAAGAAAAGAATATCTCGAGAAACTGAATCAATTTATTAGAGACGGTAAAGAGATCACCTGGATGGATGAATCCAATGTGAATTTGTTTTGCCGCAGAACAGTTGGAAGATCAAGAAAGGGTACAAGAGCAGTGAGCACATTGCCAGCATCCCATGGCCCAAACGTCCACATGCTAGGAGCCGTGTCAACTGAGGGTGTTGTAAAGATTACTACCAAACGTGGCTCCTACAAGAAGGAAAGTTTAGCAGAGTGGATTTCCAATCTAAGTGATGAATTAGAAAACAATGGAAAGACTTTGAGCAACATCGTGCTTGTATGCGACAATGCGCCATGCCATTCACAAATTGAAACAAGCTTGAGGGATGGTATTACGCTATTGCGTCTTGGACCATACTCGCCGCAGCTCAATCCGATCGAGTATATATGGAGCATCATTAAGGCGCACATCAAGCAGCATTTGCGGATACCTCATACAACCGGAAGTGGTGTTGCTGAGCAGAGACTAAGACATCTCGAAGAAATCATGACAACGGCAATTTCAACAGTTAGTAATGCGCAATGTGTCCGGGCCTACCAACATACGACAACCTATCATGCGGCTGTCATGAATCTGGACGATCTGACTGTTGGTGTCTGAGAGAGAAACATTGAAAATTGCTACGTTTGTGCTTGTCAATGTTGCAAATTGTAATACTTTGTAACTTTTACATGTATTATAAACAGTCATATGATGGAATGAAAATGTCATCTTTTTTATTTTACATGTATAGGCCTATACGCATTTGAAACTACTGGTATTAAGCAGGAAAAGAGCTATGAATATATGTAGCGCAATTGAATGCTGCCCATGCAGATTTAAATGTAGATTATGCAAAGAAATTGTGCATCCCAAACAGTCTAAAATAGAAGTTCACATCTAGTAAAGTGGTGATGCTTGCCAGCTTAGCAAGATGCATAACTTTGAAAATCTGCAATTAGGCACAATGTAATGCGTATGTAAGTGAATCATTATTCCTAGAAAGTACCGTACCCAGTATAACTAATTATTTCTATTACAATAAAGCTGACAATTCATCAAATCAATTGAAAGGCTATCAAAAATTCCATTAGGTTATCATCTGCAATCTGCATCCCTTTGATGATTTGAATGTAAATTTTAACCAGTTATTGCAATTTCGCTGGCTGTTTACGAATGCCTATAAAATCCATTAGCCTAGGTACCGTATGCTGATTAGGCCTATGATAGGCTATAGGCCAAAATATGTTTGTTATCCTTTAGGAGCTTTAAGTCCAATGCTCACTGCTCTTGTACCCTTTCTTGATCTTCCAACTGTTCTGCGGCAAAACAAATTCACATTGGATTCATTCATCCAGATGATCTCTTTACCGTCTCTAATAAATAGATTCAGCTTCTCGAGATATACACA
Source organism: Prostheceraeus crozeri (assembly GCA_907163375.1). Classification (NCBI taxonomy): domain Eukaryota; kingdom Metazoa; phylum Platyhelminthes; order Polycladida; family Euryleptidae; genus Prostheceraeus; species Prostheceraeus crozeri. Next base: position 809,585 of record CAJQUW010005950.1, on the reverse strand, counting down.
AAAAGGTACAGTGCTGACTACTTTAACATACAACAGTGGTGTCCGTGGCACAGTGGTTGCGTACTTGGACTAGCGATCTCATGGTCCAGAGGTCGAACCCGGAAAGTGTCATTGGAAGTCGGCAGGAAGGGCATCCGGACTACAAAGCACCACAACGCTCCAAACAAAGTCTGACTTAAGTCAGCACCGTCCAAGACCCCAGTAGGGGTAAAAAGTGACGTAAAATCCGTAAAAAAAAAAAAAAAACAGTTCCCTCATTCATCACCGATTATGACATCGATATTACAAATGTAGATTTCTATATTACATCTGATATCTTCTATATCACATTTTGAAATTCGATATTACAATAGTAGATTTCTATATTAGATTTGACATTTTCAATATTGCATGATGGATTTCTATATTACAAATTTACAGTTCGATATTACAATTGACCTCTTCTATATTACACATGGAAATGGTGTAGAAAGGAAGTTTGATATCTTGCCTATGTGCAATGATGGCACATGGAAAAATCTATGGTTTGTAGATCTGCTTCGATCTAAACCATAGTCATATCATAGTCAAACTATTTGCCAAGTTGGTTGTGAAAGTTGTTGACAGAAAATTGCTCATGAAGAGAATTTTAAGTGAGATGGCAGCATTGTTGCATGTGAATTAGCCTACTATTCCATGGATTAATATACTGTGTCTATTTGTAGCAGTTGACAACTATTTTCTAATTTTTCAATATTGGAATGCGAATTAAAAATTGGTTCACAAAGTCATAATTGAAAGTGGTCGGTGTGCTGTTTGTAAGAACATCTGAAGAATTCACAGATAGAAATTCTAATTATTGGATAACATCTTCTTCTAGCGGTTAAGAAACCTAGCACTTTCTGGAATAAACACATTGAAAGCTTCTTTACCGACAGCATTTCTCAGATAAATGAAATTTCGCTGGATCCTTTCAATTAATCACTAAATGACACATGTGATATAGTGTGATGATATTTTGGAAGCTCATATTCGAAAGCATGAAAATTGTTCAAATATTGAACAGGGGAACCCTTTTAAGTAAAATGAATACTCTGATATTTCTTGGCCTCTGATTTCAAGCTGGAGCAATGCATGCTCTGTAAATCGACATTACAAGTTGCGTATTTGTCTGATTATACTCTTGATTGATTATAGGAGCGATATTTCAAAATTATGAACGTACAGAACGTTTTACAGGATTTCCTTCTTTGTCATCCTGTCGCTGAAGTATTTCATCAATTCATTATTGCTTTTGTGTACATGATCTTTGTACAAGGGGCAACAATCCAGATCCCAAATTGGCTTGATAATTAAAAGTGCCAACCCGAAAAGAACAAAGCCAGTCTCGCAAAATTTGCTCTTTGCCCCAACTAAGTTCCCCCGGAGTATGCCATAATTTTCATGCAATTTCCATTCTAGGACTTTCTATGGCATTATTAATTTCTATGGATAGAAATAGTGTATTGTGTATTTCAAAGTGTGGCTACAGACTTCTTAATGTCATAGTTTGGCCGACAAATAAGGCGCTAAGATATCTAACATTCCAGATGGAGATGCATGCATAGAAATAAATTACCTTCACTCGATCAAAAAGTCTTTTTCAGTACTCTGAGCGATATCATTGTCTCGATCGCTGCGCTCTCTCAACAGCGATATCGCTCCTCGTACTGAAAAGTTGACTTTTTAATCTTCGTGAAAATAATTATAACATTATTGTGAAGGTCTTACGTCTAACCCGACCTTCGTTTCAAAGATGACACTACCACAAGGCAAGCGAGCCAGATACATATTCATAAAAAATATTAAAACATTCACAGACATTATCTATTTCATTGCAAGACAGAAGGATTAATACAATATCACTTCCTGCATTGAAAAATATCTGATAGAAAAATCATCGAAATGTTACTACGTTAGTATGCGTGAATAATAACGAGACAAGACAGGAACTGATAGCAGAAAGATAAGTTTCCGTGCAAAGAAAATGTCAAACGGGTTTCTTAAAATCTCAATCAGATATGATATTCGAAAGATATTATGACTGGGACATATCTCGAGCGTTTCTGTTGTCGCCTAGATGATAGATAGAAATGTTTGCTATCTCTTCCTCACCGAAAACGATGTTTTATACGGAAATCAGTTGAATAAAGGCAGATTAGGGACGCTGGGACGGAAGACGAGAAGATCAAGGAAGATTTGTTTGATGATAGTTTTCCCAGTTTTGAATAAATACCCTGTGGTCTTCAGTTCAAAAACGAAAAATAAATGAGAACTGGAAATCCTGATAGCCACAAGAAAATTCATATCAGGAAATATTTGTTAAATTAAACTCCGAAAAATACTTTGGTCAGAATGCATTGCAAATAAAATGCTTTTTAGGAAGTCATCTGAATGTGTGATAAAGTGCATTAGAAAAACACTTCAATCAACATCCTCATTACATAAAAGATTAAAAAGAAAAAAAGAATAATAAAAATAATTTCTTTTTCATATTGGTACTTATGGGATATCCCTCCCCCAGGCTTTCCCATGTGTCTAAAATCTGCAAAGATGAATGAATCGTCATCAAACATCAGGTAGACGTGCTTAATTATATTTCCTACCCACATAAAAAAATTATGCAGATCGGACAAATACTTTTTGCATTAGAGACGATAACGTTAAGTGTAGCGATGTCAACAGCTTGATCTGACTTCGTCTGTTCGACGCATTATTGTTACTCGTGTATATTGTTCTCTCTTCTTCGTCTCATCCAGTGCTATTTGAAATCTTCCCACGACCACTACCTTGTCACATCTTTTTTTAGTTAAAAATGTTAGTGTATAGGGGATGTGGCTTGGTCATCATCACTTCACGAGATGTCGGGAAATGAATTTGTTAACCTTAAGTGCTTTCTGCTCCGACGGTGAGGTCATAAGAAGTCAGATCAAGGTGCAGCCATTGCAGAAATCCATCCGATTTGCAGAAATCTTAGTACGTTGGCAGAAAATATCCTCACTTACATGTACTTCAAACGTTGTCACGATTATTTCATTTTTACGGATTTTAGAGAAATTTGAAAACGTGGAGGGGGTGATAACCGATAAGAACATTCATTTTTTAAGGAATGGTCTACTAACTTTTCATACTTCTTGTTCAAGACTTTAGCAAAGTACAAAGCACTTTGTGACGGGCATTAGCTAACGATGAAGAATCTACAATGTATTTCATAAGCGGGAAGAACCCTAATAAAAATTAAAGAGCTCCGTCAGAAACGAAACAAAAGCAGATGAAATTTAAAGATCGAGATAAATTAGCTGTTTTTATAACCAAAGCTCTTGAACAAGGCCCTTCTGAAATTTCAAAAAATCTCTAATTTACCTTCCTCTCTGAAACACTTGCCGACTTAAAAACCGATTTTCCTCTCACACAGCTTCAGCAGAAGACTAAGTGACTCAATCCAACCGCTAGGTAGAAAATCCGGTTCTTCTTTCGCCACGTGAAGTTCTAGACATGGACATCTAGAAATCCATGTTCTAGAAGTCAATGGCTTTAGAGCAATTCGAAGGGGTTGCTAAACATTCGCATAAGTACTTGAAGTGATAAGAAAATGCTGGTAATGAATGAATCTGATCCATCAAATGAAAATCTACTGGGAAATAATGACATCTTGATATCTCAGGTGATGCGTGATCTTCTTGCATCTTTATACCGAGCAGAATAGCTACATGGTTGACCCACTTTATTTTTCATCAATAGTGAGTTCAGTGAGTCCCACACTTGACAATTGCACACTCACAACAACCACAACTGATCTCATGATGTCCGCACAAATGAGGGTGGTTAGAATCAAAGAGAAGCACGTCATGTCTTCTTTGGTAACCTGTTCGCATTTGAATGAATGAATAAATGAACCGTGTTTATACCCGAAACCACATTAGGGACGCAGCCTTTCTTCCATGTGGCCGAGTTGTCATTTATCCCACTCTCAATCTTTTTGTGCTGCGTGTTTAGCAAGAATGCAGAGTTAACTATTCTAAAAGTTGACCCGACCAAGGTTTGAACCAAGATCCCCCGGACACAGGGCGAACACTGCACCACAAGGCCACAGCGGCGATGACATTTATCTAGACTACATATTTCAAATATGAGCTAATCCGATCACCACTCCGATTATAGCACAAGCATCATGTTTCGTTGATATCGATACAATCGTCGGTTGAAAATACTAAATGAAGCTTAAATGTCTAATGTCATCGGCGGCTTGAAAGGTGTTGACATTGTCAAACTTTGCTGGAGTTCTGTGATACCTTCAGTCCGCAAGACTTTGCTCCTGACTTCTAATGACGTTGTTGGGATTTCGACCATGTGACCAAAAGATCACATGACCAAGCTCTAGCCTCGGAAGATATTGTCACAATGAATAAAAGTCTGGATGAATATGGATAAAGAAAGTGACACATAGTCATATTAAGTACGGTATGTCAATAAAACTCAAAACATGATTTGCCAAGTTCTGTAGACTATCAGTATCTGTGTGACACATGGTTGGAACAGGTCGGGGCCAGGCCGACAGCCGGTGTGGTCAAAACCGGCCGGAACTAAGTCGGCGTCTCTGTATAACCTGCTGATTAAAACTGGCAGCTACTCAACTTAGACCGTCAGACATCATTCGATTTATCGAATTCTACGGTATTCTCCGGATAAGCAACAGTTCCCGATATAGCGCAACGATGCTGATTTTCTTCAATTTCTATCCAAATTGATCTACTTTCAGGTACCGGCAATTAGACAAATATCCGCACTCTGATAATAGATTTTGCACGATTATATTATATAATATCTATCTACATGATTCTTACAAAACTGGAGTATGCGATTCCGAAAACTCTGTTTGAGATCGAGTACGGCTGAAGTAGATGGATAAGTAATTAATAGTCCATGGATCAGCACTTAATCAGCATCGACGTGTCCTCACTGACATCAAGCCAAATAAAAAAATTTCGCAGTACTCATTGCGAACAATCAAACTTAAGCTACAATCGGAATCCTCGAGCAAAAACAGCCGTGAACTCAGTGGTGAATAGACTTATTACCAAAACTTATTAATGAACTTCCAAATAGTTGTGTCTTTGAACATTATTTCCTACAAAACGGAAAACAACAATAAATAAATAAATTTTCCTCATGCGTGTCTATTCTAAGTACCTTAACCTCTTTATCAACGAAGCTTTCAGTAATATTGTACGATACTGTCAGCCTCCTTGATAATAATTTTCAAGAAACGGTTCGCAATGCTTGCGTCATAAAAAATATGTCATCATTCTTCTGCAACGTTGCTATTCTATTTCAAATGACTAAACAATTAATTCTAGAATGAATGTCGAATAGCAGGCATAAGTCCAATTAGAATAACCGGCCGGTTCCAACCCTGGTGTGACATTTTAGGGCCCTTCTTTTATTCAAAATGTCATCTGAGCAATGCCACAGACCTACATACAATTTTGAATCAACATGTTTAAAACCATATTACCTTTACAGGACTTCATACAATCACGTGTTGAATTATCGCTATCATCATGTGAAAAGCTGTCCTCACAATCAATGATCGGAATACTGCATCTTAACTTAGACATAAAGGCAACCTTCACGTGAAAGTGAAATCTACCAAGATTAGAAAGCATTCTATCAGACTAGAACGATAAACGAAGAAAAAGTCAGCTATCCGTCTCTGTGTTGGTTTTGTACTTGACCTTAGGTTTAATAAGTCAAAATACAAGTAGCAGAAGGTGACCGAAATTAAGATATCCGAAATGTCGGAGGATGACGTTCAGGGTTGAAACGGAAAGGAAAGGAGAGAGAGACAGCTAATCTCTCTTTTTGTCTTACAGAATATGACAGCAACCAACATTATTCGGTGTTTTTCTATTATGCTGATGACAGTTGAGGTTTGGTTGAACATTCAGCGTCTGTGAATGACAGACTTATCATTTATCTTTTCTTACATATTTGTCATGAATGAATCAAGTCACTTCTCACTACATCTTCATTCATCAACTAAATGTACTAAAATAAGATAGGCTAATAAAGCAAGTTTAGAAGCATTTAAAGACCAATAAAGGAGAGCATGGAAAGGATGATGATGACGAAGAAGCCTTTTTATCATCACAAGTAATTGTAATGCACATTTAAATAAAATTTCAAAGGACTCAACATATTCCAAAAGCTATCTAAGAGCTATCATCATAAATCGTCATCCCAACATTTGCAAATCCCGGGGATTGAGATTAGTCAGTTCTTATCACCTTTGTAGTCACAAAGATAGTTTGTTGCGGGTATCGGGAAAAACAAGAATCTCATTTCAGCACATTCAAGGGAAACAGTCAGTTAATTAACACGCTTGTGCAGTCAACTTAGCGTTTCCCTCGTAAGATCAACAGCAAAAGCAACTAAGGCGAGGCTTTTTAGTGCCCTTTGGACATGTTGTATTTTCTTTTGTATCATGCACCTTCAAGTTATAGGACCTTTACTGGCTTATGCGGCTTATATGGCAAGCACACTGTGCATCATGTTTTGCATGTATCAGGTCGGCTTCCACAGCGCAATCGCCTTATAATCATGGGATCATGCTCCAATTAGGCAGGAGAGACGTCTTAACTTCATAAATAGTTAATTTTCTATGTTCATGACTCATAATTAGCGTTTTTCCACATTAGTAAACATCTCAGCATGTGAAAATCGAAGATAAATGCAGCTAGGCCTCACAAGTTGAGCTTTTCCTCTTGTAATCTACAGTCCTTCAGGCATTCGAGGTCAAGTGGTTGTGATGCATTGGTATGATAGACGGATTATCTCAATGTTGGATTTGTGTTTAATGCTGATTATCTTCGAATCCAGGCATTATCTGAATGACTATAAAAAGCACATGTACTGCAGAAAGAGTATACAGTGTCACATATTGAAACCACAATATTAATGGCATATTGGATGTGTCAATCGTTAAATGACAGCTTCTGTCTTAATTAAGAAACAGAAGAGAATAACCATCCATAAAGCTGTGAGAGGAAGACAATAAAGTTCAAGTAGTGGAGAATATTAATTCACAAGAATGAAACATGCCGTATGTGTCAATACCGCGGCAATTAGCATGAAGTCAAAAATTCTGCATAATGTGGGTCAGTGGGAACTTCAATGTTGCATTTGTGTGTGTGAAAGTATTCAAGATTACGTAATGACTGCACGAGGGGGAGTGTAATAATGACCCTCATCACTTTCAAAGTGTAGATCCCACGAGATTCCCGAAAACTAAAGAGGCTTTTTCTCTTATTCTATACAGGCTTTTTACCCGATTTTTCTAACAGAAGTTTCACCTCTACCACAGCAACGAGCCATGAACGAAGCTAGGGGTTACTCAATGATAGAGTAATAAATTGTAATATTTTAAATAAGTAAAAGCAAATTAGCAGATCTTCTAATCTGATTAAGCTGTCTCTATCAGAAACCTGTTCGCACGCATCTTGAACACATCAGGATTGAATAGTCTGAAGAAGCTGATTCTAGAGCTGTGCAGGGCGAACAAAAAAACTTTTAGAGCAAAAACGCTTTCTAGTGCATTAGCTCTGCGTGTGCTTCTGGAGAAGATCCTAGGTTTGGGTACGCACTCATTTACTGCAGAGTTGCTTCTGCCGAAATAGTATCTGTAGAAGAGACTGAGTGAAGCAACATTCCGTCTGACGTAGAGCGGCTGCAACTCGCTAGCAAGTTTTTCACCCATGAGATTCTTGACACGTTTCTGAACATGTTTAATGAGGAGATATGTTTGTGGGGCGCCGTCCCACAGATGACAACAATACTCCACCAGAGGACGCATTGATTCTCAAGTATTGAAGATTATGCTGAGATAGAGTCTGCATATCACGAAAATTTCTATAAGATGCATGCGAGCAAGATGGTTAACTCAGATGGTTAATCTCAATCAGAGCAATTAAGAGTTAATCAGAGCAAGATGGTTAATCTCATATTTTATGAGATCCTTCAATGATCTGTAAACAACATTTTAATGAAGTAGTTGTGCAGTTGGAATGCACCCTAATTGATAATGGGATGACGGATGACTGGTATTTGTTAATCCGAAAACACACGCAGTGATACTGTACATAGATAAATATGTGCTGACTGAGTAGTCACTTTCGATTCCATCTTAATGTTACTGTTATGGCGTTCACAACATTTGACTTTACCGAATAAATAATACAAAAACAAGATGACTGTGTTTTAAAATTTTTTGCAATATGAAATTTACTTTCAGCTTGTATTTGAAAACGAACGTTTAGCTTACGAATATACGTTACGCTTGTGAATTACCTAGATATTGATCTCATCATTTATTAAATCTATTTCTTGTGTTTACCACAGGACACTTTCACACATGTTACTCCACAGATCTTATCTCACTGCCAATCATGAGGCACCATGCTTTTATTTTGACTGCCTGTGTAGAAAATGTCGTGTCAGTAAAAAGACTGAAACTTTCCTAAATGATCGCATGCATGATGAAATGATAAGGATCATCCAGTAACAATCATCATAAGCTTTCTGCTGCACATGCCGGCATATTACATTTTGATGGATCTTATATTTAGCCTGCTTTATCAAATGCAAAATGGTATTTTGAAGCGGACATGGAATTAATTTATGTTATCCACGTGTGAGATAAAGAAATGCCGTGAAAGCCCAGCTTCTCTTGTCTAACCAGGAGTCTATATCAACCAGAAACTTTCAGATGATTTAATTTTGTTTCAATTTAGTGATGTGTACATGTAAAATCAGCATGTAAAGTCTATTATGCTGTTCAAGTGGCGAATCAAAAGTTCTGGGGTCAACTACCTTGTTTAATCACGAGATTAGCTCATGTCAATATTAATCTCATGTGTTTGACATGTACTGGTACCTGACGTTCATGTGATTTTCTCATTCCCTCCTTTCTCTTGTTTTCTTCATTGCAGATCTTCAAACGTCTCATTTTTCAGAATGTGTTATAGCTGTAGATATGTCTCTGCATATACTCAGGCATTATGAAAATTATGAAAACAAACTGGTCACATGCATGAATGTACACGTCTTTCAATGTAAATTCACAAAGAGATGCGACGTGGCCATATAGTGAAGAAATTATTTTTCTTATGTCTTTCTAGAAATGGTCGAACACCGAAGGATTACTCAGGCTAAACTATTGGGTGATGCATGTGGAAGAATTCTGTCTCACAGCAGTTTTGAATGAATTATCTCATCTGGAGCTGAAACATGCAAGTCGCTAGGCACGGAATGATAAGGTTTTAAGGTGTCATGTTCAATTGCTTAAAAAATCGATCGGAATTCGACGGGTAACGAATAAATAACGCGTTCTATCTCACTTATTTTCAAATCCGTAAACAATGGAGAGGTATAATAAGGTTTCCCCACTTGGGATGTAGTATTCATTCAACGACAAAAGATATGCTACAGTCCATGAACATCAATGTTTCTTGTCAAATACGACATTGATGGAGATGCAGCGAAATGCTGTTTTCTAAGACATGACCAGAGCGCGTTGAATATATGATTTGACGTGCGGGAAGCCACTGAGGTGATTTTTGATAGTCGAGACCAGGCTCCGGTCAACCTTTTAATAAAATCCTTCGTCAATTTCATTGAAAATCCGACCCTCAAACCTGGGAAAGAAGAGACAATGGACGAGTTGTAAGAGTAGGGGAAAGGATCATTGTCACTGAAAAGGATCACATGTGCGAATTCAGTCCAAACAGCCAAAACACAAGAAACACGAAATGCGACGCGCAAACAACATTCATACAATCACTTCAAATAACCGCTTACATTAGCTAAGCTCTATCCTCGACCTGTAGCATGATGTTACAAAATGGCGCTTGTATTTTTTATTGTGAATTATGCATAAACATGAATTATGTGTATGCATGAATTTTCATAAGGAGAGAACCTACAGACAGAATTCTGTTCATTAAAAGAAAGATACATCAGATAACTACCACTCAAAGATATACGGTCAGATAACGACTCGCTGTTTAATCAGCAGGGATCTACAGAGCGGTACATGAAGTCGTCTTGTACATAATTTGCGGGTCTACTGTCTTAGAAGTCCATAATGAATTGATTAATACCCGGGTGAATAATAAAGTCATAAATATTGGACAATAGCATACCATTACATACATGCCATGGCTGTCGGACGCATTCCAAAAAACATGCAGACGTTTCTCAGACTGACTCATCCATCAACGTGCTACTGGTCTTTTAATAATTCAATGAAAGAGCATGTCCCTGAGACATTAAATGATTATTTATTTATTTATAGAACGAGACAGATTTAACTGATATTATTGTCCGATCGGACTTCAAGGGAGCTTCACAAGTTGAGTTTCATAAATACATTAATATGGCTAAACCTATCTACAGTGCAACTGCCAGGAATGGTCAGGATAGGCTCTTCGCATACGTTCAATGTTTTGGCCTCTCTTGTAAGTGACCATAGACGGAGCAACTATCAAGCTTGTTGGAAGGTTATTCCAGGTGCGAGCTGCAGCTATTGGAAAAGTTCATTCAGCAACTGTTTTCAGTCGGGAATGAGAAGTTGGTCGTTGTAGGCATATCGGAGATGGCAACGGTAGGGTTGGAAAGCAGAGGCTGGAGACAGGAAGACAGATAGCCAGGGGCGCCACCCCTGAGACAATTGTAAGCAAGGACTGCTAAACGAAATTCGATACGGTCTCGCATGGAGAACCTCTGTAGGGACTGGAGAAGGAGGGTTACGTGGTCACGAGGATGGGCGTTGAATAGAAGTCGGGGCATTGGCGTGGACAGTTGACTGGGTAGGTGATCTGAATGACGAAGCGGTCTCTTCATGAAGAAATACAGATCAGCATGCGTTCATCTTTTGTCTCCCTAGAACAGAGCTTACCAATAATAGGGCCGCGACCCGAAAGAGGAGGTCGCTGATGATCCAGAAATCAGAATCTCGAATTTTGATTGTTATCGAATGATCAGGATTGACACATGTTTGATAGATGATCTCTCGTTTCCCTATAATTACGGAAATTGAAATTGCTTGTTAGCCGCATATTATAGCACAAGGGACTGTAATCGGCCTGGATTTGTTTTCTGGCACCTTTTACAGGTAAATATTGAAACGGATAAACACTGTGAGTGGTTACCCAAGAGCATGAAGTGTGGGGGGTTCGAATAATCACTGAATCCATTTAGAAATAGACAAGACAGGAAAATTGTATTAAGTTTCAGGAAGATGATCTAAAATGATACCATTAGTTTCACGGCTTTGATAGAAGTACATTTGAAGGGCGAAAACTATCTTCTGCATCTGCATCAAGATCTTTTCTGTGTGCCAGTGTAATCAAAGGCGACTTGTGGTTTGCTTTGAACTCTGTCTCATTGAAACGACTACAGGAATTCCACTTGTCGTTAATGACTTGTCATGTGTGCCAGAGGTCTGAGGGATAAAGTCACACGAGGTGCAGAAATATATAAAGCAAATGAACAGTGTTTATATACCCTCAAGACTTTTGTGCTGAATATTTAAGAAGAATGCGGAGTGTACCTATTTTAAAACTTTTAAGTTTTACTTAGACAAAGTTTGAACCCAGGCCTCCCGGAGAGCAAACAATCTATTACAATGCCACTACGCCGGTCTAACCGGTTGAGGCGGAGATGCCTTCGTACACTGGCTACTTCTACAAATTCACGGTCAGTAATCTCCATAGAAAGCGGGAAAGCGGAAGTACCTCCTTTGATAGACTCGAACCATGCACCATCTGTACATCAATACCACAGCTTGGTCCTTAACCAACTGACCTATCGCATCAATATCGTAGACAAAGCTGGAAGTAAGTATGAATCTGGAGCGTCTCTGTGATTAACTATGCAATTTTATAGACATTGCCTCTCCGAGGAAAAATCTTTCATCGCCATTTTATGAAACAGTAAATATAGACAATATGCAAACTGAGTCTAGGCCGAATTCCTCGAGAAAACTCTTCTCAGTCAATAAAATGTGAAGCTTCTCTACTGATTGACTCATCATCCAGTTGCTGTTATTTTTGATATCATTCAGTGAAAGTCTCAGTGGCATTTGATGACTAATGATTCCGATAAAACACTGAAAATGTTGCTTGTATTCACTACCAGAATTCGTGTGTCAGTCACGTTCTCATTTTCGATCTCTGTCAGCTCGCCCATCACATGGAAGCGGAGCAGATCGATACCAGATGCAAGGTTTGCTTTGAGTTTAATCTTTCTTCATATTTGCATGAAATATTCATGAATGGATTTGAGACGACACTTTTGGGAATTATGGAAGAATGGGACGTCAAAGGTGAAGTCGGGATGCAAACTTCACCTCTAGACTGTCCTCATGTTGATGATTCCGATCCGAATGTGCGCATGCTTGTCGTTAGACTTTTTAGAAAGTTTAGAGTGCCGATAAGAGGAGAGTTCAGTCTAGTTCGATTTCTGTTTAAAAATCATCGAAGGGTAACAAACAAAAACGAAACAGAATTCTGATGAGAAAATCTTCGAAATTCTTTGAACGTTGGAATTGCATTTAAGACATTTCTACTTAACACCCACTGAAAATGACAAAAACGTCCGATATTTGACAGGCAATGTGCGAAAATCAGGCGCTGAGACAACCTTTTGTGTGTACAAGCATTGCAACTTGTTGCAATTGTCATGTTTTTACATGCACTGTATTTACTGATTAATGAATAGCTGAATATTAACTAGATTATCAATTAACTACCTCTTGCAGAGTTCATTTTTTAATTTGTGACCCTCACTCACAGAGAGAGAGAGAGATCAATTTGTGTGTGGGTTAGTCTACAGCGGACATTATCCTATCCCAGCCATTGTATGCAATGGTAGCAAGTGATAGAGATTGACATAGATATCCATCTCTCTTAGGTTTGTGTGCATAAAAATGTCTTATCAGAGAACCCAAGAACTTCAACGGTCTGATTACAGGCAGGCCTGTCAAGTGAAAAATACATATCTCTAACTCAATTTTTCTTAGTGATAAATTCGTCAAATAGAAATGTAATTCAGACTGTCAGACTCTTCATGATCTAAATATACCGACCGTGTACGTTTAATGTGGTGTCAATCTGGCGATCTTTTGGTCCAGAAGTCGAGCCCCGAAAGTGTCATTGGAAGTCGGCAGGAAGGGCATTCGGACTAAAAGATCGCAACGCTCCAGAAAAGTCTGACTATGTCCGCACCGTCCAAGTCCCCAGTATGACGGAGTAGTGACGTCAACGCTTCACAAATACACTAGCTAGAGTTAGTCTGATCGCTACAGGCGATGCTTGTCGAATGTTTGAAATCGTACTTCAGTAGGCTATCCCGCTGGAATATTCGCTTACACGAGCATAAGTCTTAAGTCTACCACAAGTTTCTACCTGGATAATTTCACTTTGGGGTGCTCGTCACCCAGGTATACAAGTGATGCGTGCTAAGGGAATCCGCCAAATGTCAGTTCAGTTACAAATATACTGTAGCCTATATATCTGGAAATTAAATTATATTTATATTGATATTCAACATAACAATTAGAATTTAGACATTTACTATTTAACCATTTGATATGACTGTTATACTCCACATAAGCCTGCATGTGTTTTAAAGTGCCAACAATGTACAACGATTAAGAAATGAAACCATAATATTGAGGGTGTAGAAGACTTGCATTTAACGGCAAATCTGTTCAGTGTCAAGTATGATGCAAGTATATACAAGCAGGTATTTTTTGCAGTGCTTGTTAGTCAAAACCGTCATTCATGAATATCCTAGCCAATCTAAGCACATATTTATTTAGAGATTTCCACTATCCAATTAGAAAGGTAAAATGATTACATTAAATATGCTAGAGCAAACCGATACCTTCGTGAAATATCTTTTTGATACGCTTATCTGAGATTCCTCTCATTTTAATTCTTCTAACTCTTCTGAGATAACTTCTAATTGTGTATGCGTGTGACTGTGTACACGTATGACTGCGTTAAGGAATTTTGAAAGATGTAAAAAAGTAGATGAAAATACGTTTTTATCTATTTTTCTTAGTTTCCCAATATTTTTCAATAGCTGCGCGCAAGTTTTTCCTAAAGTGTCTCGAAATTCCTTCTATAATTACCACGATAAATAAATAATATTTTCCGCAGTACAGAAATCGTGCTAAAGATAATTGGATCGGATGAAATCAGGATAGTTTTCTATCAAAGTACGCTTACTTCTATCCGGTTTCTCCAATAACACACAAATCAGAAATATGAAATTCTCATTCTATATTGTTCTTCTAGTCTTCATTCACAAGAAACAGCACGATCGACGTATGAGTCACGGATGCCAAGACTCCATCAGTCTGTAGCAAACCATTGGTCTGTGTTCTCCGTAAAGCAAGGAGAAGTGACGTAATCAGCGTTGGATGGCTGACTGAGTCGAATTCGGATCATTGTGAAGTCATACTCACGACATTAATGTTTCAGCCAAGTATTGACATACGGTTGCAATTGTTGAGGAGTTCATGTCTAAGTGAAGCATGAAAGGATTGTTCTTTGTGGTCGGCAGTTAGATCTATGATTAACTGATAACATTCCTGCTGCTACTCGATGTAATCGACAACCACAGGGTCCATTGTGTAACCAGAAACAGATATTGAGTTATTGAGCATCAAATCGAAGCCATGATTTAATTCTCGATTACTTGTATTTGTGGATGAGATTAACGCGCTACTCTACAGATTATTATATGATGACATAAGGTTAGATGACATGAAGTTGCAAGCTAATTAATTGGCAATAAACGACCTCGTGACATATGATCAGAGAAATGGGCGTATGATGGAGAGTTACTGTCAATTCTACCTACCTGGCAATTGTGTTGCTGATATTTGACACGAGAATTTATCAAATCCTCGCACTAGAAAAGTTAGAAAACTAGACGAGGAAAGTTGATAACTAAAAATTCATTTCTCGTGCACGTAGCGGAATGTAATCCCTACAGTAATTTATAACGGTACACTCTCGTGTATATCATTCATAAATAAGTCAAAATTCATGACAAATGAAAATAAATAGGAAAATCAATATTCTCGAGAGTCCATTGAGTTCCAGATCTGATTCAGCATCCCTACAGGACAGGTTATCTACATTAAAACCGGG
The DNA here is from genome assembly GCA_907163375.1 of Prostheceraeus crozeri. Lineage (NCBI taxonomy): Eukaryota > Metazoa > Platyhelminthes > Polycladida > Euryleptidae > Prostheceraeus > Prostheceraeus crozeri. Next base: position 794,346 of record CAJQUW010005950.1, on the reverse strand, counting down.
GTTAACATTAACCAGCAATTGTGATTCAATATCTGGACTGTGCAGATATCTATGGGAGTTCACAGGAGCCCCACTCTGATCTAGCTTAGCTTCCTTTTCTCATATACCTGCTAATGGGTTCTCCATGTTCAGAGGGTGTTCTTATGCAAGTGCTCTTGGGCTCTCTTTGTACAGCACTTTCGCTGTTCTCTTTTTACAGTAGGTTCCGTGGTTCTCCTTGTGCAATTGTTCCCAGGCTCTATTTCTACAGCAGCTATCAGCATTCCGGTGTTCTCCTTATACAGATGTTCCAGCATTCTCCGCGCTTAACTCTTTCGTTTTCTCCTTGCAAAATTGTTTCGGATTTCTATTTTAAACAGATGTCTCGGGCGAACATCATTCTCTTTAGATATTCGGGCACTCCTTATATAGATTCCCGGGGTCCTTTTTATGCAGCTGTTCCCGAGATCTTATTATACAACTATTCTGCGTGTCCACCCATTGCAATGGAATTCCATCCTCGTGCAAATTAACCGAGAGGAATGTAGGTTCAGAGCACGGAAGCTACAAAGGCGTTAAATCAACTAACTTCACATTGATTGAATCGTTATTTGATGTCTGTATCTGAGAAGGAATTGCCTCACTAATGAGCTCCCTCGAAGCTTCACTTATCAGTGAATGAAGTTGGATTAATTCTTCCTCCGTGGTAAAAGCCAATTAAAGATATTCTTGTAAGAAACTAACCGGGATTTTTATCTCTACTTCTTCTCAAATTGTGACAAGATGGGAGAACGATATAGTTCGCTTTCAATCAATTCATATCAACCAAAAACGAAGATATTGCTCGATGTCTTCTCATCATTGCAGTGAAGAAATACGTTTGCCATTGGCACAGAGGATACGTTTCAATGCCTTTTTCAATTAACATCCTGTTTCAAATTCTTCCTTCGAGGCGGTAAGAGCTGGAAAGTCGGCAGTTTGATACAGGAAATTGTTCCAATCTTTTCACATGAAATTTAGAGATGTTACGACTATCTTTAATCAAACATCCAAAGCTCTAGATCAATTGCTACTCAAAGGCGGTGAATCATTCAATTGGCTTCACTTCTTAGCTAACGGAAGCATTTTTTGTGATTTGTTTCATTCTTTTTAGATCCATCCTCACTTGTTCTCAGTATCTACTACGGATACTCAATGTCATGAGCGCTGTTCAAACAATTTGATTATTACAAGCTTAGGAAAGACTTTTGTTCTATCAACAAAAAGTGTTATTCACATTTCCTAGTTGAGAGTAAGAGACAATGACAAAGTGAATTGATGTGGAGAATTCCGACAGCTATAGATAACCAAGGTGGATACTGTGGGAGTTGAATCACTTTTTAAACTTCAAATTGTGTCTTCACTTAATTTTCTGGTGTTTTTATTCCTAGTTGATGGAGGATTTGTTTTAGTGAATAGAGAATCAAATAGATGTTGATTTGAAATTCTCATAGAAGCTAAAGATAGGAAATCAATGTGATATAAACAAAAACTAGTGCGTTCAGCAAGATGTCTTGTATGTGTTAGATGTAGAGTAGAGATGTGTAGATTCGAGTAAATGAAAATGAAAAAGTGACAGAAATATACGTGAAAGTAAGTGACATAACTTCAGTAGAAGAGAAAATCTCATAAAGACTAACATTTTCGCTCAAGACATTTCATAAGATGCAAGTCATTCTCATTTCTCTCAGCATCTGAGGAACTTTAATCCCGCCTTTTCGAATCGCTCTTCAATTGATGGAAAACATTGACAAGAGCATGTACTGCCATAGATCAATTTATGAGTCTTTTTCCTAAAGCGTTCTGCTTCTTGTAGCACTTAGTCATGCAGGTAGGAACATGACCATAGACAGGAGCTGTATATAAGACAGCGATGTTTGAAGGGCATGATAAACCACTAAAAGTTCCTCGGGTGAAACAATGCTCTTCAATGATCGAATTATATGAAGTTGGCTATTGACAACAATAAACCCCTAAAATAGAAGTAATGTTTCGTGTAATACACAATAGTGGCACATAAATCGCACGCATTTTCACTTAGATGCACCTGATAACGTCTTTATCATTTGGATAGAATCAGTCACATGTGTAAATGTAAGCTCTTAATTGGTCATTCATGCCATAACTTAGTTCCCCTGGGATGTGCCACGACCTTGAGTCAACTTCCATTCTAGTCAACTTCAGATCAACAGTTTATTTATATGTTCAAGACGCACGAGCTGAAATACTGGAAAACTGCAAAGACCAATTTAAAGAACTACAAAAATAGCGCCAAGAATCCTCACAGAGTTATCTCGAGCAAAGGTTGCCACGGGATATGATTGATGTAGGGCTGTACAGCTGGAACGTTCGGTGCGAGTTAGTGAAGCAAATGCGGCAGTAGATCATCTCATCGTAACCAGAATTCTTCGATCAACCCAATCCATCTTAATTTTATCTTAATACATCTCCATTTTAAATCACCAATTTTGACAGAATTTTGACAATTGATTTCCTCAATGATTGCTATTTGCGATACCAAGCCGTTTGAATGTACTGATAACTTACTTACAAAAAGAAACAGATAAGATTGATTTGTACATGGAATACGCATGTGAAATGTGGAGGATCTTCCTTCAAAAGCAAACAGTTCAAGGTAACTTCAAGTGTGACAATATAAAAGATGCGAGATTAGTTATTATCACTAATACTAATAAATAATTAATATAATATTATTAATATTATTGGTTGTCTCTGACTATCTGCAAAATAACAGTTTTTTGAGGTGTAGTACGCGGATATTGTGACCACGTAAATGACCTGGTGTGTTAAGTGGATAAGACACGCTCGTTTAGTGCTTATGATGAAATATATTTTCAGAATGGAGATATGTGGCGAATCGGATTCACATCGTTATTGGTGCACTTGAAGAATTCCAGAATATAAATTTCATTTGTGACTGTCAAATACTGTATGTACAAAAAAATATCGGTCAAATATGGTTTGAGTACGTGCTCATCTTGCGTCGGAGCTTCAATAGAAAATGCAATTTTGTGTTGTTTTGAACTTATAATTTACAGCGCATAATCATTCATTGGGTCTACATTTCAACCTATAGGCATTGAAGAGACTTCGTAGAGGCTTTGTTACCCATCAAAAATGATATTCCACGAAGAAAACATTCGCTGATAGTTCAAGTTCTTCATTATTTCGATATCAATTAAAGTTTTATCACTCCAAATCAGATCTACACATCAGGGATCACAATTCAACCAGGAAAAAACGAAAATTGGGAAACCCGGAGCTTCAATGCATAAATTTGAAATATCTACATTAGACTAATTTCGTAAAAAAACGGAAAAGACGAAAAAATGCGATCCCTGCTACACATACTAAATCTAAACTCATACTCAGATCTAAACATACGAAATAATTGTGTGCATCTATTGCATGATATACAGTAATATCCTGTGTGTTTTTCAGCGATCTCTAACTTAATTTTGTCTATATTTTTCCTCATTTATCGTCTTCAGTCACGCCGGGGATGCACAGAACAGATAAATATGTAATTCATAGATGGCAAGGATTTAGTTCGAAGACATCAGTCAGTTAACACCTCTTTAACATGTCTATCTAATTTGCACTTGGAATAGCCTTGCAGTACATCTCATCAGCATCTCATTTCACTTCCGTGAGTGATAACAAGGTCGAGGAGTTGTCCGAGGCAGAACACGCTGCATGTTAACAGATTTGAAGATAAACACAACCAGGCTTCACGCAATATGTTGAGGTGACAGAAAACATCTTAGATTAGCTAATTTTCTCACTGCTTCCACTCTGGCCACTGCTGGTTCTGCCTTGTTTCTTGAACGGACACATGCTAGGCGATTTCTTCGCACTCACAACACTTTTATCCATTTCGCTGATCTGACAGAAATATTGATGTACAAGGAATGGTGGAACGTCGATGGCCAGCGATGCCGAGACATTACAGTTCGCTGTCGAACTGATATATTTAGGTCAGTATTTTACACGCTGGTCAGCATCTCCAGCCGTTGCCAAATATCAACCTTCGTTCCCTCTTGCTACTGCATGTTCGAAACGTTAATTAAAATGGCATATCAAGTCGACATGTTGATGATATGATGTGGTGTAATTAAGGATAATCGTTAGAAGCTAACAACGGTCATACTGTAGGAGGAGCGAGAAATTTGAAATTCATGAACGAACTAACTTATTGGACTCTAGGCAATTGGTCAATGTCAAAATAATGAGATGAAGGATGATGTAAAATGCCTTGGAATGTCAAGCACAATGAGCGGCGGCAGAGAATGGGAGCACGGCCGAGTAAACTATGAAGAAACACGAGAATGGCGATGATCAGAGGGAGAAGACACCTCGACTAGTACAAGAGAGACTCATGAATATGGCGAATTCGGCTACACAGTGCTTGATAATGACCAGATCGGATCATAAGTTTGCTTCTGATAATCGTGCACAGTTAAGAAGATGCACTTGACTCTTCTAAAAATCTTCACCTTGTATAAAAATCAGCAGAGCCTTATCTAGGTCGAACGTGTCCACTGTCCAAGCTGCAGGCGCTAAACTCGGAAGTGTTGAGAAGTATTTGCGAAAAAAGAAAAATAAACAGATAAGCACAAAATTTCGTGATCAGTTTCTTTTACAGAATATAATTGGTTGATATTGGTGTGTCAATATGGAACAAATGCAAACAATAATTCTTAGAGCAATATCTGCTACAATTACTGGTACACATAGGACGCCTTGTCGGTCATCCTTTACTTATCAGCAATTTCCGCCTTTAAAGTATATTTTTGTTCATCATGTGAAACGATTGATAACAGTCTATTAGCTTGCAATGTACTTCATCTAAAAATTCCACTTGTCCACTGCAGATTGAAGAGCATGGAACCACATCACACGATGTTAAAAGTTTTGATTATCGGTTTCCTTTCACCAATCGAGGACGCCTTCTTAATAACACCACTGACTGAAGTTACTTAGTATGAAAAGAAACGGCAATCGCAGCTATTGTTCAAATAAATGAAATATTGACGTGGGTGTAATTAATGACAATGAATCAAAAATACAGAAACTAAAGTACAACATGCAAACAATCAAATGCTTCTGACGCTGAAACACTGCTTTCTTTTCCCTCCCATATTTTTGGCTTATTGCAGATTCAAGCACTGGTAAATCTGCGGACAGACTCGAACCCTGGGCCTTCTATACATGTAGTCCTAGGAGTGGTCCTTGGCCAATAAACTATCCAACTACGAAATTGGAACATAGAAATCCCACTTTCTGCCTTTGCTTAAGTTTGTGGGAGTAGAATGGAACCGTGGAACATGATGGTCAATCTACTCACAGCTTCACATTTTGGCATCGGTGTGGGTCAATGTCTAAGATCATTAGAATACTCAAAGTACAAAAGATTCTTATCTCAAGGTAGTGTGCTGCAATTTTTTGTCAAAATTAGTAATCAGCAATGAAATTTATCGATTATATGACTTCATATCATATAGTTTCTCTTCCATGCATGCATAAGGAAAAAATCATATTGGAAAAATAATAAAATATAAGATGCTATTTCGTAGCTACTATTTTTGTGCTATCATTCCATTACAAACACACTCTAAAATAATGTTGAAGTCATTTTCATTTGCTTGCAGTGAACTGGGAAATGCGATTTCACATTTTGAAAAAGCAAACGGAATTTGATGAATTCCTATGTGATTTGTTTCAGTTGTATTCAGATAGAAGAATCATTTCACAAACCAGATTTTTCTAGATAACACAAATCAATTAAAATACCACAAATTTGTCGAAACTGGCACTGTGAAGATCCTTTTTAATGCCCATATCCATCACATTGCCAAAAAACGGCATTTTTTACATTTCTATTTAATATTTTTAATTTTTATTTTTTCCGATATAACACAAATTTCAAATGCTGTTTATAGCATGGGGTCCATGATTGTGAAAAAGCGGTTACCAGTGATTTTGTCAGGCGTCCGAAATGTCTTGTATACCAATTTCTAATAAGAATCGCGATTTAGTTTAGGAAGGGAAGATGCTCCAATGCAGAGAGAATTAAGGTTGTCTACCGCGCAAGATTGCTTTCTATGTACATGTCCGTCACAGTTCTGTAAAAAGGTACATATACAATGTTGGATTTCTATGGACCACAGCGTGCACGTCCTTATGTCAAAAATGCGGCTTGTAAAGTGCAAATTCCCATGCAGACAGAGTCAATTATATCTCACAATTCTACTTCCTAAAATACCTTCCCTTTGTTTTGTCTTATTCAAGTGTGAAGTCATTGAGAGAATGAATAACGGAATCTGCGATGAAAGATCGAAATCATTCGCATTCATCAGATAATATTCTGACCTATCTATTTCGTTATTTGTACTTTCTCTCAATGATCTCGGTGCATCGCCTGCGTTCGTAGTAAGAGAAGGTGATTGGAGAAATTGGCACTTTCTCTAACTTTCGATTTCTTGTTTGTCGATGTGGCTTGAACAGTCAGCCAAAACTTTCAGACAAAATGTCGAGAAATTCGATGGGGAAGAGAAAGGACTATTTGGCGAAAACTGTGAAGAAGTTTTCTTGACTTGCTATGTCGAGCGTTAAAAATCTTATCTCTTTCAGGCCTGTTTAGTTTGACGAGATATTTTCCGCGCCTGCCACACTCCTCAATCTTGACAGGACAGAAAAGTGTTTGCGCAGGCAGGGAAGCCTCACACCAGTCCTTCTGCGAGCGAGATAAATTCCACCGGTTGATGTTTTGCTTATGCACTGTATGAGGTGACACAAAAGCTTTTTCAATGTTTCGAAAGCTTGATAGTCATCTTTTACAGGATGAGGATGCTGAACAGTGTTTAACCAATTCTGTCCAGCAATTGTCACGGTTTCTTCCATAGATGAGGTTGACGTGAAAACTGCAGAGATTTATGAGGTGATTCTTTCAGATCAAAAGATAACAAGAAATACGAGGGATCTACAAACCAACGGTTAATCTTTCAACTTTTGCTCTCCCGCTATGTAAACCAGATCAGCACAACAACTAGTGAGACTAACATATCAGAGATAGTCAAAAATAGAACAACATAGACATCAAAGCGAAGTGTAGACATGTGACAACAGTGACACATGGATAATCAAACACAAGGGCAGAAATAACAATCATAGTGACAGAGATGCAGATAAAGAGAAAAGTGATGGAAGTTGTCGGATGGACTGAAAAGGAAAGATGGATGATACCACAGATATCGAACAGTGCTTCTCGTAGACATAGGATGTTTTTACATCAATCGCTATGGAGAAAGGAGAAACTTTAACTTTACTACTCTCGCACTGCGAGCTTGAGCGGTGCTGATAAAGTCAAACTTCTGGTGGAGATTAGTCCGGTAGCCCTTTCTGATGACTTCCAATGACACTCTAGGGGTTCAATCATACCAGGCTTCTTAGGCAAAACGCTTAACCACTGAGACCTCTGTAGAGAACCATGAGATGTCGAAAAATGCGCCAATCAAACCTCATAAATGACGGTACGAAGTGAGGTGTGGTGTCGATAATTCGCCTCGAAATGCCGGATGGACCGATAAATGCATAGATTGGCGCCAAAGAATTTAAGCATAAATATCAACAATAAAGATATATTTCCTAGAGTATATTGATAATAATTCGAGGTATAGCAAAATTGCAAAATCGCTCCCGAAATTGCTGTGCAACACAATTGGCGTATGCTGATTCCAATGGTAGTATTATATTTCACCAACTGGGTCATCTAGTTGCTATGAAAAGCACAATACTTGAATTTCACTTTTTTTCAAAAAATTGTTGTTTTGAGTATCAGTTAGAAATTGATAAGGGTTATATAGGAAAATGCCGGATAAGAATAAACACGACTTACATGTTACTCCCCCTCTCCACATTTCATCATGTCACTAAACAGTAGCATTTTCCAGTATAATATATTTTGACTATATTAGTTGTTAACTTCACTGCAGCGCTATGATGATACTCTTAACTGTCAGAAGGTCCTTCTAGCCGAGCTTCAATTTTAGGCAAGACTCGGACCCATTATAGCTCTTCAAGACCAGTTCTCTCCCTCCATAAAGAGCAAGTTAACCCTAATGCCTCCTATGGAAAATGCAATCAGCTGTTGAAACAATCCATGCAAAGAAAGGACACAATTAGGAAGAAACGATAAAAGGCGAGAACCTTGCAAAGACATTAAGAACGTTCTTGAGGTCAAATATCATTCCTTTCTCAGGTGATAAGGGTGTGGTGGAGCTCTGGTGCCAGGGTATCGAATGATGCGAGACATCTCAGATCCACATTCCTGATGTATTACCACAGAGAAACTATTGAGAAACTAAATAAATGCATCCTTAAAAATGAACAATCTATGATTCGTCGATGAAAATCATTCTCAATCATGTTCAAATTCCCAAATTGCATGATTTGTAACTGATGCAACAAGAAACTTTCAGACACTGTCTTCAGTATAATTTGAGAAATTTGAGGATTTAAAGGGATTTGACCTCCCCTAACATCCTTCGCTGACAATAAATTGTTACTTACATACATGAGATGAAAATTGCGTTCGGTCACAAAGATGTCTGCCAACATACGCATTTGGGAAGAACGAAATGAATTGTTTGTTGTTGTTAGACTATTGACAGAGGAAGATGTATCCTTTGTGAAAATTCGGAAATGAACATTCACCGGCGAGTATTGACCGATGGGCATTATCGAAAATGATCTTGTGATCCATCTGTCCACGCCGATTCCAAGCATAAAAGGAACATCAGTATTCCCTTTTGTCCACAAATGGGAATAAATTATGGCTGCATGGTTGAATCTTCATTTCTAAATTGAAATTTAAGTCTTCATTGTGAATAAAGCGGATATTTCAAAGATTTGACTAATCAGGAGTTTCCAAATGGTAATTGGTCAGAATTACTCGATTACTTATGTCGGATAATTGCAATTAATTGATTAAGTCTAATAAGCTCAATTAGTTGGTCTCCGTGGCACAGTGGTTAAGTGCTTGGCCTAGCGATCCTTTGTTTCAGAGGTCGAGCCCCGAAGTCGTCATTGGAAGTCGGCAGGAAGGGCATCTGGACTAAAAGTACTACAACGCTCCATAAGTCTGACTATGTCAGCACCGTCCAAGCCCCAAGTATGGGGAGTAGCGACGTAAAAGCTTTAAAAAAAGTAGGCATCCAATACACGCAATTGCTATATATTAATGCAATAGATCTACTCCCTATGCAGTCCTATACTAGCTACAGCCCTTCAATTGAAAAAAACAGAAGTCGAAAATAGAACGTTTACAATTAATTGATTATTGACATGGAATCATTGCAATTATTTCCCTGTATTTAACAAATCCGAAGCTTCACGCCTATTATGGATGGGGATAGCCTTGACCTGCCTATCACGCTTCTGTTGACTTCAGAGTGGGGTTGCTGTTGAGACAGCATATTTCAAGTGATAAAAACAATACAATAAGACTAGCACCCCAGAAGTACATGTATATTGCACAATTCAAATGGGATGAAAATAAATAAAAAATCCTCATCAGTCAATTTGAAAAACACTAGGTCAATCAAAACAGGTATTGAAATAGATTGAATGCGGCAGGGTAAAAATGAAAAATAAATGAACTTTATTTATAATAGGAAGCACATAATGCAAGGAGCCCTTCTTCCATGTGGACGAGTTGTCGTAGGACTCGACACAGGTAGTAGGGTTCAAGTATTTTGCCGATTAATGCCAGTCTTACTCTGTGGAGAACGCGGCTAACTGGATAAACTGCTCTTTATTAAAACTTATTCGCTGCTAACTGTTCAGTCGTTATCATTCCTTGGCGACTCCCCAATGTGTTTTGCACTAAATTAGAGCCTAGAAACTAAAGGTTCGAACACAGGTCACCAGAGCACCATACAATCGCCGCTAAAGTCTACAATGCCACGAAGATCAATTATACTCTCACAAGGTTCCTAACACGTGATAACTGGCTGGAACTTGAGTAGACTCGTAATTTCAGTGTTAGAATTCTGCATTAAGATGGAGACAGCACAATTGTTCCGTCGACTACATGTTGGTTACAGGCTCAGCATTCGGGTACAGCCATCAGCTACACACGAGCGAATGCTATTTGCATAACCTACACTCGTTACTCCGCCTTACACACGCGTAGTGTTGACTTTCTGATAAGCAATCGACTCACCGTCCTCCATCACATCATCTCTCATCGATTGGTCCAAACTTGGATAGAAATGGATAAGTCAATAATGAATTTATTTGACGATTGAAGTATTTTGACCGCTAGGCGCCACTTAAAACATCCAATGGTCATTATACGACATTTCTATTAAACGAGTGATAACAAAATTGAGCAGTTGATCGATTCTTATCTAGCCTTAATCACAAACACTCCGCGGGCCGACACAGTTTTTAATATAGAGAAATGAGAGTATCAGCTACCATTTGTGTGATAAATTTGCTGCCTATGTGCATGCTTTGTATGAACACTATGTGGGAAGAGGACATATTCAAAGAACATCTTTCACCCTTTTGAGATTGCGTAGATTGTGCAAATTCAATCCAAGTATTGTTTGCTCCGCTAAAGTTCTTCAGAATAACTTTTGATGAAGGACACTAAAAGACATGTGCAAGGGTTATGTGCAAATTATTTTTTTATTTTGCAATAATTATTCATAACTATAATTAAGCAAAGTCTAGTGAATGATAAAAGAAAAAAATTGAAAAAAATGAACTTTGTTTCAAGTATTAAATGACGTGCTTATTCTGTGATTATTGTAGTAGGTAGTCAACTTTCCTTGTGGGCATGGGAACAATTTAATTGGTGCATTTTTTTAAATGACACACATAAAAATTCAACAGAATGTTACAAATACCTATAAAATGCATACTAAAGCTCTGCGTCCGTGACATAAACACATACCATGTTTCGTGTCGTGTTCATCATTGTCATGCTTGTTGTGTTCGTGTTTTCATGATCACAGTCGTGCTTTGTTTTCGTATTAACAAGGATTCACTGTACATTTTTGGTTTAAGAGAATTTGGCAACTATCTTTCCTAGCTAAAGACAAGCCATCTAGAGTTCATTATATTCCACGGCGATGAAAGATCAATTAACAGCATTCCTTTATTGGTCTTGTACAGCTAGATCGTGACCAATAAATGACCCAGCCACGAGCACCAATCGGCTCCAGTTCGAACCATTTCCCACAGTGGGGTTTGTCATAATCACTGATTTTTTTCATGTACAATGCATCAATCGTCACAGAATTTCACATGCATGAGGCTGAGGGTACATTTCACCCACATAGATTCAAGCAATTTGAGCGTGCAATTTTTGAATTTAGAGCGTTAGCTTGATGCGTTAATTGACGCGTTCATCAGAAAAGACCAAGAAAAAATTGGTCGAAGACATCAACAAACTTCGATTAATTGAAATAACCGATATTTCAACTGCACAGCCTGCCTCTAAGTTCAAAGGGATGATTTTGAACATTGACACAGTCTGAACAGCCGGAACATCAGTCACTTCGATAAATCGTAGCATATTATTGGCATTTTTAATCAATTTTATCTTAACAATTCAAGACCGAAGTTTTTTGATATTAAATATAAGCACTTTCCAACGCATAAAATGTGTAAAATAACTGTTTTATCTTGTCTGTCATCTTATCATCAGCAAGTGTTTGAAAGGAGATGATCGATTTCTTAGGACCTTGTCCTATAACGATCTTTATCCATTGCCAAGATCACTATTGTTGAGATTTTGCTAGGTTATTGTCACTTTATTTTACTCATTCCTCCCCAACCAAAGCAGCTAGAAGGAGGGGAAGTTTTCAACACGCAACTCCTACCAAGTTAGGCTAAATACCCTATTGCAAGAGTGGCAGCACTCTTTAAGACAGCAGATTCGAACCCTGCACCTTTTGCACCTTGGAGCCGAAACGTGACCTTTTACCAATTGCCATCCCATCACCTAAAGAAGTCACATTGAAGTGAATAGTCTTACAATTTACTCATGCTATATCTAACCATCAAAGATCGCTCACACTTCATGCATGCGTGTTATACATGAATTCTGAAAGTACTTATCAAATCTACATGAAATTTTGTATGTAGAAGCAAAATGTTCATGCGTTACTAATTATGTGAAGTTATATGGCAATTGAAAACCTGAGTGAGATATCCTATCAGTGCCGTGAAAATAATTATTCAATGAAAATCATTGGTCTACATTTTCAAATCAACCCTTTTTACAAAGAACTAATCTGCATGTGACGGTTTTCTCAATCCTGGCTTCAACGCTCACAACAAAGATATCGATGCTATTTGCTAATAACTTGCAGATAAGTTATTCGACAAACAGTAACTAATTAAAATCATGCAAGTAAATCTTAAAAAATGCATGATTTTTATTGTAATTACTTGATCACTTTTATGACAGGCTTGAGACTGATAGGTGACATAAATGCGTTGTTGAGGTCCCTCACGGCTAATAACTCAATAATATTGAGGTACTTCAAAATCCATTATGCAAAAACTGATTCCGTCACGAAAAAATACTAATTATGCATCTCACAGAGAAAGAAAGAAAAAGAAAGAAAGGAAAGAGAAAGAGAAAGAAGGAGAGGAGAGGAAGAAGAAAGAAGAAGAAGAATCGAGCAGAAGAAGAGAAGAAGAAGAAGAAGAAAGGAGAAATGAGAGAGAAGAAGAAAGAAGATAAGAAAGAGGAAGAAAGAAAGAAAAGAAGAAAAGACAAGAAAGAAAGTAGAAAGAAGAATGGAGTAGAAGAAAGAAAAGAATGAGAATAGAAGAAGAAGAGAAAGAAGAGAAGAAAGAAAAGAAGAAAGAGAGAAGAAAAGGAAAAGAAAAAGATGAAAGAGAAGAAGAAAGAAGACGAAAGGAAGGAAAGAAGAGAGAAGGAAAGAAGAAGAAAAAGAAAGAAGGATAGAAAGAATGGTACGAGAAGAATGAAGAAGAAGAAAGAGAAGAAAAGAAGAAAAGAGAGAGAAAAGAAGAGAGAAGAAAGGAAAGAGAAAGAAGAAGAGAAAGAAGACAACGTTCGAGAGAGAAAGAAGAGAGAAGAGAAAGAGAAGACGAAAGAAAGAAGAAGAAGAAAAGGAGAAAGAAGAAAGAAGAAAGAGAAAATGAAAGAAGAACGGGAAGAGAAAGAAGAGAAGAAAGAATAGAGAAAGAAAAGAAGAAGAAAAGAAGAAGAAAGAAGAGAGAAGAGAAAGAAAGGAGGAAGACAGAGAAGAAAGAGAAGAGAGAAGAGAGAAGAGAGAAGAGGACAGAAGAAGAAAGAGAAAGAAGAAGAGAAGAAAGAGAAAGAAGAAAGAAAGAGGAAGAGAAAGAAGAAAAGAAGAGACGAAGAAGAAAGAAGAGAAGAAAGACGAAGAAGAAAGAGGAGAAAGAAACCGAGAAGAGGAACAGCAAGAAGAAGGAAAAGAGAAAGAAGAAGAAAAAGAAAAAGGGAACGAAGAAAAGGAAAAGACGAAAGAAGGAAGAAGAAGAATAAGAGAAGAAAGAAGAGAAGAAAGTAAAGAAAGAGAAGAAAAGAAAGGGAAGAGAAGAACAAAAGAGGGAAGGAAGAGAGAAGGAAGAAGAACGGAAGAAGAGGGAAAAGAGAAGAAAGAAAAGAAAAGAAGAAAGAATAGGAACGAAGAAAGAAAGAAGAAGAAAGAGGGAAAGAAAAGAAAGAAAGAGAAGAAAAGTAAGAATGAAGAAGAAAGAAAGAAAAGAGGAAGAAGAAAGAGAAGAAAGAAGAGGAAGAAGAAGAAGAAAGAGAAAGAAAGAAGGAAGAAGAACAGAAAGAGAATAGAAAGAGAAGAAGAGGAGAGAAAGAAAGAAGAAAGAAAGAGTAGAAGAAGAAGAGAAAGAAAGAAAGAAAGAGAAGAAGAAAAGAGAAAGTTCCGGTTTTCCAATTTGACATGTTTTTGACATGATTTAAATTTTGAATACATCATTTTTCAAACTTGATGATGCAACGGTACGGTAGCCGTACTAATATTGCACGCAATTTGTTGTTGAGGAATGGATAAAATGCATATCTGGAGTGCCCCATATAGAAAATAAAACAGTGATTGTTCATTCTGTAGATGGGTCTAGTAGGCACTACTTGTATAGGGTGCAAATAAGTCTAAGGAATGTTGACTTCCGTGGCGGCTCAGGGCTGTAAATATGCATGTTTTTCATGGTTGGTGTGTCTTTCATTTTTCTCAAAGAGAAGAAAATTAAGAATAGGAAATAGAAACGAGGAAAATAAGGCAAGCTACATGATTAATCCACTACAACAATATTGAGTGATACTAAAGGTAACAAGAGATCTTATATTCTTGCGAAAATCGTCCATCAACTGTATCAGTCAGCTACATGAAGAGTTGTGCACACAGGCTTAGACTTACATGTCTTGTCATTTGTTACATTGTTTCTATCTTGCCTTTTTTCAAACCCTGTATAATCTCTATTCCAATTCCACACTGAAATTCAATGAATTTACAACAAAAAGCACAAAATCGCAACTTGAAGACAGTGAGTATTAACCTTAAGGTCTTGATTTCATATTTCTTATAGTTTCCGCAGCGCGCAGTTTAGGAGAGGGAAGACAATTGAGCTTAGATATGACGTGGGTGTGCCAGCAAGGAGAATATTTGTAGAAATAAGTAGTTGTTCTCTTTGCTGTATTCAATTAGGCATACACTCAGATAAAGCGCTAGAAAAGTATCCGTCAAGAAGCCAGCGTGCCATGTCTCATGAATATTAGTATATCATGTATTAGTGGAAATTTAGTCGCAGTAGAGGAGAATTCGGCAAGGAATTCGTTTCATTACGAAAGACGCTTTGCCAGCAACTTCTCAAATGCAATCAAACATACTCTCAACATTGCCTTAAGATGCTTTATTGTGAGAACTGATCAAAGCAGATTATTTATCAAAGCCATCTGCCTTCGATTTCCAACAGATACTCAAAGATAATATTTTTTTGAAAAAATGGAATTCAAATTTTAAATTGCCATTTATAGCAACAAAATGACCGAGTTGGTAAAAGCTTATACCCCACGCGCCAATTGTGTTGAACAGAATTTTAGGGAACGACTCAATCATAGGAACATCCAATTCAAAGTGGATCCATGAGTCCTCCAAGTTTCAGGTCTCAAAATAGCCCTTATAAAATAATGTCAATGTCATTGCATTATGATGGTTTCACCATGCATGAGACTGGTGGTGATGAGGGTTTGATCCTACCAGTTGACACAGTCGCGTAAGTGGCTCGTAGCTCAGTTGGTTAGAGCACAGGTCTAGTTAACCTTGGTCGTAGGTTCGAATCCTACCAGCCGCACATCTTTTGCATGGCAAATTGATCTATCGATTATTTTATTTCATTGTTGTTAATTGCATATAATAAAAGTTCATTAGGCACAAAATGTATGAAAACAGCGAGTTCTGACCATGGACTAGCTTAGACTCCTTAATTAGTAGCAAATAGACAAGAACAAATAACAGTGATCCATAAATTCATCTAGAGAAATATGTCCATGCCTGTGCATCAAGACCACCAGCCTTATCAGATGACAATCAAACAAGAACCAAATACAATCCAGAAGACGATCATCAGTCAAATCATGATCAGAATTTGTGTTTGAACATCATCATTCCCAAATACTTATCACTCACTAACGAATCCACACGCCTTCACCTGTATTTGTATACATCTCCCAGCGTTAAGGACATGTTAATTACACACTCCCCACGTGTTTACCGTGATTTACAGCAACACAATTCGTGCCACAGGATGACCTACCGCAATGTCACACCAGCAGCCTTTTTTTCACGTCTCTTACACGCAAAGATCATCAGTGCAAGGAATACATTTGAAAATTAAAAGTTTTCTTAAGACAAGCAGCGGTTGAAAGAATGAGAAAACAAGATGGCCAGAAATGCCTTCTGGCCTCATTCTACTGTTGAACAGATGAAAGGAAAACAAACTGATCCCAGACAACTTGACATTAACAAATTCCACTAACGTGAACACCAGAAATGAACTACATATACAAGGAAGAAGTGAGGAAAATGTCGTGGTCAAGCAAGAAAAATAAAGTCGAGTTGGAAAGTGTTGTTCTAAGTCAATTTCAGCATTAGTAAAAATCAAAAATGAAATAGAAAATCTTCATGGTTAAAAACAGATAGAGAAAAGGTATTCGTGAAAGTCAGTTTATCTCGACAGGCAACTGACGAAAATTTATATGAGATGAGAACCTATCAATTACTCTATTTTTCCTATTATTCAGTATCCCTCCCCAGTCTCGTGCCTATACGAAACACATCTTGATTGCGACTATTACCCCTTACTTTAATTTCCAGTATGACTAAAAAACTGAATTTTAGATTTTCAGTAGTTTTCTTTATGATAATATATCGCAACTTTGCCAAAGATGCTCGTACATCATGTTTTGAAGAAGCTAAGTTCACTGCAATAGTTGAGGGGCTCCTGAAGCTGACGATTCATGAGATGCGTTGCATTTTCATTTTATAATCCTGCCTCTTAAAGCTGTCCTCAGAAACGTAGTTCTCTCTAATTCCGGATGGATATAATACGATTAAAATTCTTTTGGAATAAAATGCAACATCTTTGAGTTTAGGTGAAGTTCAGTCAGCAGCTGACTTAAACTCATTCTATGAATAAGTTGCAGAAGAAATCGATACTTTTTAAAATAGTTTAAAACATTCTTCTCACATTTGCGTAAAAAGTTAGAGAGAAAGGCATTGACAGAGTGAGAGGAGAAGTTGAATGATAGTGCATCACATTTTTCAAGTACATTTACGGACGATTGACAACTTTCTCAATGCTGATGTCTTCGTGAGGTGGAGTAAGAAAATCTCGCAAGTGAGAGATCGTGACGTTAAACCGATAAGCTTACATAAACGTCAATGAAAAAAGAAATGAACTCAAAGTAGAGCAACACGATCACATGGTTACCGCGGCTTTTCGAACAAAAAATTCAAGGGTTTTCAAGAGCAAAATCAATGATCTTCAAGGGTCACGAAAATTTGAGATTTCTTATATATCAGTGTTGAAATGCATTCTCCATGATCAATAGATCATTTCAAAATTTCAAAATCAGTAGAAAATCAATTGAAATATATGTTAAATACTTGAGCATTCAGTCAAAGATCTATGAGGCAGCCAATAGCCGCTGCGACAGAAGATGTGTCATGCGTCCATGTTGAACGTGCATTGTCTGGAATCTATTATAGTAGTAAGAATAAGTGGTGTTACAAGTCTAAAGATTTCCTTTTTTACCGGTTATTAGGCCAAAACTTTAATTAAAAAAATCTAATTCGTTGCCACGAGAAAGCTCGTCAGTCCCCATCAGAACTACTTCAATTATTTATTGAAGTTAGTAAGCATTATTTTCTATTATAAATGACTGCTGGGATGACTGTCATCATCGTATGAGAATAACATCAACTACAGGCTACTTCACAGGATGAGATGCCATGTGAATCATCACACATAACATTAAAAACTCGGAAGACAATGAGTTGCCGATAAAACCGCAGTTCAAGAGAGGGAATTCGTAAATACGAACACATCAGTCAAATATGCCATATCCGTTGTCTCATCATTTGGTTATCACAACGACTGGTTCCATCAAGTGACAAGTATGCTATTTATGAGTATGTGATTTTCTCTCATCATTTCCGGCAACCCAAGTAATAAGCCTGCTGTCTATCACTGATAATCTGACGTTGATTGACTATGATTACTTGATTAGTTCAAGAAATCTCATCATTCTTTCGGAAATAATAGATAAAGATGATTAATCATAATGATAAGAACTCATTTTTACTGGAATTTCGAGATTACGGTTTGAGACTATCTTCTACTTGCTTCTAAGTACCAGGGCTGGGACCGGTTGATGTTTTTGTAAACGGTTAACCGGCTAAATGAGGATTCCCGGTGTTTGTTTAGTTGTCAAGGTTTATCGACAAAATTTCATTCTACAAGATGAATCCAATCAAACGTCGTCGATTTCAACCGGTTAAGAGAAAGTGTAACCGGTTAGCCGGTTATTCGGTTAACCGATCTCAGCCCTGCTCAGTACCCTTTTTGTAATTTCTGGCTGAAACATTAATTGGTTCCTCTGATGAAATCGGCATTCTGTTTCATCCAGATATTGGGCCTCAGGATCAACTCGGTGAGTGGAACGATGAACAAGGCAAAATTTCAGGGAAGGCAACAATTTTGGTGAAGTTAATTTTAGATTGAAGAATCTGTTCCTTTTTATTGTCTGTAACAACAATATATTCAGCTACTACTTTTTAAACGATTTCTTAGATCTAAGTCACATTAATATTGAAGTTTCTCCTAAGACTGATATCGTTAAATACACGTACATGCACTTAAAATCGATGTATTTAATTATTTTCTTGCAAGTCCTTTTAGTCCGGGGGGATTCTTGAGTGTCACAACCAGTCGCTTTCGGTTTTAGATAAGGTTAAAGGATTCTCATTGGAATCCAACGGTAAAATTCAAGAAATATCTATGGATTGTGAAATACTCGTACATTTTCGCACATTTTCTTTTGCAGAAAAGAAACTATTTATCAGAATGTCATGAAATTTGAAATATGATTGAGTTCAGAGCATCAACTTTGATATAAAAGTTGAAGTGAGTCACATGATTCAGTATTTGATGTTCAAGAGCCTCTACAAAATAAGTAAATTTCATGTTTGACTTAATTTTGGCGATTTTACTAATTTTGTAGAGGCTCTCAGACATCAGATACTGAATCATGTGACTCACTTCAACTTTTACATCGAAGGTAATGTTTTGAACTCAATCATGTTTCAAATGTCATGACATTCTGATAAATAGTTTCTTTTCTGCAAAATAAAACGTACGAAAATTGCCAAGCTTTTCACAATCTATAGATATTGCTTGAATTTTACCATTGGATTCAATAAGAATCCTTTAACCTTGCCTATAACCGAAAGCAACTGGCTGTGACACTCAAGAATTAGATTTTTGTATTCAGCGTTTCAAGATCCACAAAGCCATGCTATTAAGCCCTTTGTGCGCGAATTTAGGCAGAAAGTGTCAGTAGCTCCTATTTAGAATGTATCATAATCATGCTGTCAGTGAACGTGATTGAATGCGCGGATAGGAGCACGAAACAAACGTCCCCTTTTCGATTCATTTGCTTGATATAAGCCTGCTGGTTACAAATCAATCATAAGCAAATTTGACTTTTCTTTTACAACGGCATCGAAAGTATATATTCAACCACCATCATTGAATCATCTTCCTAGGAGACGCTCAGACGGTTATTATGCTATCCGCGCACCATTTGCAAAATCAACAATGCATTTAGCTAAGGTGAAAAAAATATGCTTATTTCCAGGAATGATAACGTAACACAGTACTGTTACTTCAGCCACCTACATAATAAAAATTGATATAGCATGCCAGATGGTTTTTGTAAGTGACTTACGTCATACGCTTAGAACAATTCTTGCAACATGAGGGTATACGAGGATGAGGATGTGTTATCCGATGCAATGCGATCACAATTATTATGCTAAATTTGTTGGCATGAACTTAATCACTATCAAGAAAAAATGTGACGCTCCAGAACGCTCCAACTGAAGTTACAATCTAAGGGCTCATCTATTGCTAAAAACCTATCATCAGCAATGATATCATTTTATTTTTTATAATGAAAAACATGTCATTTTTTAGTGAAATATACGTACGCCTACACCGTAAATAGATCTAGTCATGCGAATTTTTCGATTTGCACTGCTGTCATGATACTTTTTACTGCTCTTAGCAATGAAATTGAAATTAGATTGCATGCAGCACCGATAAATTCCAAATAATGGAAGACCGAAGAAAGCAGTTTAGTCATACAAAGCTTTTTGTATATCAAAACTTAGGTAGAGACACAGAGACTATGGCCTATGCATTGGACATCGCAAGTGTTGATTTAAGCTTTATACCAGTGTCCGGATTCTAGAATTTCGAAATTTTCGTGCATCCCGAAAATTTTCGTGCATGATATACATATAGAAAAAAAGTCACCTTTTCTGAATAGTATGATCCCAGACAGCACTATTTCGTTGCAAAGCCGCTTCAGAGCTATTTTACACATTCATATTTAATTCCTCATCATTGCATAAGAACTTAAAGTTAGACTGACATGCAGTACTGTAATGTACTAAAATGTACATCTGAGTAAATGCACGTAAAATTGATGTAAGCTACCCAGGGTAACAAGAATCCTGCTCACATTTTAATTTGCAAATTACATGCGAACATTCAACTGCCAGATGCAATTAAAGATAGAGTAAACGAAACTGCCACTGAGTATAAAGTTTCGATTTAACTTATTTTAAGGGTTGATGGAGGTATTTCAAAAAAGTATGCCTATCCAATTATCATGAAAGTAATTACTTTGGTAGGAAGGGCGTATGCCTATTATGTTAACAGATAGAACGAGTATACAGTATAATAAATCGTATACTTATGTATCACTAAACAAATTGAAACAACAAATTTAGTACGGTAAGAGCATATTGCTATTTGCAAAGATTACTAATCAGCTGACGCTGTCCATTATCTTTGGCCACTGTTCTGAAAGTCTACATGGAAGTTCACCAGATAAGTCACTTTGGTATTTTTGGTATCTTTGGAAGGGAGGAAAATGTATCTTTCTCTGAGACGGAATGTATCTTAAATGTGGCAGACAGCTTACAGTTTCCACTAATTTCACCAAGTACTGTACTCCACGCACTCGGTAGAGTACAGTAACACCGGTAATCTATAAAAATCTATCAAAAATGATGTATACTGAAAAAAACTGAACGATGCAAAAATTCGTGCAATCCACATCACGATTTTCGTGCATCGACCGTAATTTTCGTGCATTCGTGCATGCACGAATTTCGTGCGTGAATCCGGACACTGCTTTATACACTCGAATTGCAAATACGCCTACAATATGCAGTTGGTTAGGCGAACAGCATTTTAAGTACGAAAAAGTCAAGACTTCAAAAACATCAAGACAGTGTTATTAATGAGTTGTTTGACAATCTGTGTAATGGACAGACTGACAGACAATAGCCTGTTGCGTTTCGCTACATGAATCAACCAGGGGGGAAGGAAAAGGGTAGACCAAACGAAAGAGACTAGATTTGCTTCAATACAAAATGCGAATAATCTATGATTATTATAAATATAATGGAACAAAACTTTTTGATATCGTTTTTCCTTAGTATAAAATGATATCATTTTATCATTGACGATCTTTACTAAAAACATACAAGACTTCCTACATACCTTCTGGATTGAAAAGAATCGACCACGTTTTGACTTGCAATTTTGTCAGAACCGCTCTGGCATCCTCAAATTTAAAGACACAGTATCAGACTAACATCCTTCCGTAGAATGGTCTCCTATGACTAGCCGCAATAGCTAGGGTGACGATTATCATTATTTTGCCCCCTATTTTTGCAACCGATTGTTTTCATTGTTTGTCTACAATAATATCAGTCCAAACAAACAATGAAAAAGAGAATCCAAAGGCAGGGGGTGGAGAAGAGACGATGAAGTCATCGGACATCCATCTTCTTACATCATCCGCGGCCGAGATTGACCAATTATGTCTCCATCATCTGGAGAAGAGTTGATTCTGACCTCGGACTGCGTACACATTTTATCCATTGATGTGGAAAGATTATTGGAGGGGCAAGAAAGTAATTGAAGCAAGACATGAAAATGGACAATGAGAAGCATCCAAGATGACAATAGAGGCTTGTGTAAGAGTAGTCTGTTTGTGTTGTGAAGATAGATCGTCAGTTAGTGGAACGTAAAATTATTAGAGCGTGAAGATAGTCAATTGGTCTTCTGTTTTCCAATGACTTCGACGTAATGGAGAAAACAAGGATGAGATGATCATATAACAATGATCCGTAGAATTAGGGAGCATAGACAGTGGATTAAACAGATCATTGACAGACTACACGACTTTCTAAAGTGCTCTTCAAGTCACAATCCATGAATCGCTTTTTTAATCGCTTTCACGAACTTTGCACTGATATAATCTTCATGCACTATAGTCTCGCAGATTTCTACTTAAGATTTCCAGATGATGTGCCTCTGGCTG
Source organism: Prostheceraeus crozeri (assembly GCA_907163375.1). Classification (NCBI taxonomy): domain Eukaryota; kingdom Metazoa; phylum Platyhelminthes; order Polycladida; family Euryleptidae; genus Prostheceraeus; species Prostheceraeus crozeri. The sequence goes on along the minus strand of CAJQUW010005950.1, from coordinate 772,100 downwards.
TATCTATAGTCCACAGCAGCTTCTGTTTTGCGCCTCTGTCTCAAATTTTAATGACCTGGACTGCACGTTGAACGCAAAATACCGTATGATTGGACCTAGTTATCAGAGCTGACTTATATTGAAAGTACAGTGCGTCATTCGCCTTCTGATAGCACACAGTAGATTGGTTAGGGCAAGCTCTGGACAAAAGAGAGCCCATGACCAGCAAGGAAAGTAGTAAGTGACGTCAAAGCTTCATCTGCAGATTGGCTGAGGAGGGAGAACCAATGCGTTTAGGACAAAGTCAAATAATATATTGAATACAATTGACATTGCTTTGATGATTGCCATATAAAGAAATACAACGAAACAAACCATTTAATTTCCTATTTCCTATCAAATTCCAAATCAAATTTATCGAAAACAAGAGTACCGCTTTCGATATTGCGGACCTTGACAGGCGATGATGCGATGGGACAGAATTCAACCCAAAAAATCTGAAGAATGATGGAATTGTGTAAAATATGTAGTTCAATTTGAAAGATTGACCGACATCATCAACTCATGCAGCCACTTTTACCGTCCAGAGAGGTCGGACATGAAATATCTCCAAAAAATCGCCTAAGAATATTTGATTATAGGCACGCTGGAAGATCATACTGCTCAGGGCAATTTGTAATAGGTTACGAAGATTAAGTATGCAAAAAAAAAGGAACGGAGTTCATTAATTTGTGGTCACAGGATCAACTTTTATAATTTTCTGTCATGCGGTCTGCAGACATTGTGTAGGTCCATTTCCAGGAATATTTATCCAAATAACATCTCTAAAATGCATCTTGCTCTGCGTGAAAATTTATTTTTTGGTTATGTGGCAATTTGCACCAGAAGCTAGCTCAGGATAAAAACAACAAAGTTTTGAACTAGACCTGTTGTCAGAGTCCAGTCTGGTGCCATCATAGTTATCTAATGTTCTCGCTGGGCTTCAATCCCATTGATATCCGATTTCTATGCATAGGAGATTCATAATCTAAGATAACTAGGATGTCTTCCGGGCTTGAAGTCATACTTTTCCGTTCCTTAACGAAGTTAAACAATCTTTGGATCCGCGCACATTGGACTTTAATGTCTTCAACCCTTTAGTCAAAAGTCCATAGCCAGTCTTTCAACTTACCATGCAATAGATGAAAGTGAATATAAATGACTCAATACTTTGGCAGCATGAGTGGATTTTTAAATAATGCAGATCCACTTCTGTGGATTTCTACGACAGCCTTGAGTACGTCTATCAAACCGATGGAGTGTTTTATACCCCTACTTTGATAATATGTTAGCGAAGATAGCAACACGTTTGAACACAGAATTCGATTTATCATTTACTGCGCGATCTATGGTAGACGTGCTAATAACAATCAGTGATATCCGAAATCATTTGCAAGCGCTGCAAAATTGTCGAATGCTCAATCAGAGCTGCTAGATTCCTTGACAACACCGATGATCTAGAAACCTTAATTAACACTCCCCAACATCAATTCTATCGACCAAAAACTCAGAGATTCCAACTCAAAATTCCGATTCCTGCTCACTTCAATTTCACGATTGATGAGCCACGATGTCCACAAGTCAGTCACATGGGACAATCCGAGCATGCCTGGCACGCTACTGTCTACCACGCCTAATCCCCGACAAAATAATGGTCAGACTTTATTATCTTTCACAAGAGATTCAAGTCCTCCACATCTCTAACTCAAATCAACCGAATATAGTCCCTAGACAGCAGTAATAAAGGAGTGCGGTGGAGAGAGAAGTTGTCGGTCTCTGAGAGATGTTGTGTAATCCTGTCATTACCTTACAAACACAGTCCACTCACATGACTGATTAAGAAATCGCTAAATATGATACCCAGAAGTGAAGAGGGAATGGAAATACCTGCCGTTGTGGGAAAGTTGTGCGCGAGCTATTGAACCCCAAAACACCTGAGACACGAAGCTACACCGAGTTCACAGCTGGGCGAGAATCCAAAGTTCAAGGATTCGTCCATTCGCGAATAGCAGTTGTCTATTTGGTGGATTCGCGTAAATTCCGAAATTCCACGTTATGTGATAATGATTTCCTTGAAATATGTTTTGATGCTCTAGAGTCTAGATATTGAGAAACAAAATGTCATAGGAAACAATTTCATCATTTGAAAATTATCGTTCTCTCGGACAACTAATTCTCAACAGGAGCATCCATCCTTGCATTGCGTTCATACATTATATGCAGACGTGAATATCGTGTTTGCAGACCACAGAAGACCAATGAAGTGTTTGCAGACCACTCTAATCGATACTAACAAGGCGGTTCATGAGCAAACCATATAGCTGCATTGCAGCGATGTGTGATAATCGCTGGGTTAGTGGCACAAAACTTACTCTCAGTCACTCGAATTTTCAAAAATGGCTGCTTCCCTGCCTGGTGGGTCCGAATTAATAAAAGCAGCCATAGATTAAAAACAGAATAGCTATAGATTTCTTTATAGTGACATTGCTAGTATATCTATTGACATCAATGGTAGAGCACAGTGTCATAGTACATTGTCAATAGCTTCCATGTTTACATGCAAATGCAATGATATCGATCGATGGTTTTAGATCTGCAAAGTTGATACATAGCCTTAAAAATGCCAAATTTGCAAATTTGCGATTTTGAAGTTTGCAAACATGAAAATCCCAAAAAGTAACTGATTTTTTAATAACTCTGCTGACCTCATTTCTTCATCTTTCTTTACCGTTTCTGCACCATCAGATAAGGCAGCTTATAATCAGGAGTGAGCTTATAAAAAGTACCCGTTTTTATTAATTAGAACCCACCAGGCAGGGAAGCAGCCATTTTTGAAAATTCGAGTGAATGAGAGAAAGTTTCGGGCATGTGATACAACTGTACCAAAGAGAAGCGTCAAACTATTGCGAGAACCTATGAAAAATCGCCTTAGAAAAAGGGTAAAAAAATTTGTACGAGGACTTTTTTGAACAGTGTTTTTGGGAGACAACATTGGAACATTGGGAGTCAAAGTAAAACATCGACTACGGCTCCGACCAAAAACATCGCCTCCAGCTCCATCTAAAATCATCGTTCATGTCTCCGACCAAAAACATCACCTCAAACTCCGACCAAAATCCTCGCCTCCAGCTCAAGTACGAGTATATAGCTGTTCCAACAACAAGTCCCTGTTGAGATACGAAGTGGGAATTCCCTCAGGGCCCCGTTGGGTTGAGACGGAAAAAGAATTATGTGCCTCTGTAATTCTGCCCTCGGCTCACGGGGATGATTAAGAAGTGATTAAATCTGATGCCCTGAATCAGTACGTCCAGCACGAGCCTTAAGATAATAAAATGGTCAATTTTATCATAGTCGCCATCTTCACTGCAATTTCATTGTTCTTGTGACTCACGCTCGACCGCTTCGTACACTCATTTATGCACTCCTAGCCCATTTAAGCCCTCAATCTCATCAAACCCAAAGTCTGAGAGTCACCAACATAGCGCAACTTCAAACCCAGCAGGCAGATTGAATTGTCCGACACAGCGAGGTATAATTGCGGGGCGGACTCCGCTATAGAAGCAGTTACATACACGCCGACGATATTTCCACGTAATCTTTAACCTATCGAAGACACAAAAGGTCTGACTAATTGGGCAACTAGGAGGGAAGGCGTTAGAAGCACTTGGTCAGGTATTATGAAGTCAAAAAGGTCATGAATTGGTCTCTTACCCGACACTGGAACCAGACGAGATTGACACCCGGATTGATGCAGAAGATATGATCACCGGTATTCTTTGAGACTTGGACTGCAATAACAAGATTCAAATTAAAGTACAGCTTTATTACTTTTATATTACATTATTGCGGTCATTAACATTTGCAACAGAGAAGCTTCAATTACTACCGACACAGTCAAATTCTCATAGTCAAAACGCCACCTTCTTTGACGGAGGTTTTATTTGACCATGCAAGAGGATACTTCTAGTACAATGCGATATTGTGATTCTAAGCAGATCCCGGTCTAATTTGATGGAAGTGGTATTCGATGCGGTGACATCTATCTGAGCCCCGGTCTAATTTGATGGGAGTAGTATTCGATGCGGTGACATCCAACTGAGCCGCGGATTTTCTTCTCTATTAATGGTAGCTCTCGGCTCCCGCTAATTCTCACTGAAAGATCCCGCTGGTAAACGCTGATGCACAATCGCATTGAGGTCCATATAGTAGATATTTAGACAACAATATCATCAAAACAATTCAAGCAACCAATTTTCCAACGATATTGAGACTCGAGGCAGTTTTTGGGAAGTGAATGCCACACTGCAGCTACCACAGTAGTCCACTCGGATATTGCCACCTTCCAGCCTTTTCAGACGGTGTAGACGTGATGTCGCTTTCATTTTTGCAGCGGTATATGTCACGACGAATGAACCTAGGACTCAATAATGGAGGTATATGTGCGAGCTGGGAATTTACAACAAGTGAGCACTGTCGACAAATATTCTTGCATTGAGTTGATCGTTTTCTAACATTTTCTCAATTCAAATAGGCCTACAACTGATGCAATGATTTTTGATAAACATGTTCGACAACCGATCTACAGTATCTGTCAAGCAATTGACTAATGGTCATTTTTCAGCATCAACTTTCAACTTATCAAATCAGGAATTATGCTCATTTGACAGTTATCTTGAGAATTATCTCACAGGCTGTGAGGAGACACATTTCCCGCTGTTTGAGATGGACGCGGTCTCGTGATAACGCAAATGCTTCGTTTAGAGGCATTTTGCTTACGTAATCAAAGCAAAGACGCGGCTGAGTTAGATAGATCGGTCTTTTGGGAGTCGTATGCGGGGAAATCGATGTCCATATGGACGTTCATCCTTTACTGATGATTTCTATGGTACTATGGATGGGCTCCGTGGCACAGTGGTTAGGTACTTGGCCTAGCGATCTTCTGGTCCAGAGGTCGAGGCCCGAAAGTGTCATTGGAAGTCGCCAGGAAGGGCATCCGGACGAAAAAATCTCAACGCTCCAGATTAAAGTCTATGTCAGCACCGTTCAAGCCCCAGTATGGGGAAGTTGTGAAATCAAACCCTTCATCATCATCATATGTGATGAACTGAATGCATGCTAGTATAGTATGCTGCATATTTATGCTGCGTTAATTGACGGAAATTTCATCGCAAATTCCCACCAAGCATAAATATATAAGGATGGAGAGCATTTATTGACCTAATATCACCTGTCGACAAAAACAATATTTGCAAACAGCGTCGACATTTTCAGAAGACTCCGTATGTCAATAGATGTAATCAAGATGTCACTATTAATGTTCTTCTTTCTAGCTATCACTTAAAATAATGTTAAAAAGGAAGCACGATTTCATTAGCCTGAGAAAATGTTGCTGTTTGTAATTTGCACTTTTGCACTACCAGCCCCTCGTGGCAATGTTTCCCCTTTTTGACAATAGCATCCACGACCATTATCTGTAACTTTAAAACGATGAAGTGTCTCCTCAACCTCAGCATTGATTTCGAAATTTATATTTCCGCTTGTAAACATCATGCTCCCGAGAAGTTAAGTGTCGTCGATACTTTCACACTTTATGACATCAAACTGTTCCATACTGTTTCACGAGACAAGCATTAGAAGACGAATATTCTAAATTTGAAAACTATCGAAGCTAATGACACAGACAACTTTCCTTTCCAATACACATATTAAAACAGGTCATTTGGCGTGACTTACAAATCCCAATAACAGCAATCTTTAGAAGGATGAAACTCCAACTAAAAATTGAATTATGAAGTACGCAAAACATCTGATCTCTCGAAAGCAAATAAGAAAGCTTCGTCACAGAAGCTCTAATGTTTCAAGCTATAATAATGAAAGCAAATATTAATCATCCGAAATTGAATCAATCCCCAAATCTATCGAAGGGCATTCGGTCAAAGCTAACAAAAAGCTTCTCTTAGAAATACATTCACTAATTGATACATCCTCAGAAATTCAATCCTATGAATCACCGAAGGATGCAAGGTCTGCTGGATAGGAGATGAGAATGGCTCACTGTCTTGTCGTGACATAATGGCAAAGCACATGGCGGGTTTTAAAACATGTTTTGCTGTCTTTTAGAGATTTCTTAATAATGACTTTCAATAAACCAATAAACAGAGGCTCTAATGACATACTACGGCTTTCGTAAGCGTCTTTTCGGTGTTCAGATGGATTTGGTAGTCACTAATTGTACACTGTAGATTCGACTCTAAAACTCATCTTCAACAAAAAATAGAATCAGGATTTTATGTCATTTTCTAGGTTGTAGTACGATTTGATATGAGCGAGACATATTTTTCATTGCAAGGAACCAGTTAAGTTTGATGCATCGGGAGGTTATACAGTGTATAACACACTCTGCGACCTCGACTATGAATCCATATATAAATACTTCAAACAATCCATGGTTTCATTATTTGACTTTTCCGCATTTCAAATATCAAAACTCAGCCTATAGGCGGAAAATGAAAGATCTGCGCATTTCAGTTTTATTATGGGCCATTATTACTTCAGGCATTGCTGCGCGCAAAAGTAGAATGAATTATGATATTTGCCAGTGAGTTTCCACATCAATGTGTCTGGATTTTCTGAAACTCATTCACTTTCATAATAACATCGTAAAATTCTATTATATTTACATCCGTATCAAAAGTTTTGTACATTTCCATGAATTTCAAGCCAAATCATTCGATGGAAATCCACGAAGAATTAAAGGTGCGATAAATATCATTTTATAACGGAACTTGATAATGAAGTATCCGTACCAAGTGCGCTTTTCATCCCTCGAAGCTATCAAAAGAATGCTTCGTTACGACAGTATTTGTTAAAAACGCTAGTACGATCTTACAACGTTGTCCCAAGAAGACAAGAAGGGATTTCTATGCTAGTGACCCTTCCTGTGATTGGTTGCATGCTGTATCGTAGACTACATGAACAGTCTCGAACCAAACACCCTTTGTACATGATGTCATCTTAGCCAGTGCTTTTCAAACTGTGGTATCCGTACCACCAGTGTGGTTCGCGGAGGCGTTTCAGGGGGCACGGGTGAAACATTGTGCATGAGGTAATTTTTCGTAAATTAAAATACAGGTTATTCTTACCTCTAGAATTTTCGATTCATGATTTATATAATTGGGCAAATGATACGCTATTATTCATTTTCAGTTTTTTCAAACTTTTCAAAATATTGATGTAAAGTAGATATAAATTAGCTATTCATCTTTCATAATCAGCAAAATTGTATAAGATAGAAATAATTATCTAGCTTTATAGAGTGGTTGAAAAAAATAGTTATCAGCTTTTGATTTTATTATTGCAGCTTCTTAACTTTCAATGATTGCAAAATGCAGTGTGTATAGCCTAAGCTTCACGATTTCCCTACAGCACCAATTTTCATCATCTTAACTACACTTCCATCATTATCATAATTATTTCTATTAATTTATTGTTTATTACGTGTAGTGGTACGCGTCGGAGATTACGGCTGTCAAGTTGTACGCGATGAGGATAGTTTGAGAACCACTGATCTAAGCGGTCGCGTTGCCAACTATGCTAACTTACCAGATTACCAACCATTCATTCAAACGATCAGTCTAGAAGCCATTTTAGAGTCGAATGAGGCGTGCGAGAGTTCATTTCAGAATTAGACTGACGGAGCTTCAAAATGTAGAAAATCAGAAAATATTGAAATGAATAATCAGGAAACGTCTCTCTAACGTCGTAGCAAAGGCTGAGTTGTCCTCTCTGCAACGTTCATGGGCTAATGTACCTTCTACTTAACTTTCCATTTGATAAGATGTACTGATATGATTTTAACCGATTGGTAGCAATATATCAGCATTACACAATCAGTGCAGTCGATGTGGTTCATAAAGCGATATCTGTGATTGAATCAGTTTGAAGCATAACGGATGCACCGGACCGGTGACATTCTACTCTGATGAGAAAACAGAATTATTTGACAACGACAAGGAACACAGCATCAATCAAAACTACCAACCCTTTCAAATAAATGCAGTTTTTTCTATTATTTTTTTTTACATCTAGGGTAGTTCTTTTGGTGGAAGTCTGTTACACGCACCTATCAGAGAATGGCAATCCGAAGAAGGCAAGTCAATACGGTAGCAAAATAGGCCATCAATTCAGTGATTTGAACCATGGCAACGGCAAGGGGTCATTTAATCGAGGCATTTGAGGCTGAAAACTCAATCTTTCGGCAAGAAAAGAAGGCCTACAATTGTTTATCGAACATAGATGACTGCGCTCTTGAAATACAAGTGTGATTTTCAATTACCTACAAGTGTTCACATTAACTAGCTACAGCTAGCATTTTGCAAGGACGAATGTCATTATCTTATGATATTTTAAGGATTCTCAACTCCGATAGCATGTACTACTGGAGATAGATTAGAAATTGATGGATTGTGGCGTATATCTGGATAAAACCATGGAGCGAGTGGTAAATCAAGTTGCAGTCATTGTGTTGCAACTCGTCATTAAGTGTTTTGGAATTCTTTATTCTCTGAAAGAAGGATGTGTATTAGGATGTGCAGCAATAGATTCAGTTGAATTATTTATGATGCATTTCAAACTACTAAAGTGATTTTACTACAGCTTGTTCTATGGTTCTATGCATTCTATAAGTAGTTGAGTTTTCCTTAGGCAATTTGATAATTCACACTGTTTATGTGCACCGGCACACCATAATTCAATTTTCTTAGCGAAGCATTTGATGATATCCAAATACGGGCGATTTCAAAATGCAGGCTTTTGTTGCTAATTTTGACATGTGTCAAATATTTCGCATATAAAACTGACTCGTCAATCTGTCTAACTTTCTGAAGTATCCTCACTCCACCAAACAGGTAGGCTTTTGTCAAATAGAGGCTAGTCGCTAACTATAGCCGATACATAATAGTGCAGGCCCTACACATTATATTTATTACTACTTATTATTGCCTATTATAAAGATTGCAGAGTGCCAGTTCGCCTGGGCAAAGAATAGAAAATGTCCTCAGACCTGAGCAAATTAAGCACGAAATTCCTTGGCAGCCGTGGACACTGCGCTTCACCCTACAAGGGCTCGTCAGTACGGCTCGGAATGGCCTAAACTAGCTTAAAATATCTAGAATGGTTGAACAAGTTGAAGGACTGCACGACAGGTAGAGCCAGGATATACAGCCACAGAGCAGCCTGTTGTGCAGTCGTTCAGCTTGTTCAGCCATTCTAGATATTTTAAGTTAGTTTGGGCCATTCCGAGCCCTTGTAGGGCGAAACGCACCTTCTACGGCTGCCAAGGAATTTTCGTGTTTATTTTGTTCAAGTCTGAGGACATCATTCTATACCGTATATTACAATGGGAAAAATGAATTAGCCATTCGTAATAGATTCATTCGAAAAGGAAGTTGCGGGATTTTCAGAAGTTCCTTTTCTGTCATTTTAAAAATCTATCTAGCATATTTTTGCCACAGGACCGGGGACTAAATTGGTCCATTGAACTTCAGCAGGAAAGGTGTTGATTTTTATATTTTAAACATATGTCTACTAAATAATTATCATGCATTGAATTAGCATCATTGAGTTGACACAGTTAACTGATATGTTTGAAGTTTGAGTCATCTGACCTCAGACGACCTATCGTGATGTTTTTCTGAACAGAATTGACAGGATTTTTTGATAAGTTCATTCATTCATAATGGCATTCAAGGGGGTTGTTGATAAGCTTCCACTTAGCTCCACGGGGAAATGATAACTTCAAGGTTCTTATCTTCAATGCACTTCTTTTATGTCATCTTGGTCGCTTTAATGTTATCGTCTTTTTCAATACTTGTAATTCTAGCCTTCTTAGTTATAGAGTCAATTAATTATATAATTGATTTTAGAGTTGAGGAGGCTTGTTGCGAAGCCCACTCCCTGGCGTGGCGTCATGTCATAGCGTTCTTTCCGATAAAAGGATCGAGCATAGTACATTATTGATTGACACGAGGACGGATAAGTGGCAACTTGCAATTAATAACCTAATCAAAAAGAAGTTGAATAGTCCTTAATAACATCAATTTATTGACGAGGAGGATGATCGGTTGCTAAATCGCTTGTTTCAACAGACCAACAGAGCACCTTCTATTACAATCACATTAAATATGATAATCTTAAATGATATTCATTTTCCCTTTCTGCAATAAAAGATGAAACGGACTGCCTTCTTCTATATCTTTTGTTGCTTACTCATTTTAAGTAATCATTCCACATATTTTCTTTACTTTTCTACTTCTTTGCCGTTTTTCTTTTGTTGCTGAGGGACATTCAAAGCGCATAGGCTCGTCCACTTCTCTTAAGCTTTGATTAATGTGAAGGTTATAATATGGGAGGTAGAAGGTTATAAAATGGGATCCATGAATAGGTGCACTCTCCTTTATGTCGATTTGCAGCTCCTTCTTGAACCTGCTCAAAACTCGAAGTTCATTAACATCTAAATGTCTGAAATAGCAATTACTAAAGAAATGGAGCAGGAGCCAGATGGTTATTTGGCCTTTTGAAAGCTGTAGATGCGTTGCTATCACTTACACAAAGTGAACCGCTGGCCTTCCTGACTTCTTGTTAATGCCACTGATAAGAGATGATCATGATCATTCAAAAATCGCACGCGGAATGAAATAGAAAAATCACTTCATCCTATGAGTCAAAGAGCTTACATGCCTATATTACTCCGATAAGGGTGAACGCACATAAGAAAATCATTAAGTATATAACTTATTGCTAGACGATATTAGTAGACAGGTGGAGAACAAATTTTCAGTAGTGACAGAAATTGCAATCCTCCACAAGCATTTTATTGCTCATTCTTTTAGATCTCGAGAGTCCAAGAACATCAGCTCCTAAGAGGTCGGAAAATACTGCTCATCAACGAAAAATCGATTTTTGAACTTTTGTGTCCACGTTTTTGATTTCCATTTTTCTAAACGGCCTTGCAACGCTCCTTTGATAGATGGCTGGTTCATTGAAGTCATATTGCTAGTAATAGCTTTATGAGATAAGGAAGTGTCAGATCTATGGATGCAAATATGTCATTTACCATTGCTAATCGTTTATCGTTCATCATCTGCACTGAAATGGGATTAAAAAAAGTCATTCACGACTTATTAAAAATGAATGATTACTATATTTATTTTGCAGTATTCAATGTCAACAAGTTCTAACCACAATCATTTAAGTAGCAATGAAAATGAGATATGAGCATGCAACATGCAACGCTTCAGTCACGTTGGAAACATGGCACGTGGGTGGCTAAGAACATACAATCGATCACCGAATTCATGAGAATACTGAGAATATTGTTGGAAAATCAAGCATAATTAAGATCATAAGTGGACAGAGACGGATGTGCATGTAAATTTGCGCACTAATGCACCGATGATATCTGCTAGTTCATTTCGGGGGTTTTCTAAGGTCTTGAACGGATCAACAGTGGAAATGACTTTCAACCGCCAATGAGCCTCGTGGTCGTTACATCTGTTCATCAATGAGACAGATTACTAAGTACAAGCCAAGTACATAAACTTGTGTAAGTTTAGTATTTATATTATTTTCATTATAAACTTTAGTATATATACTATGTACATAAACAATACACTACCACAAATGCCTTTACGATTTGATTACATGCGCGTATAGATAGTGAATATATTATTTCAAATTACATGTACATCCAATATACATGTACCCAGTTCTGCATCTTTCAACAAACAAGTGTCAACATAGCTACTTTTGAATACAAAGGCCACGATAGAGCATACACATTGCATTTTATGGAGTTGCAGACTTTTAAATAGTTCAACCTAGTTCAATTTGACAAAAATTAGATTATCCTTTAAAATGGTCTTCAGGCAAGGAATAGCAATCCAGATCAAATTTGATATCAAAAATAAAAAGGCCTAAATTCGATTATTCAATTCAATCAAATTATTTTGGAGTCATTTTTAATAATTAAACTTGAGGATGAGCCAATTTTATCTTTCAAATGCGGAAAACTTGGGTCCTATAATAAAAGCTTTGACTTGGATCTTGAGGAATTGACTCCTCATTGATACTATACGCCTGCATAACCCAAAAATAGATACCTTGTATGCAGACAGACAAGGTTAACTCTGTTATATTGTCTCTCATTACAGTTGTTCTAAAAGGAAAAAGGAATTTCTATTTTTTGATGAAATATGTGTGAGATTAAAGGCTTGCTTCGTGAGAGCTCTTCGATATCTCTCTCATCATATTACGTGAAGAACTAATATATCCTTGATCAAACGAAATGGTTTGTACTCCCATATGAAGTATCAACCGCGAAGAATCCACAATGCAAATAGAATTACGTAACATTCATGGAGTCTAATTACTTAAATGAAGTACAATCAGCATTTCATCAGCATTTCGTTTCAATTTGAGAGACATTTAGATTGCTAAGATTTACTGAGGATCGGCATGCAAGAAGATTAAGTTAAATCAAGAGATTGAATTACGGATTGCCACACGACAGGGAGACTCAAACGGGCATGAACCTGATGCCGTAGTTCTCAATTTCTGTTTCCAGCATGCGTATTGAGACCGTGAAAATTTCTATTGATATATAAATCAATATGTATATATATCATGACATCAAAAAAATTGATGCATGCAAGAATGTGAATAATACAAGGAGATGTACAAGGATTTTTTGTACTCAATTTGCTCTTCAATTCAATCAAACTCCCTCTAAGTCATAGTCCAGCTGCCAGAACGAGTCTGCAGTGCAGGGAACGAGGCCGAAAATGAGACTTTTACAGAATAATGTACACCCTATTCCTACTACGAATCTGCCGAGTTCTAGCTAGTTCATCTTCTTGTCAGGCAGGATCAAAGAAATGCACATCTTTATCCAATGGGACGCAGATCGCAGTTTTGGCAAAATGAAATTAGTCACATAGTCTTAATGAACCAATTAGTATTTATTAGTCTATAAAATGACACAAGCGTTCGCATCGATCAACGGGCTTTGCACTTACAAAAACAACAGACGTACACGCTACAGATGAATACACATGTTGTGAACAATCAGCTTTATAGCTGGGCTTTATTAGCCTTTATCTACAGGTGTTCCCATGCTGTAGAATTAATATACATGGATTTCCATGGATGTATTTTAATAACGTTTTTCAGCGGTTTAATAACAATAAAGCCTATAATTAATGAGGAAATATTATCTTCACAGTTTTATCTGAGTATATGAAGTCATGAACATTGATGTAACCACAGAATTAGACCGGTCGTCTCTTCTTCTGTTTGACTAGAAAGGAAACATTGAACATCTAACGTTAATAAAATGGCACAATCTGCTGACATAATACCACAGGAATCGAACAATGAGCAGCCAGTTCAGCATTAAATACGCCAAATTGTGCGAAGCTTCAGTGTCTGCTATCAACCGGATCACACAGCATAGAGACAGTCGATTTCAAGTTTCACAGAGAAGTTTGTGAACGTTTTTTCGTGCGCCTGCTAACTTTTTAAATAATGATCGGAGGACCCTACATTATCGAGAAAACTTTTGCGCAATGATCTGAATTCTTCAAATCTGAAGGAATCGTGGCGATCGGAGCCTTTTGAAGGAATTCAGAGCAATCCACAAGCGACGCACAACTATTTTTCCTATCTCTGCAAGGCATTAAAAATTTCTTTTTGCCCACTTAATAAGTTCCTGCATGTGCCATTGTTTTGAATCAGTTTGAACTTCTAGCAAAGTGATGCCGTTAAACAATCTAATTCTGTGGATGTAACTGTATGTATGCAGACTGACGCATTAAGCTGTTGAAAATTGTCTAAAGTCCGTAGGCCCGTGGGATTCCCATGGATTAATACTATGAGATGGGACCGGTCTAGGAGTAAAAAACTCGTCACATGCACATCCCTGTAGACTTCGGATGCATTATCTTCCTTGACTGTTCCGCCCACTTTCGTGTGCAATAAAAAGTCAAAAGTACCCTTTCAGATTATCATCAAATCCATTCTCTCAGACACACTTAGCCTTCATTGTCCCATTTTCATTGCTTTCTCAAAGTCTATTTGACCAACAGCATTAAACATCAATATTCGTTCCCGATGACTTCCGGTTTAGCAAATTTTTGTTAAACCCAAACCACTCATCCGAGAAGTACTGCTATCAGATATTTTGTGCTCTGTGAGAAAATGGAGTTAAAAATACATTTACTCAATAGTCTAAATATATCTCAATCGGTTCTTAATTAAATATTCTATTGTTGCATCAATCCTTTCACCGCCCATCTATCTTTATTCACATATCTACATTATTGATAAGAACGATCGACTGGTATTCTGTCATGCTTCGCCTCATGACCTATCCCCTATCAGTTTCAAGTGGAAACAGACGGTAAGACAGCAGACCAAAGAATTCCCGGAAGAGTTCAATGACCTTTTGCTGATAGAAAAACGACTTCATTTATCCAACTAGATCATTTGATCTTTCCGATGCGATATTCACAAACATTTCAGAGACTTGAATTTCTAAATTCGCCACCAATCCAAAAATACATATACGCATTACAGTCAGAATATCTCCACATTACTGCGAAGTTGCTAAGTGAAGGATAAATAGAACGAAGATCCGCACCAATGTCACATCCTCCTATCTCCTTCAATTATCGATCTTTTAACATATCAACATGTAACAAAAGCCATTATTCAATGATATTTCAAGAAGCTGCAAGAATGGCGTAATGTCTGCACCAGACTTCAAGGCCTATTTAACATTGTAATTGAGGTTGCACAAAATCGCTTGAGCGAACGCTTAAATAGCGAGAATGAGGTAATATTTGTGATGTTTGTGGAATATCATTCCAAGCTATATAATACAATAATGCATGAAAAGAACGCCGCGTTGACGCTGTTTAAACGTGGGGACTGACTTGAAAATGAACAGGAACTTTATGACATTTTCCAATCCTCCAGATAAAAGTTCATCAATTCTAGTTGAATGATTGTTTTTGAAGAATCTTCACCTTTGTCAAAACAAAGAAAAGATGGAAGTTACTAAGCTACCTAATCATATTTTTACTAAGTTACATCGCACAAAGAGAATGAAATGTCAGATATTCTAGGATAATCAGAAACCGGTTCACACGACTCTTGAAAGTATATCAGGACGCTATTGGGCAAGGAAGTTGGCTTGGATATGCTGATTCCACAGACGTGTCGTGAGAGCAAAATATTCCAGCGACAAGTCTACACCCCCCCCCGAAAACTATAAACAAAATTGTGATCTGATTGAAAGTGAGGCAATTCCAAGAATATTAAATGTTTAGATCAGGGGTATCGACAACCTAAACCAACCCGCGGGCCAATGAATAAGGTTTAACTTCCTGGCGGGCCGCAATCCCTGAAGAGTTCATTATACGAAAAGGAATCTTTGTTGCTACTTCTATAAGCATTTCGCGAAATTTAACAATCATATCTAATTGCAAAAGAAAGAAAGTGGAAAGTCCTCCTGCCATTCTGTTAACAGGGAAGCAATAAAATAGCTCATACCTTTAATTTATGATGCCATCTATGAATCAGTAAAGGAAAACACTTTGTTGGGCTCTAAGTTGAATAAATATTTCTTTTATGCGAGCTTTCGGACTTTGTCCGTCGTCAGGCGAATTCGTGGTACATTACACATTTGGGTTATGTTGATAGAGATGCAGTCTATGCAATACAAAATAGCACAATATTAATTGAAAAGGAGTCGCGGGTCGCAGGTTGCCGACCCCTGGTTTCTACCTTTATTTGACCAAAAAGTTGAAATGTTCATACTAACATGAAAAATCTTAGTTTTTACACCAAGCAATTGAATTCAACTGATTTGATAGTAATAAAATGCGATCATAACAGGCAAGTACAAAATTAAAAATTAATTTGACTATGTACTTCATATTATCACGACTGATGTTTAAATCTTTGGTTTCAAATGGGCGCTATTCATCTGAAAATCATATCACTCTAAATAAGTGTTATTAACGCTTCTATTGTGGCCTCCACAATTCTCAAATCACAAACAGTAGATTGAAATTTGTGTTTACAAAATACCAGGTCCCATCCGCTCACAAACCAGGGTGGGGGCCGGGAAGCTCATTCAACTATGGCCAAAATCTCTGGCAGATTGAGTAACATGCAAGTTCCCATCAAGTGCAAACTACACTTTATCAGCGTCATCAGAATATCATATATTTTCAAGCCTCACTGGAAATGTAAAAAAAGAAAAATTGTTAAGTATTTATTATTCCAGAGAACAAGTATTTGCCATGAAAATTACATAAAATATTTTCTTCATAACACTGACTGATTTTAATTCCACATTTTCTTCCCGCCAATTTCATGCAGTCGATGGAGACATTTTCTTCTGACAGCTCACCTTTCACGAAAGGACGATTATGAATTAGAAGACCTCATTATTGTATAGAAAAACAAAAGATGGCGTACGTTGACAATGTAAAATTTTCCTCTGGGAATGAAATATTGTTGCTTTCACAGCAAATTTCAAAACTGAAGCATTTGTCCTCAACATATTTAGTAGGAGTTTATATTATCCTATCCATCATTCAGATTGATAACGAAATTGGTTGTAAATCATTTCGAAACGTCAAAAGGAAAAACCTACATTAACATCAGTGCAAATATTCTCCCTGTAGCTACTGTTCGCTTTAAGGTGATGTATGATTACTCCAAAACAGAATATAGAATCTCATTGAATGCTGACACGGACTTCGCGGTCTGTATATATGGCATGCGCAATGTAAGCATATTTCTGGTTGGTTGATTGGCCAGTTTAGTGGTCTACGTGGCACATTGGTTAAGTGCTTGGCCTAGCGATCTTCCGCTTTAGAGGTCGAGCCCCGAAAGTGCCATTGGAAGTCGTCAGGAAGGGCATTCGGACTAAAAAGATCACAACGCTCCAGATAAAAGTCTGACTATGTTAGCACCGTCGAAGCCCCCGGTACGAGGGAGAAATGACGTTAAACCATTCATTTAATCATTCATTGATTGGCCAGTTGCCGGTGTGCTGGTTCTGACTGCGAAGATATCACTTAGACTCACAATATATTTAATCTTAAAATCCATCAAAATGTGCTAATTCGATGTTCTCGATAAACCAATATTTAATATCATAAAAATTCGATCCTAAATTGCATTGAAATACTGGAATGGACATGCACACTAAAAAATCAACAAAGCATAATTTGACTTAATAATTGTCAACCAGCTAATCGACTTTGAGTGAAATTAAGAGAGACGGCCTGACAAATGAGCGCAAGGTGAACTTATATGAATAAAATATGACAAAGTTGATAGTCTTCATCACCTTGGGATGTCCATTTTTTATGACATGGTTTAACCATGTCTTCACTCTTCAGGCCGGCCACTCAAACCTGATGTTCCAACAACCGATTATTTAGTCAAACGACGTTTTGTTGAAGTTTCAGTGTGCATGTCAGTTCCAGTATCAAAAGAATAAAGGAACGAATTTTTATGGCATTAAATATTGGCACTCGAGAATATCGAATTAACAGATTGTGATAAATTTTGAGACCAAGCATGTTGCAATTTAATTACTTTCCAGTCACCAACCGTAAAAGTCCATTCAGTTATCGGGGTTTGGGTAATAACAGGCTCCTAGGATCCTCTGATAGCTGAGGAGTCCACCTTTCCACTATGCCATGGAAGTCACGCAGACATCGATTAAAAAATACTTGAAAATGTAAAAAGAGTAATTTAGTAAAATGAAAGCTGTAAATAGACGTGGGATACTGCATGCGTAATGACTAATGAGAGATAATGAGGGAGTTATCGAGTTTGAGAAAATTGAATTCTTTTAATCAAGTTACAGGCAATTAAGCAAAATAAATGAACATTCTATTATGTTGAACTCAAGTTAATCATCTGCTTGCGATAGAAATGATAAAAAATGACTGTCGACCACCATGACGAATGTTCTAATGTTTTATCAATAATTTCCAATTTCACGATGATTCAGAAATTCGGATATTATGAAAATATGACGAATGTAATGAGTCGCCCAGACAACTCAACAACAGCAGCATCATAGTTGAAGGAGAAACAGGACAAATGCATGAGAAGCAATTTGAGATGTTTTTGAAATGAAACCGTGCGTTACAACAAAGACTCGGTGAAAGTTACGACGAATGAATATTCGATACTCTGTTCGATAACAATGGGTGTAAAACGCTGAGTTAACTTCACTAATACGAACATATATATGAATGTAGAAGACAATGTGAGAATTACAAGCAGAAGTTGTTAGAAAATTCATCAAAACACATTGAAGATGAGGCAACATAGATTCGAAGCAGTGCGTCGAGTACTAAATCAAGTTTTCCGCTTTCTTGTTTCTCTTAAATTTTTATGAGTTACTTAAACTAATGAATATTGACTTTGATAAGATATTCTGAAATCATATTTTTAAACATAATTTGGAATCAGGCTATACCTGTTTTAAACTTTTTATCAGATCCTTGTAGTTAGTTTGACATGAGAGTCTTAAGTTTCCTTTCATACCAAATCAAATGGGGTAAAAGTGAACCAGCAACAACCCAAGTATTTAAGTAGTATGACGTTGACATGCGACAGTAAACTTGCGAATAGCATGTAATCCACTACAGGTGCTCTATTTCACGCATCAAAACAGCTTTTGTGATGTCGATCCATTTAATAGGTTGCTCAATTGAAGAATAAAATGTAAAATGATGTAATCAAAGAAATACATCATCCTTCTTTGTTTTAAACATATAAAATCTCTAGTCACACTAGATTAAATACTGGAGGTCTGCAATCGTTGAAAATCTACCTTCAGCACAACACGATGTTTTCAGTCGAGACGCGAATACGACTGAACTCCTCTACCATCACACGAATTTTGATTACAACCGCATGCATCTAACGCGAAAGTAACACGAAATTTATCTTCCAAATAATTCATTTAAAGTTTGAAAATCAATGCGAAACAATAGTTCACAGGGGAAAATTCACCAGATCAAAGAAGCTGCAAAGTATTTGAATTGGATAAGAAGTTCTGCAATTGCTGTCGAAAGACTGTAGATCTGAAGCTGATCTAATACAGAGCCGTTCATCAAGATCATCTAGACTCAGAGAAACATCTTTACGACGACCCCCGCCGCTGAAAGTGCATGATCCCTTGTAGTGGAGGCTGTGATGACAAGAATGGCGGTGGTGCGCACAAGCCGCCATTGCTTTATTTATTTGTCTTGATATAATGAGACAGTGCCCATCTGTTTCTATAGCCAGCCGAACGATGTGATCGTGGCAGCAGGAAGCTAGCTTACTGGTAACAACATCTGCTTCACTCTCACTATCCCTCTGTAAGTTGAATGCTAAGAAAGAATGCATTCTGCACCTATTTTGAAAGTCTCATTCATGATCCTACCAAAATTTGACCCAGGTCTCCAAAGACGTACAGTGAGCACTCTACCACCACGCTACTACGTCAGTCAAATTAACGAAGAGTCATAAAACTCAATAAAACATATATAACGCGTAAATCCTCTATTAAAAATCTTTGGTTTTTGGCGGGCATTTTACCGCCTGTAGAACTCTAACCGACCAATACAGCTGACTCCGTTCTCTCGGCCGGCAGAAAGGTTGAGGATAACTCAAAAACGTCATGCGCATGCGCCTTTAGAGATAGAAATATCGTTATATGTGGATAGCAGTTATTCCCAGCGAATGAATCTGATAGTTTATCACAATAGTTTTGAAGAAGAATAATGATGTTGATGCTAAGTTGGGGTATTCCTGGTATTGAACTAAATGTTGAGAAAACCACAAAACAAACTGAGCGTAGATCCGTTGAAAAAAGGAAGCAATCGATAGAAATTTAACAGAGAATGGATAGAGACAGCGCAATCTGTAATGGATAGGCTTCTACGAGTAATAAAAAATCTACGAGAGTTTTTATAGCCAAAATAAAATTCAAATCTCACTTGATTTGAAATAGTTGACTCCATCGTTGGATGCACCTTTCCATGCACACACTGAAGTGAGTGCACGAACTCGCAACTATATCCATAAAATGGCATTTATTATGATAAATGTCCAGATCGTCCTTAAGTTGTTTCTCAGTGGAGTCCTCCATGAAGAGTGTATTTTGAATTGAAAGTACACAAACTCTATAGACTCTACAAACTCTCCTGCAAATTTCCAATGATCACAGACCACTAGGAATAAAATTCTGTCATCACATAAAAATGTTCAGAATACCTTTTGTAGCGCACGAAGACCAGTGGATCGAACTGATAGATTGAAGAGCACAGTGACCTCTTCACATTTATACTTTCTTCTTTATGAATGACTGTCCGTGACGAAACACATATAATTCCAGTGAACTGTCAGAAAATAGCCATGTGTAAATGGTGAACTATGAAGAACCTGTACCGATTAAAAAATGTAGACTTCACTATTACTAAGTGTTGGGTGTGATTATCAATTTCCAAGGATAGGAAACCGACTATCTCGAATTTGTGCGATTGTCTTCCCGGCTATTTCATCGAAACTAAACACTAATTGCTAATTGATCATAAATTGACGTAAATTAAATTTTGCTATCATTATTGTGAATTCCATATCAGAACCACACAATGTAATTGATTAATTTTCAACATCTAAAACTAATTTCTGTGATTTATGCAAAGCATGTAACGTCTAAAAATAACAATGTATTCACATTCGATTAAGTCCTATAATTCACTAACAAATTAATTATGACCACGCACCATGGCAAACAAATTTTTGTGATTCGTCAGTTGAAGGTCTTACTGAAACATATACTAATTACATGCGCACATGTTTAGAATAAAGCTTAAGGTTTAACTGATGCATCTTTGAATTTGTCACTTTTTTGTAATTACGGAATTAGGCTGATAATCAAAGCAATTGTTGCGTCTTCATATGAATCTGCATACTGAAATCAAACTGAAACAAAATGGAGATTCTTAAAAGCATCACCAATTAAACCTGAGTGTGGATTGCAAAATCAAATTCAAAATTAAGAATTCTAGACACAAGGACGAAATAGTAGTTATTCTTCAGGGCTCAAAATTGAAAAAAACTTAACTTGAACCATTTGTGCAGTATAATCGATTAATTCGATAATGAATGGATAGCTCATATTAATCACTCGTACATAAGTGAGATATCCTACCTTGACAATGTTAACAAACCTTAATTGTCACGTCGCCATAATAATTAAACATTGTGAAGGACAATCAAGAGAGTAATTTTCCAAAGAGAAACAACATCTGAGGCTGATAAAAACAAGTGATTATAGCTTTATTGATGCAGCACTGTGAACAATTGAGTTATGAAACCTTAATCAATTTAATTGATGAAAAAGTACATAAACATTCTTGCACACAGAACAGGTATGAAAAACATCAAAGAGACAATGTAGAAGTAAATTTGCTGATAGCGAAAACAGAAGATCAGAAGTAATTTCCTAATAATGCATCCATTCAATGAGAGTAAAATTGTAGGGTTTCATTGTCCTACATTAGTCACAGCAGGCTGCAGATATTTCTCCGTTACATCATCGAATTGCAATAACTACGTCAACGCAATCGACAAATGCTTCAATACCGAATTCAGTTACCCTCACCCACTTCTACTATGAATCTATGCGGGCAAATATGCAACATTTGCGTTCCATTCCATTTTGAACTATTTCTTGCAGAAATATTGATTTCAATACTTTTTCAAGCTTAATGTTGACACGGATTCTACATGACACTGAAAACGACAGTTACAATGACACAAAGCACGTGAATATGTTTAATATCAGTTACCTATAACTGTACACAAGGACAAGCCTAAGAACTCTTTATTACTTAATGAAAATTCAATGAATTCTCATTCTTCCGTAAGAAACAAACTGATTTTCAGAAGCATCTCAGATTACAAAGTATTTAAAATCTTAGGAAAGTAAATTCTGCTAACTTTCTAATCAAAATCAAATGCATTACCTGATGAAACTTTAATTCTAATTCTCGAAAGATTAAGTATATTTGAACGAAGCAAGCTTTTAGAGTCCTATGTCAATAATTGTCTAGAAATTCTGGGTACAAAATAAAAATTGCCACTCTGTGAAGTTTAATAAGACAAGTCGTCGTACATATTTCCCGGAGCGCACCTACCAAAACCAGTAAAAATGTTATCTTCGTATTCATGCGTTGAACAAAGGACTTAAATGAGAGTTGAATTCACAATGCGTACACAGCTCTGTTCAGAGATGCCGTAAAATTACTCTCAAAGCAAGCCGTAAGTTGTCAAAGAAGCATAGATTGCCGAGTATAGCCCACGATTTCCACAGCCTGCGAAATTTCATGTCGCGACGCGAATTTTCTGAATTTTGCTGTGTCGTCGCAGATTCCTAAAGTTTCGAAGATATCGCTATATACATGGCTTTCAAACTTGCTTTCTTGAAATAAGAAAAGTTCGAAAAACATGTCAGGGCAAATCCTATGACATCAAAAATTTCAAATCTATTCTTAATAATGATAATATAAGTTAATAAAATTCGTTTATTGAATCAAAACTTCAATAATAAGAATCGTGAGGCAAAATCTACATAAGTACATTAAGTTGTTAAGTCACAAACAAGTAAGCAATAACAATCAATGCATGCACTATAATCATAATTCGTAACAATTGATGAAGTAGTAATGCAAATGACAGAGATAATTTCTGGTTTTACTACTCTCTCTCGGTTTCATCTGAGCAATTTGTGCTCTCATCAATCTACGTTGCCTGAATGTTGTATGATTAATTGAAATCCTATTGTGCAGTGTTTTACAACGCTGACATGTGACACCTTAAACCATTCTTGATTTTCGTGCATTTTTCGTTTTGAAATGGCGACCAACACTTTCGAGTGTCTTTGAAAGTAAAAA
Source organism: Prostheceraeus crozeri (assembly GCA_907163375.1). Classification (NCBI taxonomy): domain Eukaryota; kingdom Metazoa; phylum Platyhelminthes; order Polycladida; family Euryleptidae; genus Prostheceraeus; species Prostheceraeus crozeri. The sequence continues at coordinate 749,043 of CAJQUW010005950.1, read as the reverse complement.
TTCCACATGCCCTATTGCTTCGAATAGTAGCCGCGACCTGAAAAACCGCAATTTTCGTGTTTGTACATAGTGCATATAGTGCTTTCGATGTGATTGTATTGACGATGCTACGTTTAGGCTATTGTAAACTCATCAGCGCAACTTAGAAAGGTCGAATAGATCTACATAAAATCATGGAGTCTGATCGCATCACATAAAAGCTGTGTGCAAAAAAACAAGTTCTGATAGAAGCCAATCGACAATATTTCTACGCAGCAATTGATATTGATCGTACGTATTGGACCTCTATAAAAGTGAAAGTGACTACTTGCCTTTTCACTTATTAGTCAGCTTACAAGATAAAATTGTACCTAATAGTGCAAGGGCAGCATGGGTTTCATTGTCAAAAATTACGAAAGACCTGCACCAAAGTCCTTAAATGTTTAATTTTTACCGAACCTTCCAGAAACGTACATGGAGGCATACTTAAAATGAAGGCATTGCTTAGCATGCAACAGTACTAGTGCAACCATTCAAACAGCAAATGCCTACACAGATGTAAATGGGACTATCCTTTGCATATTCCCTGGATTCATAGCTTCGAGAAGAAGTGCGACTATTAGTCGAAGACAGCATGGTAAATTGATTTTTGTGCTACTTCGTGTGCCTAAGACGTTCAATTTACAATGCATATTACACATCGCACGTATTGATCTACTGCTATTTAGTAAGACATTGAAAAGAATGAAAATACAGCAAATGAAAATATGAGCCTTGAATACGGGTATCATACTTTATTTAATACACGGCATGTTGACGATAATAAAGAAGAAATATTAACAATATAATACCTGTGCCGCTGAAAATCGCATGCCCTATTGAATTGTTTAGAACTAACTTTGTACTTCCCAGAATCGTAAAGGGCATTACATGATTCTGATTCATTCCACCAATTCATCTTGTAATTTGATTAACACAAATCTCTTCGGAAAGGACTTGTCTCTTCAGTAAAACTTATAGGCGACTACTTATACAAGAAAGTCCTCATTGACATCTCTATTGCCCCACCAGTAGGTTACACGATTGGGTTAATCCAAGTTGACCTCATTTCTCAACAACTTCGTCATCAACAGACAGAGATTACTACTCGCGCCTCACCAACTTCGTTAAAGACAATGTAAAAAGCCAGTGCCTATACCATCATCATCTCTACCGTGTGAATTGATCAAAACTGAAATAAAGCTGCTTATTCATTTGCGATAGGTAGCAAGTTAATCACATCCGTTTAAGTCGTATTAGCACCTCGAAAAGAAGTGACATACTATCTTACAGTTGGACCACACATACGTCTCTACAATACCTCAATGATGACGAGAAATGGACGAGGCGACCTAAAGGCATTAAAATCACCTCATGGCCTTCGTCCCCTGACTTTGTTAAATCAGGCAAATAATAGATAACCCGGTAAATATGCGAACAAGAGGCCAGTAGTTGTAAACACGGGTATTTTGATATCTATCGAAGAAACTGTTAATCATTACGGCAGTCATTTCTTTTCTCTTTAAATCAATATCAATTCCAGTGAAAAGAGTAAATGAAGATCCTGCTAATATTGATACAACAATAGGAAAACATTTGCTTTTCCATTGCAAATATCGCATTGATCAAAACTGCGTTTACAAGTTAGTTGTTGAAAGTGTCAACATTATCAAGTTAACAGCAGCCCGTCTAAGAAATCGTTTCACAGGTCAACAACTTCTTTCTTCACGTCTAGCGATCGAAACACTATTTTTGAATGGCACGAGATTCGTGTTTTTTTCCGCTATTCCTCGTCGTGCAGCTAAAGAAATTACACAATGTCTTGCTTAGTCATTTGCGAAATGCATTTCAGTACTGAACAAGCTCAGTAATAGTCCGGCAGCCAGATCGAGTTTCTACAGGGAAAGAGGCCAAAAATGACACTTTCACAGAATGATGTACACTCTATGCCTACTACGAACCTGCGCGTCTGCCGAGCTCTATTTGGTTTCTCTTCTTGTCAGAAGGATGCATCTGAATCCAATGGGACGCAGACTCAAGCTTTTGGCAAAAATGAAATTTTCTTTATTTCTCTGATTAAGCGAAAAGTACTAAGCCCAGAGTCATAATTTTTGACATGGAAAGTCTTCGGGCTATTTCCTATCATATTCATGCACCCCGGTCAATGAAGCTAAAAGCATTGAAAGTTGTCAAGTCTCCTGATGTCGGAAAGCACTATCATTTTAAGTGATTCAATCCACATTTGACCACACTCTCACATACATCGCCCACATGCCAACATAGCATGCATCAAACACATGCCCATCATAGGATATGACTTGAAGACATTCCATGTCAAAAATTATGACTCTAGACTTAGTATTTTTAACTTCATAAGTGAAAATACCAAAAATTTCATTTCAACCAAAAACTGCATTGTGCGTTCCATTGGATTCAGATGTGTTTTTCTTTGATACTGTCTGACAAGAACAGTAACCAGGTAGAACTCAGCACACGCGCAGATCCGTGGTAGGCATAAGGTGTACATCATCTTGTGAAAGTCTCATTTTCGGCCTCGTTCCCTGAAGAAACTCGCTACATTTGCCGGACTAAAATGATTTCTTTGTTTCCTCGAAAAAGTGGTGGCTCTGACCGTACGAATAGAGACCAATATCAATGACGCATGAACCGCTATGAAATCAACGAATCTAACAAAATATAGTCCTTGTGTAGAGTCTATCTTGATGTCATATAGATTGATGATCCACAGGATCTTTGAAAAGAATTGTGAGCATGAATATGATATATGAGCATTCCTATCAATATGTGAGCATGATGTTGACGCATAAACGTTATAAACGATAATAGACAATATTAAACATAAATCATATTTTGCAAAAAATACTCTAGCGAATGTGGGACATCATTTTCATCACAACTTTTTAGCATCAGTTTTCGATGATTTTGTTGTTGGCAGATGTTGTTGATGTCTTCGCAACTGCGCTGGAAAAGTCATCAAAAATTCAATCAATGCTGTCACAACTTCTGTATAATGTGATACCGATTTCCAATACTTTTCACAAATCTTTCAGATGATAATCTATGGTGGCTCTTAGAACAAAATTTGTGTGCACATGTGATTGCCAAAAGAAGGATTTTGCCTAAATATATATATATATATTCTACTACAAATGGCATACAAAACACGTCAATTGAGTTATCTTTTCTAACAAGAAATGCAGAATTCATACAGCAAAAATGCACTTGTCTTGCATGACAGCAATAACTTGTTTCAGTAAGCCTTCTAGAAAAATGCATAGATCAAGTTTTGATGAGAAAGCTGCCAAAAATCGAAGATATCTGGTCTTCATATGCAAGACAGACATGAAAGCGTCCTGTTACCATCCATATGGCACCTAACCTTATCCATTCAGGGATTCGATTCGGAAAACCCTGTCCCATTTATTCTCTAATCTTTTTAAAGCCTCCCAAACTAGACTTTTAGTATTCCAACCCAGACAAACATTCCGCCGCAACTTGTTGACTTGGACCGATGAAAAGGCAAATTTACAACATTATTTTGAATAGCCACGTTTTGCAGAATTTTCATCAATTTTGAATGAACCCTTTAAGCGAAAAGTTTCGATTGCCAATGTGAACACAGTATTCTTTAGATATGAGTCTATGAATCACATCGTGAAAATTTATAGAATATCGAATAGAGCATTTGAAGTTCAAATGTAATGCACATGTAAACACTGCTTATAACATGGGTGCTTATGGGTTATCTGTCACACCTCCCCAATTTTCAAAATTGTCTAAAATCTGCATAAATGCATGAATCGTCACAAAACTTCAGGCACACGTACTTGAGTATATTTTCTACCCACAGACAAAAATTTATGCAGATCGGACAAGTACTTTTGAATTAGAGGCGATGACATGAAGTGTAGCGATGTCAACAGCTTGATCTGACTTCGTCTGTTCGACGTAGTATTGTCAATCGTGTCTCCATTGTTCTCTCCCTCTCCGTCTCATCCAGTGCTATTTGAAATCTTCCCACGACCACTACCCGACCACACTCCTTGTCAAATATATTCGTGCAAAGGATGTGGCCTGGGGGGGGGGAAATAACACATAAGTACCTTCAGAATTTATAGAAAGAGAGGGGAACGAGCCGGCCCTCCCGAGAACAATGCCCCTCAGAGTCCATCATAGATACGGCCCAGATTATCACTTGAGATCTCAAATATCTGATCGATTGCTCGACGGATTAGATGGGTAATGTTAATGTTTGAAGATTTTTCAATATTTCGACCATTTCTTCATTCGTCAGACTTACTAAGATAAAGAATGTCGAGTAGATTTGTTATCGAAATCTTAGTTGGTAAATTCACATTCTTCATATGTATCTAGATCCCATGTCAATCAAAGATTCATGCATTGCCGGAGAATGTCCACATTCAATCACATTTACATCACACAAATTTTCATTTCCGATCAGACGATAGATTTAAGTTGTTGTCTACTGCGTAATTTTGTTTTCAGACAAAGTGGAAGTCCATGGATTGCTCAGAATCTTGAATTCTACTTCATACACGTTTCCATGGTTTGTAAGTAACAACATGTGGATTTCCGATCACCCAATGGCCATCTGCAAACTATTCGTCGGATTTTTGCCGTTTGTTCCAATCGAGGAGTGCACTATCTGATCGGCCATTCCAAATTACCACTGAAGGTACGCCGCAGTGCCCTTGGAAAGAAAATTTGCTCTGCGTCCGGGACACCTGGGTTCAAGTCCTGGTGGTGTCAATTCTATGACTTGAGACTAAATTGGTGTACATTCCCAGTAATGGACAGACCGGGAACCCGGGATGCCCGACGATAAATACTTTATACAAAGCATGTTTGTTTTACACTCTCAACTTTGAAGAACAATTGTGAAGCACATCTGTAGTTAATTTGGAATCATTTGTCACAGTAGAATTGCCTGATATTGAAAAAATAATTGTGATATAATTGGATAGATTAATTTATTGGAAAAATTTGTCATGGCAAAGATACACTTTTTGAATAAAAAATGAATTGCAACAAACTGCTAATTACGTAGCAAGAACGAACTGCCTCTCCGTGTCATCATATTTTGAACTATATTCAGCGTCCCAACGTCCATCACATCATAAAAAGGGTTTATGATCTTTTTTATGACAAAAATAATTGCATGCTGTGGGGCTATGTCCAGATGTTGCTGCACACTTGAGAGCTATTACCTGTGGAGATGCATGCCAGGCTTGCAACTCAACAACATGATGTCATGAGGTTTGCCTTTATTTACTGTCATATCATTAGCAGTACATGCAAGAATTATACAATATTGCACAATTAGTACAGTATTAAAGTAATTCTTGTGTCGTCTTTGAAAGCAGCTGCTTTGCACACAGAATAAGAGGAAATCAATGTAAGTAGAGATGCGTCATGCTGTCCATCTACTTGACCTTTATTGAAGAGTTTTCCAATTGAATGGTCAACATCAAAGTAAATTTCATTCTAGTACTCAATCCCTGCATCAAACCTAGTTATGATAACTTCCAATTAATTCATTGTTTAAGTTTACCACTTACAAGAAATTGATCGGTAATAATGTACTCAATTATCATTTTCTGATCAACTATTTCAATCCTTTTCTAAGCCTAAGTGGTTCTTGACAAAGATTATCAATCAAGACGTCAGGATTCAAGACTCATTCGAGACAAGAGTCACTGGGGAATGACCAGGAATCATCTTCACAATACTAGACACCCTACTGTGGTCAAATCTGACGCCTGACCGACTAATGAGTAAAAAAAAGACATGATAGTGGCTAAAAAGGAAGAAGTTGTATTCTGTGTTATGCATTATCAAGTGAAAAACAAACATAAAACTTGGAAGTTCAGATTCACTACTGCTTCGGGTCTCCAGTCTTCGATCGGTGAGAGTGATTTTGAAACCAGTAGACGCAGAACTCCCTTCGTACTATTGGGCTAGCCAACTGCAACGGTCACCTCCGGAAATAAATGAACTTTGTCCCATGCACCGAAAGAGGCAGAACCGGACACTAAATCGGACAAAGCATCAAAGAAGGTGCACAAATTCATTTCTTTCTTTCAGATAGACTTACCGGTATACTTCTAAAACGAATTCTGCTTCGCTGAAGATTACATTGAACACTAGTTAGAAGAGAGGCTGAAGGACTGGAATAGAAATGTTACGTCTCATGGTTTGAGAAAGAGCTTGGTGAAGACGGAAGTGATGTGGATATAGGCAGGGAGTGGAAGGACCTGGCTGAGGGTGTGAGAGAAGTGGGACTGAATGAAGCAGGTAGATAAGCTTGTGTACCCTGGTGAAATGGTCTATGAAGATGGTCGTGGCAATGCAGAAGAAGGATACAAGCCGGAGCTGAGGCATACAGGAAAGTGGCATGAGTGCTGGTGGACAGAAAAATTAGTAAGAGGACACGAGGAAATGTTTTGGAAACGTGTGTCTTACCAGTATGGACATGCGGACTAGAAACGATGGCACTAACCAAGCAACACCTTAAGATTTTGCAAGTGTGTGAAAATAACAGGATAAGGCGCATCTGTGGTGTAAGGTTGGTGGAGAAACAAAGAATGGCGGAGCTGAGGGAGGAAGTAGGATAGGATTGAAGAAAACGGTGACACAGAAAGTGGTGGAAAAGAGACTGAGGTGGGCAGGGCATGTGGTAAGGATGGGAGACGAAAGGGTAGTGAAACAAGTGGAAGAGGTGGATGACTCAGTGACAAGAAGAAAGGGACGGCCAAGGATTCGCTGGAAGGACTGTATCAAGAGAGAGATCTGGAAAGCACGGAAGAAGACTGGAGGACTTGGAAGGAGAAGACGAAGGACAGATTGAAATGACGGCAAATTATTAAGGACGCGTCAAAGGGTGTGATGGAGAAATGACTACTAACTGCGTTTTTGATTATGAATATAGTGTGATTTTCATGTGTATAATATTCCCCCTTATCAAGGAAAATGGGGTTGTTGAAATAAAATATATAAAACTACAGGTCTTCAACATCAGGAGCGACATCTCAGCTTTGTTTAATGTAATTGTGATTTCAATAATGACATTGTATCTCATTAATGACTTTGTGACTTCAAATAAATAAATAAAGAAAGGCGGAATTCATAAAGGAAACGTATAGCATTTGTCAAAGATATCACAATGTCATGATTGAAAGACTATTTGTCTTGATTTCACTTTGTCGATAACTTCTTTCAAGAATTGTTAAGTTCTTGCATGATTCTCTGACTGTCCTTATTGAAATCCAAAGCTGAGTGAAACAATGAAAAAAATTCTTAACATTTGATTTTGATTGATATTTAGTTGTCTTCACAGAGGCAAATTTATCGAATAATTGTATTAAACAGACGTTATCACGCTATAACTTCATACAGAAAATGAAATTTCAATTTTTGGTCACATCTCAGTCGTGTTATCCACATAATATCCTCGCATCAGCCTGACATTCCACACACGCATTTTCCCATTCATTTACTAGTAAATCAATCGAAACTTAACATGACACACAATATCAATTGAAACATTTATTCTTTCATCAACTTAACTCTTGTTTGTTTCGAAAATTCTTCAAAGAAAGTATTTCCCCATTATAACTCTATAAATGTCAATTCATTTTAAAGTAATTAGATTAACTACCTAAGTCAGATCCATTTCATCGTTGTCTTTCCTCTACAAGAATTTGACGGTATTGTTCGAATGAGGATAAAATTATCTTAATACGATTGGTTAGTAAAGTCTTCCTTTTTGAGAATAAGACGATAAAATCTCATTTTTGGAGGTACTACGCATCAATATATCTTCCAGTTTCTCACTCATTTATTGTCCGAATGTGTATCTCACTATTTCATTCTGTCTCAAGTGCCTACTCCGCATTGAAGCAATCAATTTCCATTCTGCCGACTGAGTCTTATTCATATGAAGTTACTTATCATTGCCGTCAAAACAATTCGAGAGGTGTGAAGTCGAGAGATTAAAAAAAGATGATTACTGTACATGAAGAAGATGAAATGGGAGAAACAGCTCGTCTTAAATCCATCGAGAATCAACCTTTCATTGAAGTGACAAATTTTGCATTTCTAGACGAAATGATGAAAATGTAAAGATCAGGGAATCGCTTACAATTTACAACAATTGTACTTTTGAAAACTTGAATATTCTTGACAAACATATGAAATTTCATAGTCTGACATGAAATGTTTTCTCAACTTTATTTTACATTGCAAATGCTAACTAAAGACATTGGTAATACTCAATGGGGTTTTTAAATACTCAAGATAAACAAGAATGTGCTGCTAATATTACCATCGTAGCTTGTCATCAAATGCAACAATAAATCGCATCAACATATTTATCAGTTTTTCTTCAAGATACTGATCACGTTTATCACAACACTCTTGACACAGTGTCTAAATGTGCTGATTTTGTTGCAACACACATTAACAGTTTCATTTTTCATAATACTTATATTATATATAATAATATATATATTATATTATATCAATTCAGTTGTTTCGTTGCATGACATGCCTACATCAATTATTTCACTCAAAAGTTTGATAAGCGACTCGTACGAGTGTAATATTTTGATCAATAAGCGTATTTTACATTAATCAAACCATTTCATGTTTTAGTGATAAATGTATCCATCGTATTCTCTACCATATACCATTTGACAGAAGATCATGCTGCTATATTCATTAATAATTCTTTCTTCTATCCGCATAAACTTGCGAATTCACAATTATGTATCTTTTTCGTTGTGTGTCATAGTAGATTATTTAGAGAGTGATTGTTGATTTACATGTATTTTTGCAATTGGTGTACTTTACATAGAACAGTCAGGAGGCAGGAAATAGAACATTTCAGTAAAACTGCATTATCCTTGCAACACTGAATGTTTCTAATAGGCTTATACAGGATTAGATGCCCTGTATGTGTCGATATCTGCTTTATTTGGCATAGTTATTTTTGTGAATAGATTGAAATTCATACTTGGATGAACTGCTGCTTTAAGAATCTTTCAAAAGAAAAAAAAATTGTAACATGTTTTTAGCATTCTTTTGCCTATGGTCTTACTAACGTAGTGCGATAAATAGACGGAGGTAAATTTAAATAAGATAAAGTTGAAATGAAGTAGTAAATAGAAGCAGCGATAATGTTATTTAGAAGTAGTCTAAATTTTAATTAAGAAATTAATTATTGTAATAACTGCGATTAAAATGAATAAGATGAGAGAATGTGCGATGTTTGTACCACGAAACTTTCCCGCAAAAATCTGAACCGCAGGACAGGAGACTAAAGCCTTTCAAAGTCTAAAATTGACTGCGATCTGATGATGCCTGATAAAATGATCCTCAACAATTACAGAGTAGCGAATGAGAAAAGCGTCCTGGGATACCACGCTATTAATTTATTGTCCGACGTTTCGCTCACCGCTGCATTGTGCGTTACTAAACTCGGTGAGCGAAACGCCGCACAATGAATTAATAGCATGGTATCCGAAACCGTTTTTCTCATCCATTACAAAATCAACCGGATACGCTGAGGACTGGACTCAATGCCACACTGTAAATTAGAGAAGGCTTTGAGATTAAAAGCTCCCATGTTTGGGTGTTAGATATCTAAAAGCCTCACGCACTGCACCAAAAACATCCCGTATAATTCTGGGGGTTCAACGTTTAAACTCTATGAAAGAAACTCTATGGGATTTCATTGTTCCGTGTCCTCGAAAGTGCAGCTACTGAACTCTGAAAAGTAGACCATCTTTGATTGGCAATAAACTACTGTAAGAATAAGGAGTTCTTCATTCAAAAGATTCATCGTCTTAGCGTCAGTCTTATGATCTTTTAATTAGATTAATCAAAAGTCTCTTGCCAGTCGGCAATTTCATTGTTTAAAGCATGATCAAATCATAGCGTCTGGCGAAGACAAAATAACCATAATGAAAATGAGCATGAGTTATAAAACAGGCTGCATTGAATTGTTGATGATGATTTACAATGGTAGATAGCTTCCTCTCTCTTTTGTTTCAATGTTCCACCTCTCGACTTATGACCCACATTTTGCGGCCCCTATCATGCGCTTTGATAGCTCTTAAAACATCACCTGTCTTAAATGATCATGAGTGATGATAGCTCCGCTCTAGATCATTCATGTGTTATCTCATGAAAGTACTTATTGGATTTCCGTGTGTTGTCACATGGTAAATTCAATGCACAACTATCTTTATCAACGCCAGTTCAACATCGCCTTCCATGTTTTTCAATTTCACGAAACTTGTGCAACGAGCTACATATAGCTATTGGAATCACTTTTATTCATAAATTTGCTAAAGATCAAAGCTCAATGTTGTACATATAGCAGGAAGCTCTATGACCCTCATATTATGACCGTTCACGTATCAATTGGCCTCAATAATTCGTAGGAATGATTAGTTTGAGTACAGATGAGGTCAGTTTATTGTCATTGAGGTACCAGATGACAATGCCTGCATCATTCCAATCTCACTCGGTTACTCACAATCTGGCTTGACCCCACTTGAGAGCCAATTTATCACGCACAGGCATCAACTATAAACTTAGTCTTATCTATGAACATTTGACATGCTTCGCAGAATGCGAAATAGATGGAAATTCTCCAGTCATTTAGATATCAATTGTTCAAATGCCTGTGAACTGTCAAAATTAGCACGGCCAAGGATTTATACATCTTCTTACGACATTTTCAGGCTTTGATTGTCAATTTTTATCATTTTCAATCTGTTTTATGACTAGGGAAAGAATTTTGCATGTTTGCATAAGTGCAATATGCAACATTTACGCTAAGGCATAATCAGTGCAGAGTGATACAAATCACAACTAAGCATAATGAAAGAAGTGAATATCCGTCAAAATCTTACTCTATTTCTAAAATTAGTTGCTTTTAGCTGTGATACAATTAAGCTTTTGTTATCTACGGATATTTTGTCTAGTTTGACAGCCATTTTCGTGATGCATATTAAAGCATGTATGGAGCTACGTCAGTTATCGTAGAGAACAACTTTCAAGGATCAGAACACAGGAGCAGCTTGGCCCACAAGAGTACATACACTTTTTTGATTTCCTCGCAGATTCAATAGTTCTATTACATATTTCAGGAAGACTATGAGTATCTAATACTCTGTTTACATTCAATCTATTAATGACGGAGCAGTTTTCAAAACCTTATGTTTCTCATCAAGCGCCATTAGTAGGAGTTCTGATAGTAGGCCTACCATTAGAATCGCGCTGATCTTCTTTTTCATTTGATTACATTTTTTACTGTTGTGGGGTCAAGGTTAACCACAGCAATTTGGGTCGAAATGTATCATGTATGGCATGTTCGACATGAACGGGTTAATATGCGGTTTTGGACTAAATAATCATAAAAGGAAACAAACATTAATTTGCTGTTATACACAGTTAGGGAAATACAATAACTAAGTGACCTTCTGCTAATAACAGAAAAGGAACACATAGATCCCTCAATAAAAAATACGCAGAAAATATTCAGTTATCAGCACAATATTTCAGCATTTTACAAGCTGAAGGATATTTTTGGGGGACAGGTGAATTACGGATACCATTAGAATACCTGACATTCTTCTAGCAGGCCCTTTTCCATCATCATTCGGGGGACACCACTAGTTCGTGTGTCACTGTTTGTCTATGTTTGGTCTAAAGCGCAACTTTGGGACAGAAATATTCCTTCGTTTGTCCGCAGTTATTTGGTAAAGTAGAGACATTTAAACACTTTCTACTTTCTGGGAATCGCAGCAAGATTTTAAAGTTATTCAGTCACTCGGGAACTCAGGAGAGAATATCTTATGTGGATTTCGCAATGCCCAAAACCGCACTCTGTGCCTAAAATTACTCTCATCTGCAGCAGAGTCACGCATCGTTTAATCTAAATTTCTTATTAAACACATGACATGCTTAAAGAACTTTGTCAAAATATCACAAAAGGCTGTTTCGACAGCTAAATATATGAATCTTCAGCAATGTCAAGCAATAGAAACTAGAGAAGTGACCCTTGTTACATCAAATTGCAATAACTATCAATTTCTGAACAAAAATTTTGATTGACATGATTTAGATGCATAAATGCTTGTATATTTCATTATTGATATTTGTATATTGATAACGTACAATAATATCATTTTCGCTGAGAAGGCATCGCTTTAAGTCTTTAGTTGCCATTCATAACATGCTGTTGAATAATGATTTGTGACTTGCAGTCATCATGTGAAACAGATTTCACTATGTGTGGGATAATTTCAAGAAGCCTTTGAAAGTTTGATGATTTTTATTCATTCATTCGATGAGAAATCGAAGTGAAATCAAACACAGCAAGCAGACAATTTTTCTCTGATTCATTTTGATGTACTGCACGCAAACGAACGAACAAGAATGAAATATCAGAATATATTTATTTGCATGTATGAACATTCTTTTAGACAAATATTGCATCTAAACAGATGTTTGAGTTTCTCGTACATTTCCCATGAGAAAATCCTGTCATAGTTCGAATTGCTATGGTCACTCATACAAATTGTTTAAACTGAGCAAAAAAGTACAATGAAGCTAAACTGATGTTTGTATGCAGTCGATCCATGTGTTCTCTTCAAACTTGAACATCAAATTCCGCAGGGCGTAATCATGGAAACACTCCAAAGTATTCGCAAAAATGTAAAAGATCTTTGATGAACAACCGATATTTCACCTAGAAGATGTGCATGATATGCTAATCACTCAAGTCATTTTCTCGAAAATAATTAGGAAAGAACATGAATAATTATACCCGTCTATGGCAACAAATCTCGTGAAATAATCGAAGTTTGAAAATGAGTATGTTTTATCACATCGGTGTCATACACACTCAAGACTGGTAGTGCATCAAGTAAGAGTCTTGATGCATTCCGATGTGGCCAGTCTCGAACCCTGGACCTTCTTGATCCGCTGACAGCAGTCATCCATCGAAATTTTGCAGACAAAAGTAGTTATTAAAATGGTGAGCTCGAAGTCCTAGCTTTCAACAACAAATGAAATCTGTCTAATCAGAGAATTAATCAATGTTCCATTAACTGATCGTATGGCACTTAGACGAAGGTCTTTGATTGTAATTAAAATTTAAGCAGCAAAATATTCAACGGAAATACCGGTAAAAGCAAAGCACACAAAGCAGCCAGTGGCATAAAGAAACAATTGGAAGAAGTATAAAAAAGATGAAAGTGTCATGTGACATCCCTCCGTTGAAAATATTGGATAAAAAGGGGATATTCGGTAATTAGCAGTTGTGATATTTATCCTCACACAGTCCACAATGCATCTAATCGATCAAATCCATTTACAGTTTCAAAAGTACTTTTTAACAAGCCAACTGCAAGTGCGGTTCGTAGTTGGCTTTTTAGATTTCAAAGGAAGAGGCAAGAAGTCTTTTCGGAATGACCATTACTTGTATACCATATTACTACAAAAGTGAGGGGAGGTAATTTTTATACATCAAAACACAAATTTTGCTATTTGTCAAGAGCTGGCGCTTTCATATCCGATCGATTGAACTTTTTGACTTTTTCTTGCCACATTCGATGCATGCAACTCTATTAAGAAGCTACAACTATTGTGAGAAAAAAACATTTAATTTTATTCTGGCCTATTTCAAAGTCCTTGATGTTGTCGGACAGAAGGATACACGTCGGGCAAGTTTTCTGTTTCAAAATAAAACTTTTTACATCAAATAGAGGGAGAAATCTGATATTTTTCTCTCACAAATACAACTGGCTTCCCGCAAGGACGAACTGTGAGCTATAGGTCGCGAGGCCCTCGTTCAAAGTATTTGGGCTAGCAACTCAAAGCAAGATTTAGCAGAGTTTCTCAATCTTTTTCATAGCGCGGAGCTTTTGATCGTGTTTTTATTTTCGGTGACAGCCCTGATTACGTTATAAAAAATTCTCGGATTGGAGGTAATCATTTGCACATGCAATTTGATGCTGACTACCCATGTCTATTTAATCTCATGCAAAATAATGTATTGTCAACGCTAATTATGCTAAGCTTGTAAAGCGTCTGCTATGTCTCACCTAAGACTTCTTACTGAGAAAATCGGTATGCCTTGTGTTCTATCTACGATTCATTTAATTTTTGACTGAATATCAAAGCAAAAATTATGATACCTGCAGCTATAGCATTACTCATACAATTTCTATTTCAATTCAAATTTTGCTTTTCATCGTGATTACTTCAATTGCTTCAGTGTTGTTCCAAGAAGTTATAATTTTACACGAAGACAAATTATTAAACTGTACATATTACACAGCAAGATAGCATGCTCCTTCATTTTATTATTGAAACCAAAATGCAAGCCATTTTATCTATAGAACTTCGAGACATGTGCCAAAATTTCACAATTTCCCGTACACTGATATGGTGATAATTGAAAATATATGCTTTTCGGGATCACTGCTGGACAACCTAATGCTAGCACACTTAAATCGAAGAGAAAAATGTAAATGTTACTTTTTCATGCTGCTATCCCGACCAAAGATACTGACAGTAATTGTTCATGCTGAATTGAATTCTTTATATTTTTCACTCCTCTACATATTCATGCACACCGTATACATGTGATTATCAACGCTGCGGTATCCCCGTTGAAAGATCATTGGAGTAGAAGTTCTCCCAAGGCGGAAGGATTCGAGCATGTACCCTCTGCGTCTCAATGCTAAAGTCCGACCCTTTCAGCTCAGCTATCCTGCTACCAGTCTGATAAATATCACTTCATTAAATTTTCTACAGACACTCAAAGTCCTTTCTGCAAATAGTCATCCTACACGTTAATATCACGAGATATTAACGAATCTTTCTCATGAAAATTGACATATTATTTCTTAAGATGATCTTCGATCTTCCTTTCTCTACAGATAGCGTGTCACTAACTCTGCTTGCTTGTTCATTCACACAAACTAACCGAATAAACAATCTTTTCTTACCTGCATGTATCTCCGCTTGTCATTTACGCATCAAAATCGAGCCTATCACCTGATATTTGCTATTTATTCAATCGAGATCTGCCGGAGGAATATCTATCATCTTTTCTTCACTGTGTATGACTTTTCCATCAATTGTAGAAACGATACTGTTTGGCATTTCATATTCTGCTCTCGGAATTTCATCGAAATCAATCGGTACACGTTCTACCTGGAATGCGCTCAATTTATCTGATGGACTGACTATGAAGGATCAGATAAACATGACGTGATTCTATTGACATCTAAAAGAGGTTACAATTTGTAAGCATATTTTACCAGTCTTCATACGATTTTCTGTGACGTCTCACCGGCACTGAGATTCATAATCAGTTCGAGTATACCGCTCTCACGGATCATTATCTTCAGACTAAAAGATGTCTGAAATGTGCAGTCTTCACGGCGGACAACGGTTAATCGGAGCTCATCTGATGATTCAAACACCGATTCAGTCGATCCGACGGGTGAAATTTTATGAAACATTTCAAATTAGGTTAAAAAGACAGATTGATGATATATGCGCTACAGCAGCAAACATGATTTCTATAAATATCAACTATTAAAACTTCATATTTGTGAGTTGGAAAGAGCCAGGAATTTTTTAGATGTTAATTATTATAAGTTATGATGTACAAAATTTTTCGATTGCCATCCAGTAATCATCTTCAGGTACAAAAGACTAGGGTTAGTAGAAGTTTGAAATATAAGGAATTTGAAAATGATATTTACAAAGAGATGATGATAATTTACAATTATACTTGTTTCAGTGTGGATTCTTAGGGAGATGCAACATTTGACTATGCCATAATTACCGGTACATGCTATGTAGGTAGGCCTCATTTTATAATGCTGGATTCGCTGAATACGATTGATAAGCTTCGCAAAAACGTAGGTGTAAGATGTGAGTGCAATCTCCAACGATTGCATCCGATTTCCGAAATCAATAGCGATAAGGAATTGAGGGGAAAAATTAAAAGGAATGTGATAGTTTGTCTCAAATTCAAATGCAAAAACGCAACAAATTATTAATGATTGCGACCATTTTGATGTGCCAAATAGGCATCCAAAATTTTACCCGGGACTAGCTTTTGGAAAAAACCCGAATTTCTCCCCCTCCCCAGTAATTGTGGAAATAAGCTTACGACAAACCGGGTACTTACGATTGCAACACGCATTATTCACACGCTATTAATACTACATAACACAATAATTTACTTGCTGACTGCAAAACGTGATGCTGAAAGTGTCACAGCTACAAATACATAAATAATAATGATAAAATAAAAACCATTAAAAGTCGACAGAGCAATCAAAAATAAACAAATAAATACGGCGATAGAAAATAAAAATGATTACAAATTATAAAAGTGCACATTTCAAAACAATTTCGAAGACAACTTAATGTAATTTTGTAATTCAGACAATCAAGGCTCAAGCTTTCCTGGATTTCAAAGTTCCTCTGACATTCGATGGAATAACTTCCTCGAAAGTTTCCTCCAACAATGCATCAACTAAAGAAAAACTAACTCTTTAGATTTTGTTTAAATTTAGTGCGTGTTTTATAACCACAAATTAATATACTATTTATTGACACTTCTCGATGAGGAATGATAAACAAACTTCCTTACAACAGTTGTGTAGACAAACATCACTTCATTATTTGAAAATTTTGAAATTCACTTAATATGAGTACACTTACTAACTGGGAAGACGTGAAATCCCATCGTTGAAAATATCGTTATTTCTCACTTGATCTCCAAAGCTGTCACTTGAAGGATATTTATGCAACCTACGCTATTTCAATGACAACTGCATTATTCATAGTCTGCTAATACTTCAGATTGTCAAATATTCTCAAATCCCGTCGTCCCTTGATTCACGCGTACACGAAATCAAATCGCACCGATATGAGGCATTGCCATGTGACAATTGATCAAACCAAGCAGTTTAAAGTGCACTATATGTATGAATATGAATTTTAATCTAACAAAAGAATCTCATCCTCGCCTCTGGTGATAGACAGGCAGCCAGAGCGAGTTTCTGCAGGGAACGAGGCCGAAAATGAGACTTTCACAGAATGATGTGTTGAGTGTAAACCCTATGCCTGCTACGAAGGCTATGCAGTTCTGGTTAGCTCCTCTTCTTGTCAGACACGATCAAAGAAAAGGTTAATCCACTGGGACGCAGATTGCAGTAATTCACAAAAATGAAATGTTCTATGTTTTCTCTTAACAACTGAAAAGTAAAAAGTATCACAATTTTCGGCATGGTTTGTCTTCAGGTCATTACTATCATGTCTATAGGATGTTATCATGTTTCTGATCGGTGAATGCAGTTCTATGTGGATAAAATGGGCCAACATGTTGGTGTTTGCCGCCAGTAGGAGGCTTGTCAAATCTGAATGTGTGTAGCTTTATAGATAGATGTTCATGTACATGATGGAAATGACATGAATACATTTATGTCCAAAATTATGGCTCTGGGCACTTTCAAATAACAAGAGAAAACATAGAACATTTCATTTTTGCCAAAAACTGCAATTTGCGTCACATTGGATTAACTTGTGTTTTTCTTTTATCTTGTCTGAAAAGAAGAGGAACTAACAGAGAGAAATCGGCAGACGTGCAGATTCGTAGTAGGCATATGGTGTACACTCAGTGCATCATTCTGTGAAAGTCTCATTTTCGGTCTCGGTCCCTGCAGAAAATCGTTCTGGCTGCCGGACTGGATCGCATAGACTTGATGACACTGCAACGCCCGATCACTGTCACTGGACGACAAAATATCAAAATTAAGGGTCAAGATGAAACCAATCATTCCTGTTTGGACCAAGCTTCGGGCATTCAATTCGTCTCACTTTGAAAAATGCAAAAACTTAAAAAAGCAGCGCATTCCCCAATTTCACTTAATGTAGTGCTCCATTCTTCAGTTGCATTGTTGATCAATTGCTGGACATGAAGACTCTTAGGAATATGTATTGCATACACATACATGAGTTTGAGTCAAGACGGGCAGGCTGTCTGAGGAAAATCGAAACATCATTCGAAAGATGTCGCTCAAACATCCTGTGGTAATAGCAATCATCACTTGTCATAGCAATCAGCACTAGTAATCATCGATTGGGAAATTTGAAATTTATTTGATTTATTAGTAACTATGCTGCGTCAAATAGAAAAAAGTGGAATTACAGTATTCATGTATTTGACAAATCAATTCAGTTTAAAAAGAATAGAAAATTCGAACACCCCACCCCCTTTTTTATTCAAATGCATTTTTGAACGAATTGGAATTTTTGGTCAATTAGCGGAATTTACGAAAAATTGGACATCCTGGCATAGCTCATGACTTGCAGTTTACCGTTCCATGTCTCTCGTCAGCGTAAATGTCTTGTGTGAACGGATGGGCTAGTAATGACAAACAGCTGCCTGTCGCAGTATTGCACTTCAATGATTACAGAAGAAGGAGAGATCTTTAACACAATATTGATGTATAGCAATCTGAGAAAGACCAACTACTAAAAAAATTGCTGATAGGTTGCAGCGGCTGTTTACAAACAAAATAGCTGCGCGCTTATGCATGGTTCCCTTGTTCAAATATATGAAAATCCAGTTAATTATAAAAGATCCGGTCAAACAGATGGGAAGAAGTATAATAAGAGCTTTTGTTAGTGGACGTGATCTGACTTAGCATTGAATAAATTCATTCTGACTGTAATGAGTTTTTTAATCCTTGCCGCATCCAAGGCACAGAGCCATTCTAGAAAGCTAGGGATGGAGCAGCCTTCACACACGCCACTCTCACCAGACTAGGGCCAGCAATCTCTAGTGAGAGCAGTGGCACCTCCCAAGGCGGACAGACTCGAACCTTGGACCTTCTGCACATCCGTACCGAAGCACGTTCCTTAACCAACTGAGCTATCCAACTACCTCGGGATGTTTTGTTGTTTGGAGTATACTGGAATGTTTGGACGTTTTGTCCGGGGGCATATATTGTTTTAAACTTTTGATATGTCAGTAAACCTGGATAACTCACCAGTGGCGATTGTCGACAGCTCCTTTGAAGTGGATGAGATTTGTAAGAGCAACAACGCCAACAATGGCAAATTGCGTTAAATGAACTGAAATGAAAGAGGGAAGTTTATTTTATATAATATATACTACATCAATTAGCAAAATGGACGGTGTTCAATCATACGGGTCCTATCACAGATAAAAACATACGGTAAATGAGAAGAAAAGCACTGAAAGTTGCGTGGAGCAGATTAAGAGCACTAAATGGAATTTCGCACGACAGGAGAGTGTCTGTAAAGATTAAAAGATAATATTTGCCATGTCGTGTTCGCTTCAGATTGACCAAAAGACAAGAAGCTCAGTCAGTTTGAGATGGAGGGACTAAAATACAGAGGCTGGAAAAGATCAGGAATGAGCGCATCAGAGGGAGTGCAGATGACAAAAATCAAATTAATTTTCCACCAATCCGTCCGTTTTGGCAAAAAATCGTGTATTCATAATAGATCATGATAATAGCTTGAAAGATTAACAGAGAGAAATTAAACATAGAAGCTTGTTCAATTTCGCATTAGACATCAGTCATTTTTTGTCTTCGGCAATGTCTTCACGATCGAACCCTTTACTAAGAATAATTGTCTCTTTGATTCATCTGACCTAGACTAGATGTGGATGGCTTTTGGCGCTGTAGTTGTCAGTGAGCCTTCACGGGATAGGCTATGAAAAACATAACTACGCCCTGAACAAAATTGTCAATATTAATTCAATTCTATATCTAAATCAACTATCTGGTCCAACTCACATATGAAAGCTATGCAGCTTGCTTTGTCAATACTGTACATTCAATTAAAATGATGCTGATTAGGATGGACATTAACAAAAATAGGCATAATCACTCATGTGCAGCATGAATTAGAGATGTGGGGTCGTCAAAAAGATTGCACCTTGCACATCTATTCAATAAGTGAATTTCATGGGAAACACAAACATATTTACATTAACCTCACTTTGTCTCATATGTTCACATAGACCTGCACATTTGTCTTTGATTCACTAAAAAAACCACATAAATTCTGCATTATCGCTCATTCCGAGGACCAAGAAATATACATCAAATTTAGTATAAGGCGCAATCAGAGACAGCGCGGTCGAATTTTTTGTAGCATGAGTAGCGCCATATATCGATACTTGACTGGATTATGCACTGAAAAAGATCCAAGGTTTCGATCACACCCGAACCCAATCGAGTTCGGGTCTTGACTGCATACTTGTGGTATGCACAATGTGGCAATTTTACAATCAAAACCACCCTACTTTAATAGGTGGGTGACATTTTGGAAGATTTTCGGTAATTGTCGAAAAATTGATAAAAATGACCCTGGTCAGATGTGTTGGCGGAGAGGTAAAAGAAGCGAGATTGATATCATGTAGATATGGATCAGGTATTACAATTAAACATGGAAATGCCAGAAGAACAGAAAAGAGAAAAACTGAAGAAATTATTCCTTCCGGGAAGCAGGGTCTATATGGACAGTGAACAGTGGTCCGAATTTTTTTTAGAGATTGGAAAGAGCCAAGTAAATTGGTAGAATTTATCTATAACTTCTAATTAGTGCAATATATTTCTGCTACTGTCCGTAGCCATCATCAGGCAGTGAGTGAATGATTTACAGAATAAAATTTGAAATTCACATCCAGAGAGATATGAGATATGATATATGTAAAAAAATATACAAAATATACAAAAAATGACAAGAGAATGAGCTATGCGACAGGTAGTAAAGGGTTACATAGTAACAATAGCATTCATAGAAAATGACCTGACAGAATCCTGTAACCTATAGAAATATGTAACCCTTTACTATTACCCTTATTTCGTATATCTCTGGATGTGAATTTCAAATTATCTTCTGTAAATCATTCACTCACTGCCTGATGATAGCTACGGATAGTAGCAGAAACATATTGCACTAATTAGCAATTATAGATAAATTCTACCAATTTACTTGGCTCTTTCTAATCTTACAAAATAAAAATGACTAGCCAAGGAGTACTACCAAATGATCCGAAATGATCCACTGTGAACCAAAGGAAGAAGCCCAACTGGTTCCTGAAGAAAAAGCGGAGGGAACAAGAAAATTCAGATTTACCACGCACATGAAAAATGTGATAAATGAAAGGGGAATCAAAGACATTTAAATCTAATTCACTTGCTTGGTTTAGGTGGCTGCTGAAGTCGTTCGTTAGATTATGTTCAATGCTTCTAAGCGAGGAGCTGAATATTTTCAGATTTTGAGCGAGTTGCTGGAAATCGGCCAAACTCTACTGAATGAGTAAACGGGTACTAGCGGTCACGCTCAAAAACACTGATTCCATTCATGTAATGTTGTTTTTAATGTAGCGTTGAACAGCGCGCATTATATAAGATAATCTAACTGAATATAAAACAATACATCAATGGTTTATTGCTGAAACAATTTTAATAATTAACAATAATAATCATGAATCAATCAATTTTGATTTAAGTTTGAGAAGCCTCGTGAAAAATACAGTAAAACAATTTGAGTCGTCAATTAGGAGTACATAGGCCTAGATGAGAAAATAATAGATATTTATATATATATATATATATATATATATATATATATATATATATATATATATATATATATATATATATATATATTAAGTATTCATAGGATATACAATAAAACTCCATATTCAGTCAAAATTATCACATTATAAAAATAATTGTCAAATTAGTGACATAATTTAAAATCGTTTCCAAACCATGCTGTCGACATGCTTTAACATTCTGAATTCTTTAATGACTAGAGCATTCATTTCAATTTCTAAAATGCATATTTGGGCCCATATATAGGTAGGCCTATAGGCTATATCACTCTAACACAGCTAAACAATCTTTGAATATGAAATTACAAGTCATGAAGTCACTGGGTCATCGAGATAAAATCACAGAAGTCACAAATCAGTCCCGAAGGTCACCTGCGATGGAAATAGCACCAGCAAAACCATGAATTACAAATATAATAAAGCATTAACGGAGCTTGTCCTTTCATTCATGAGAGTGCTGAAGTCAGACTTCTTTATTATTTTTGATTCTAGAAATCGAGGATATTCACTGCATGCGATGACATCGAAATTATCCTACATTGGTGAAAGTGAAAACATTTTTATTTCGATTGCGGTTGGAGGGACTTTTAGATGTTTATTGATTCTGGTAGTAAAATGGCTGACAGAGCTGCCCACGTAACACTTTTCAGTGATCACATGTGTATATGTACATAACATCAAATTTCGTATCGGGAACAGATTTCTATTCATTTGAGAAAAGTTTGAAAATGGGAACAGACATAAATAGCTGACATTACAAGTTTTCATGGTCGCAAGAACAGGGCCAACTTTCATGACAGGGGGCAAAAGCTTGTAGGTCCTAATTAGAGTACATTTAATATCTAATATAATATGACAATAGAATATCTAATTAAAATGATAGTCTACCAATAATGATACAATTATTATTAGAATACATTGTCCTAATCAAATAATATTTGGATTTAATTCGCAAGTGCTATCCATCCCGAAGTCATGTATCGAAGGTTTACACATTTCTTCACAAAATGTTGAGGATGCAGGCTGTTTAAGGGTGAGGGCTTTACTGTATGTGAATTGTGCCTCCCCATCTTGAGTGGCTAAATAATAAATTGAAATTACCAGACGAATTGCCAAATTTATCTGTGTAGCCGCGTTTACGGCATAGCCTTCGTGCCATATGGAAAAAATTATGATCGAAGGAGAATGAACTTTGCAAAAACCGACGATAATCAAGGTTACAAATATTAAGACGAAATATTTAGGTTCCAACCTTAAATCAAAATTGTGAGATGATTGTTTATATTCTGAAACAATATCATCAAGCAGTGACGGTAGAGGCGATCCTACATTGGATATTTAGACATTTGGACCTGGCCTTATGGCACTATGCACTCAGCTTTTCAAAGTAAAGATGATGCAGAAGATGTCGAAGCTTGTTAGGGACTTTGAAGCTGACTAGTTGAGTGACGGATTCTCTGCAGTATTATGAAACAAAATCAGAACTAGGAACGAAGAAAGATATTTCTCTGTTCGTATTCGTAAAATTGCAGAAACGAAAAGTACAAAATTGCTAGGCACTCTAAATAATCTTGTCAGTAGGCCTAGCTATACAGATCGTTAGTAACAACGTTTTGCCAATAATTGTGCGGGCTACTTGACGGTCAGGGGACTTTGTACTGAATTTGTGGGATTCAGATTATACACAGGTGCCGGTACAGTTAGACAGAAACTTTGTAGAACTTTTCGTTGTCAGTGGTTTTCACTTCTGGTGATACACTCCTCCAACTTAAGCTACACTTCAAACCAATGCATGCGAGAAACCGATGCGAAAGTCTCTTCATAAATACAGACCCGCATTACATTTCATTGAAAGCATAGCTCATCATTTCAATCACGTGGAAATAGGCATGCTCATAGAATCATTCACATAAAGGCATCGTCCGCAACAATCTCAATATACACAAATTCTTATCCGTTGTTATCCCAACGCTGTCATTTGGGAACATGAATTTAAGGAGCTCATATTATATTATATCTAATTTGTAGATGAAACTATCGTCATAGGTGGGTAAGATAAAATCGCTGGGCAAGATGCCGCATCATGTCGACACAAGCCTTTCGATTGCATGGAATTAACTGCCATATTTAATGGCAAAATTGCGTCATCAATTCGATGACATGCTACGCAACTTCAAATTACCATTGTCTGTACCTGCTGTCAGATCTATCGAACCAGAAACTAAAACTTTCTTAAAAAATGTTCTACTTGAAAACATAAAGACAAGTGAGTGGAGAATGGAGGCATTACAATCACTGTCAATTTGGAAGAATTTAATGAACATTAGTCTAAAAGGTTTGTGAAATAAAATTTGTTAAACTTAAGTGTGAAAAATTTGTGCTCAAATCTTCTTCCTACCTCAAAGAATTAGTCCAGGAAATTTTGCTTGTGAAAAAAATGAAGTTTTCGAGGAATAAACCTCAAATGATGAAAAAATCTGTTTTCCTAGCTCCTTGTTCTCAACGTTCATGATGCATAGCAGTACAGGTGAAATGATAATTGACTTTGTTTAAGATATTTTTCATGCCAAATTTCATAAACAGTATAACACAAGAAGTGGGAAATAATTTCACGAACTGAATATGCTTGAAAGGCATTCATTACCTTTACACTATAAACCAACCATCTCACACACAAAGCGACTCAGCTGGAGTTACACAATTTTGAATACATCAATTATTTCAAAGAAAGTTCATTGAACAATTAAATAAAACTTTTAAACAGTATTAAAAAATTTTTACTTCTTCAAAAGCAGGAATCTTTGCACAAGTTGAGTTATTCTACACTAAATTAGAATATGGCTTCACACTATTATTTTTTGACCTAAAATATCCATCACTGCTTTGAAGACTCAAGCGTCAACATAAAAATGATTGTCTAAATCACAGGTCTAAAGTATGTTTTGCAAAAATCTTCGTTTTTTCTTGGCACATGTATAATCACACATCTAATGGAAGAAGAACACAAGCTATGTGCACATACATCAGATCACAATTTCAACCAGTAGGCATCAAATTGCTACTTGTACTGCATATTTTGGTGCATGGATGGCTTGATGAACAACTATTTGTTGATATCAGTTTTCACGATCGGACAGGCACATCTGAATGTCAATGCTGATAGGACTTTAACATGGACCTTAAAAGAATCCATTTACTGAAATCTGTCCTTCTGAACATGACACAAAATGCCTACAAAATATGTACAAAATTGGCGAAATGTCCGAATCACAGACATCGGATTACATTATTAGTCCATGGTCCGAATCTTCCACAGGTGCAAATTCCTGCCATTGGGCGTTGTATTGCAAGTTAATGGACTGAAATTTATTTCATGAGAAATGTCCATAAGCAATCCTGCATTCATGCTCGGAGCCTTGTCGAAAGCAAAGTATGTGCAATTTTTTCTTTCACGAACCTTCGCTATATGAAGTGACGTGCTGACATTACTGGCAGCACAACAGCGCACAACAGTTTCGGTGGCGTTGTCAAGAAGCTGCATGACAAAGAAATTCAAAGCGTATATGTCCATTCTTTTTTGCATCAATGTGCATGTCCGTTTCTTTTTCCACTATATAACATCAAACTTCCATGTAGGGTACATTCCCTCATATGTCATCAGCCTAACATGACACTTTCAAGCACATGCAGTCTCAGTTGTCACAAAAAACTGATGCCATGATGAACCAACTGCAGACAGTGCGATGTTTTTGATCCTTTCATTTCGCTTCATTCAGTACTCATCGTTGCTAACTAATCGAGGACAATTATTTTAAATGTACTAATTTATTAAAACAAGTTTTATCTTTAATTTTTGAAAACGATTAACCACTAGCTTTTTACACAATACAATTATTTTCGAAAAGTGTCTTGTGTTCGTTGAAGGAAAAAAATGTTTCCTGTAGATAATTTATTTTTATATTAGGGAATGCGTTCCAGAGTTTTTTTTGGCCTCGCTAGTCCACTATTCAGGTCTGCATTGCCGTCAACATTTCACTACAAAAAAATCAATTCATTGAGATAGCACAAGCTTAAACTTCACAATTGTGATGAACATAGATTGACATGAATTTGGGCATTGTATCAAAGCATTGGCCGATGTGAACATCGAAGGACAGTGCAATATTGAGAGTTGTAAATCATGAATTGGAAGCCGGTCTTGATGAAATGTCTATCCGACATGCTAGCATTCTTGTCATATAAAATCATGAGCTATGACAGATTCATGTTGTGGTCCTGTTTGCATCTTCTGATACGAATTGAAGCACTTTTCAAAATAACTTGTATTTGTGTTTTGGCTGCATGTTTCAGACAGTATTTTCCCGGAGGTAGGACGCAATCGAGCTCTCTTCATCAGCTGTAAATCGTTTTGACTTATCCAGTACTTGCACTTTTGAAAATATTTGAACAAATTATGTGCGTTTAGTTACAAGCAGCATAGTTGCAACTTGTTTAATAAACTTTATAAAGAAGAATAAATCAACCCGATTTACATGTTTCTAGTGGCAGCGAATTCGAACTCATTGGTTTCTGGGAGTTGTGATACTGCATTATTTTCCGTTGGATAAATAAAATGAATTGTATTTTTAGTTAGTAGTATCTATATTATTTGATTCAATTTTATATTTAGAGTTTACTTAGCCCACGAGAATTCTAAGAATTACTTAGAATATCACAGTTAACCCTTTGCGTGTCAAATTCGGCAGGCCAAGTGATTTATTCAACGTACGAAATCACAAAAGAATCATTCGGCTACGCGTATTTGTTTTTCAATAGTGTTCTTGTTAAATCTGATGTATTTCGTATTAAATTAAAGCAAAATCATTAATGCATCAATGTTATTTCTTTCAAGTTAACATAGAACATGAGAACACAAACTCTGTATTTTAAAGTTTTGACCTTAGAGTAGTACTGAAAACAACTTCCAAACAAAATTCCTGCCGTATGAGACAGCAAGCAATTTTACAAACGTGGCATCTTTTTGCTGGTGTTGTTTGCATCTCGAGCAGATTTTGTAGGCTTACACTTATCACAGCGAGAGACGTAGACCAATCACTGTCTTAAGACGAAGGCAGGTGGGCCTGCAACGGGAGATTCACGTGCCACTTGACATGATCTTTTACTGGTACTTTCAGGCTCAAAGAATTATGCAGACGTTTTAGCATGAATGGCAACGCCAATTGATGAGCCAGCTGCTATAGAAACATGCGTCTTCGATGTTTGTCTCGATTCACAGACAATTCTGGAAGATTTTTTATCAATGTCACTCATGGTATTCTTCAATTTACATATACATGTACACAGCAGCTACATGTACAAAACATACACGCATGTGTCAACAAGCTAGACAACGAAAGGCAAAACTGAATATGGCAAAAATAATGTTGCTATTGACCTTACTGGATGCAAGCCTATTGCAAATTTAACTTTAATTATCATGAACTCTTTGAAGATCATTTTTAAGAGCAAAATTTCAAAAAGAATTTTCTCAAGTACCCCTATATCCCACTTGCACAACTTCAAAGTGCACCATTGCGCCTGTTAGAAATTGGTTGGTAGATGTATTATTTTTCAGTGATGTTCTGCAAATTGTAATGCACACGTGCTGCTTGCCAAAAGTTGTAAAATTGATGAGAGGCAGGTGTGAACGTTGATTTTTCTAAATTTAATTACTCCGTGGACAGACGTGTGTGAAGTTAGCACCGCCACTCACCACCGCCATCTTGAAAATGGAATGTGCCACTCAAATAAACCTAACAGATCGATGCATTTGGTGTGTGCCAGCATGTGCCACCCATTATTTTGAAAGAATTCCCCCTAGTTTAGGAGAAATCGCTGCTCGAAAGTTCGACATGGCGGTGATGTGAAGTTAGCACCGCCACTAAAATTTTTTTTCCAAAATACGCAATCAAAACATACGAAACACGCACAACAGATAGAAGACCATGAAAAACATTGTGCCAGCAAGTTTCAGCACCTAAATCCCCGTACTTGCTGAGAAATTAGCCCCCGAAACCACAAAATGGCGGTGATGTGAAGTTGGCACAGCCACTGAATTCTATTTTTTAAAATACGTAAATAAAACACGCGAGACAAGTACAACTGAGAGATGACCATCAAAAAAATTGTGCCAGCAAGTTTCTTCTCCTAAGACGCCGTACTTGCGGTGAAATTAGCCCCTGAAAGCTCAATGCGCTGGCGGTGATGTGAAGTTGGCACCGCCATCTTGAAAAATGCATGTGCCAGTCAAACCAACGGTCAGAATCGATCTAGATGGAGTGTGCCAGCATGTGCCATTCGTTTATTTCACGAAAATCCCACCAGATCCGGTGAAAAACCAACCCGAAAGCTCAATGGCGGTGATGTGAAGTAGGCACCGCCATCTTGAAAAATGCATGTGCCATGCAGTCATAAAAAGATTATATTTTGAATGGTTTAAAAAAGTTTGTGTAATAATTGGTGAAACGGTCTTTTGGGTGGAAAACAGATCAAGTGTTGTCTGAGATTAGAACAATAGATTATCACAATCATTTGATTATATCATCATTAAGGAATTGTAATTTTGACTACATCCATCAAATAATTGCACAATTAGCTTCTTTGCTGATTGCAATTAAACCTTGACTGTTTGCGATAAAACCAGTTTAGTTGGATCCAAGACTCAAATGAACACGAGGCTTGAGGTTCTGACTTAGATTCGAAATTGTTGGGTATTTCTGAATCTCAAAAAAGCGTGGCCTACAATTGGTCGAAAAGTGATCTGCATCGTTAGCTGATGATGCCATTTTGAAATATTTACAATCGCGTGAGAAAGACAAACAAAACGCTGCCATGAAGACTTGATGTATGGCAAGGATAGTTTGGCGTATAGATGTGTTGGTAACTGGGCGTATCCTGTTCAATTAGCCGTCAAAGCGGGAATCAGAAATCCGGAAATAATTGAAAAATATATCACGATCACTGATGAGATCAGGAATGAGAATTCCTTATTGTCCACGTCTCTGTCTCCATCTCAAAAATCTTTCATGTAGAGGGATCGGACCATTCGCTAATTTTCCGCAGTTTTAGAAAGCATAAGTTCCACTTCGTCATCACTGCTGCTATCCATCGCGATTTCTGAATGCTAAATGCATATGCAGGAAGTAAAGACGTCGTGCTCTACAGAGGGTAATCAATAATCATGTCAAGACGTCTGTAGAGCTCTGCAGAGGTAGGCAGGCAATAGCGCTTCAGAGATTGCGAAAGGAACTCAATGCAAACTCTGCAGAGGAAAGTACAAGTCAACCTTTCATGAGTTTTGACTGTGTTCTCATTCTGCTGAACTGCATCAACTGGAAGCTGATTTGTCTCCTTCAAAATCATCCGTTCGGGAAGGCTGCACTGACTCACTGTTCGACTGTCGGTATGCCTAAGTGTTCGGTTCATCAAACACAATGAACGAACTGCATCCTCCCTCAGTGGTGTGTGTACGCTGCTGCCTGCTAGTGAATTGATTTATCATGTCGCTGTAATGAGGTGACTTGACAATTGTCGCGCAGACATACCGTCCGACGGTTAATCGAATAGGTAGCTCAGTTGTGTAATGCCAGTGAACAGATTCTTTCAGTGACTGCTTAAGACAGCTTTGATGGACTCTTGGCGATCGAAGATCATCTTCTGTTTCTCTCAAAGTTGCGTATAGGTAAGGAAAAAACTAATGAAGTTATAAAAGATGTAAGTACCAAGTTATTATTCCATAGAATGTGACCAGCTAGTCATTTCTATGGCACTCATGTACCATAAGTGCGACTGTTCCACATAGTTGCATGCTTAATATTTTTGGGATTGTGTATATTATAGGCCATAATGTGTGCATTCATTGATCGAATACTTTATATTCTTCATATTGATAGCCAATGCAAGACCTCTGTTTTTCATGCGAACCTGAAAGAGACTTTTAACAAAGGAAGATCTTGTTTACATTTACAAACGTTTTGTCTTTCCAATCTTGGAATGTTGTAACCCTTCATTCACTGGCTTAATCAACAAAAATTCCGTGCAATTAGAGAAGATTCAAATGCGATATCATCACATAATATATGGTCTTCATTGTGATTGCGGAGAAGTTCCATCCCTCGCCTCAAGAAGAAAAAATCACTAAGATTATTTTCGGCCATATCCGACGCCAACCATGCTCTTCATACATTGCTTCCTCCAACGCTGCGATTTTCTGGACATAATGAGATGTCCTTTTGTAAAACACAAAGAAGATTTAATTCATGAACACATTGTACAAGAATTCTTTGACTTAGTAAGCGATTTGAGCAATCGTCAACCACTGAGAATATTTTGCTTTGAATATCGAAAGTGTACATACTATCTTAACTTTAAAATTTATCGATGTATCGTCTCGTAATTGGAACGATTCTTGTTATAAATGTCTCAAAACACCTTCTGTACCGTCTGATTTTCAATCTCATAGTAAAAGAGCAAAATCATTATTATTATGAAACTACATGTACTTGTCCAGCATTGATATAAGAGTAAAGAAATCTCTTTAAACCGGAGGCTTTCTGAAATAAAGTATAGAAAATGCTTAGTGTTTGGAATGTATGTTTCAAATTACTTGTAGGCTTTGGCAAACGAGACGATGTTATACACAGATAATTTTCACACACAAATCAAAACACTTCGTTCTGCATTTCAGACATAAGCAGTTGATCAACAAAAGTTAAACACCCGATATGCGCTTGGACTGAACGAAACCAGCTCATGCAATTAGTCCGTTTTGACATGTCAGGAGAGAAAGAATTCCAGTGGTCGTCTTTTATGATAGCCAGATAGCCAAACAATTCCAACCGTAGGTTTGACTGGCACATGCATTTTTCAAGATGGCGGTGCCTACTTCACATCACCGCCATTGAGCTATCGGGTTGGTTTTTCACCGGATCTGGTGGGATTTTCGTGAAATAAACGAATGGCACATGCTGGCACACTCCATCTAGATCGATTCTGACCGTTGGTTTGACTGGCACATGCATTTTTCAAGATGGCGGTGCCAACTTCACATCACCGCCAGCGCATTGAGCTTTCGGGGGCTAATTTCACCGCAAGTACGGCGTCTTAGGAGAAGAAACTTGCTGGCACAATTTTTTTTGATGGTCATCTCTCAGTTGTACTTGTCTCGCGTGTTTTATTTACGTATTTTAAAAAATAGAATTCAGTGGCTGTGCTAACTTCACATCACCGCCATGTCGAACTTTCGAGCAGCGATTTCTCCTAAACTAGGGGGAATTCTTTCAAAACAATGGGTGGCACATGCTGGCACACACCAAATGCATCGATCTGTTAGGTTTATTTGAGTGGCACATTCCATTTTCAAGATGGCGGTGGTGAGTGGTTGTGCTAACTTCACACACGTCGTGGACGGCATGTTTTCTGAAGAGTGCTTGAGTGGACACGTGCATGCACGCTTCCGCTAGATGCTAATGATCTCTGGTTAATGATTTTGTACAGAGGAAAATGCAATGTGTAGTAGATAATAATATAAATCTCTCTGACTCTTGACCCTGTTCCACACTAGCATTTTTGGCTCGTAGAGTAATCCCGAAGTCCTTGATAGTATTTGATTATTTGTTTAAATCTTGAGTATGGATGTCAGGAAGAAGAGAAGTGTGATTCGTCGCAATTTCACAAGCCTGGTCAGTCGAATTAGTGAAAAAATAGACAGTGAATGTCCAGACAGGTTGACTATAGAGACTAAAGCGAGGAGACTTCAGTTGGTCGATGAGGATCTGGCGAAATTGGACGACGATTTCTTAAATTAGATGATCAGGAGCGACGCGGCAGACGGGGAAGAATGGTGCGGAAAATTATGAACTCGAGTGTACTTGTCTACGCAGAAAATTGGAGCTGTTCTTCGAAAAATCGACTGTGCCGTCTCGGTCACCATCACCTTCCGTTTCGTCGGCTCAGACGTCAGGTGAAGCCGACAAGAGACAGTTTAAACTACCGAAGATTAACGCTTACAACGCTCATTGGCGAAGACTAGCGCGAAGACAACACGCTCAGTCTCATTGGGAGCTGTAGCTTATGTGCAGCGATGATGGACAGAGATTGTACAGTGTTCATCTAATTAAGAAGCTTCACTTCAAGTTGTTAGGAGGACCTGACAAACGGTCACAGATGCGTGTCTATAAATGCGTAGTATCATTTGACAAAGCACCTGTCGCTGTGTTCACAGGTGGCGAACCAAATTGACACTGAGGACGAATTGAATGAGCATCTATTATTGTCTTGAATACAAACTGAATAGGCATTTTTTAAAAAATGATTATGCCGCTAATCAGAATTTTGCTGAAACAATCAGATCGTCTATAAAGTTCGAGTTCCGATTTTATTACGTAGACTAGTGTAATGAATGTTGTATTGTAGCAATTTCTGAAAACCATTGATAATGAGATTCGTGCAGTTCTTTAGCAAACACTCATTGCAGCAGATCTGTTCTGTAGAAAAGTCTACTCACCATAGCTGCCTGTTCATATTTCCTCGTTGCGTAAATACAGGACTGAATATGTTGTCAAGTGGGTCTTCGCTATCTGAAACGTCGTTTCATAATCACATGTTCTTAGTTTAATTGATCTTTCCCATTGCCTCTCAAGATCATAACTTAGAAGTGTTGGCAAAATACTCGTGCATTGATTCTATTGTCTCTATTTCATTATTTCTATGAGCCTTCGCTTCATGTCACTGCTCGTGATAGTGCGACTGTTATTTCGAAGACTGGGAAGATGGCAGATTAAAAAGATTGACGCGTAGTGCTCGTCATTGTCAGTTTCAGTAGTGTCTGAAATGAAAAATGGGGGCTAAGAAAGTTGAGCACTGACACTTGCTGTTGGTTTACTAGAACTTGAACCAACTAGCGCTCCTTAGATAAAAGGTTTTGTGTATTGTAAAGAAGCTTGATGACTAAGTATTGATTTAGTCATACTAATTGCAATGTCATTTCTAAAAGTGTATCTGTCCAAAACTGAAAATAAAAATTTAAGTGCATAAAAAGAGTTGTGTGTCATCATTCATGATCATAAATAAATTAGCATATGTCATGATAAGTGAGTATCGTCATGAGGCACCACTTCGTCAACAACAATTTGCGAAAAGCTGCAAATACATAAAGCGAAACAATTGAAGTAAATAAGTCCATTACTTCTAGTGCTTGAAGTCATGGTCTCTATTGTCCTCCTAGAATTCCAAGTAGTGCTGACTTAGATGTTATTTAAATTTTAAAACCGCATTCTCGAATTGAAAGCATTATACACAGAATATTATTAGATAGTGGACTTTTCAGTGTAAGTATAATGATCATCCTGTGAAAAAATGGAGTTAATCTGATAGCTAAATAATGTGTAGGAATATATTGGACTACCGCATCCGCATGCTAAATTTTAAATTTCGAAAGCCATGATATCTCCGTAGTTAGCGTGCTGGCCCTTTTCGAGCGCCCGTCAGTTCGATTCCTCTACGCTGTAATCCCATTGACGTAAAAGTGAGCATTTGTCACGAGCAGTGAAAATTCTCTCATGGAGTGAAATTTGCCATGAATCATGTTGAACAAAGAAGAGTTAGTGTTTCACTTACCTTTGTGCCTCACAGTCGTAGTAATTGCTTCAAGGCTGAATTATGTTTTAGTTCATATTGATTATAGTATTTCAGGCTGATGCAAGTAATTCGACGGAATCGCCCTTGATTAGCAGCTTGGATTTATAACTCAATATCTGGGAGATACCCACCCATAGAGTAAGTATAAAGTAGGTAGTGTCGACTAAAAAAATGTCAGCATGCAGTGAAAATTTTTATATCAAAAGATTCATTTTTTTGCGGAGATAACGTTTCTGCAATCTAAAAAAATATTAGAAAGCTAAATTTTTGAAAATTATTCCTGTGCTTATATAATAGCGACGGATGATCTGTAAAATAGCCTACTATTCTTTCTTCCGTATTGCTGATATGATCAGTCAATTCCGTGGTAATTCCTGCAAAACTGTAATAACTTGCATATTTTATATTTGGAGCTGCATTGATTTGCGGATGCATATTTTATTAATGGATATCCGGAATGGTTTATTAAGAAAAAATATGCATTCGCCAATCTCAAAGACAATCCCAATTCCTACAATAGAAAAGAAGCCAAACTTCTGCCTTCTGCAGCATCGACACTCTTGTGAACCAAACAATGAATAACAACAAGTCAAAGCGAGCCAAAGCGGCAGCCAAAGCGAGTTTCTGTAGGGAACGAGGCCGAAAATGAGACTTTTACAGAATGATGTGCACCCTAATCCTGCTACGAATCTGCCCGTCTGTCGAGTTCTAATTGGTTCCTCTTTTCAGATGTCGATCAAAGAAAAGTGCATGTTAATCCAATGGGACGCAGATTGCAGTTATTGGCAAAAATGAAATTTTCTATGTTTTCTCTTGTCAACTGAAAAATGCTAAGTCTAGAGGCATAACTTTTGACATGGAATGCCTTCAGGTCATTTCGTATCATGTTCATGCACCCTTGTCTATGAAGCAAGACACGTTCAGATTAGGCAAGCCTCCTAATGTCTGCAAACACCAACATGTTGATAAAAGACTATATACAAATCCTTTCTATATACACAAGGGTGGTGACAGCTTTGGTAGTAGCCCTGCCAACCCTACTTCCCTTCGTATTTTAGAAGCATTGTACATTTTGAAGCTGTCACCACCCTTGTGTATACCAACATGTTGGCCCACTTCATCCACATTCAACCACTTTCTCACATACACAGCCGATCCGAAGCATGATAATATCACATGCATATGATAGGAAATTACCTGAAGACATACCGTGCCAAAAATTATGGCTTTAGACTTCGAACTTTTCAGTTGATAAGAGAAAGCATCGAAAATTTCATTTTTGCCAAAAGCTGCAATTTGCGTCCTGTTGGATTTGCGTGTTTTTCTTTGATCCTGTCTGACAACAAGAGGAACTCGGTAGAACTCGGCAGACATGCGGATTCGCAGTAGGCATAGGGTGTGCATCATTTTGCTAAAGTCTCATTCTCGGCCTCGTTCCCTGCAGAAGCTCGCTCTGGCTGCCGGTCTAAACTGAAGAGTGAGGGACAAGCTGTATATGACATGATCGGAAGGTCCCCACTGCTGTTAGTAGCAAAACTTAAAAGTTTGGGTATGCGCGAGCGCTTTCGAGGTCCGCAGGATATCATTATCGTGCGCTTAGTGATTTATTGCGAGATTAACATGAAGCAATGAAAAGTGCTAATAAGATTTTTGACAATAGTCTCATTACAAAATGAGTCAGTTGCAATGCGTGCTGCATAATACTGATTAAAGATAAGAGTAACATGTGCTCCTTTTTGGTGCTCTTTTTTGCATTCCTTGAGAGGTCTGGATGACTCGCCAACGTAACAGAAAGAGCAGGAGTCTTCTGAGCATGGAATGTGGCACACTGATCCCAACTGTATGGGAGGAGAGGGCCGCTTTCTTACGAGCATTGACTGGAGAGTGCTCAACGGCCTCAGATCAATATTTATATTGGAATCAGAAAGGACAGACCTTATTTTCGCTCCAACTCCTGGATGGTGGGGAATAGATGCTTTCGGATGTTCATATTCACGCTGACTAGCAGTGTCAGTAGCAGACCAGAAACAGATATCTTGATCACTGTAGCCATCCTCCAACACATGATATAGATGTTGTCTCTCCTCCAACAAGAAATGTCCGGAACAGAGACGGTCAGCTCTTACATGCAAACAGCGCACAGTATATCTAAAAGCCTTCTTTGGATAGCAGGAATGTCTATTAGGATATGAATCAGTGTGATCGGAGAACTGCGATATGAGTTGCGATGTTAGTGGAGATGTGAGTTGCGATAGATGGAGAACTGCAAGTCTTCACCCGATCGATCCATGAGTAAATTCAGGAAAAGCAATACACCATCTTTCTTTCTCAAAAAGTAAAATTAATGCTACACTCACGTGAATTCAGGAAGCGCAGGAAAACATAAAATTCATCTTCAGAAAATCTTCAAAATGCAAGAACATCAGCAAATGCATCTGAACCACATCGACGGGATAAGAATTTTCAGCTGTCTTGAAAGTTAAAAGTATTCCTCGAAATAAACCATGTACAAACAAACAGCTATTGGGCCCAAGCTGCTGCCCATGCTCACGCCGTCTGTATAAATGTAAATTTGTCCATTGAACTCAAAATAACAGTGGCGCAGAATATAATCTGCTAGATCCAGAATTTCATCTATTGTAGAATTGCATTTTGATGAGAATGAGGAAATAGTTCGTCATAGCACCCCGAAAGGCAGCGATTGCACCGTCAACAGACATTCATGAATAGCGATTCAGCTTCAAAACTGACGAAAAGACCATCTCGGAAAGCAGTAAAGGACATGGACGTTCAAAAGTCGGAGATCGCCAAGCATGTTACTGAGACTGGTCACATGATGTCTT
Organism: Prostheceraeus crozeri; assembly: GCA_907163375.1. NCBI lineage: Eukaryota > Metazoa > Platyhelminthes > Polycladida > Euryleptidae > Prostheceraeus > Prostheceraeus crozeri. Next base: position 712,761 of record CAJQUW010005950.1, on the reverse strand, counting down.
TTGACGACATGCGTAGTATTGATGGGGCAAAACAATGGCGGCAGTTGGTCACTAGAGAAGCCATCTGGACAAAGAAGCTGGGTTTGGGCAACAAGACAAAGGTTGACCTAGGATCTTCTTATGATGCAGTATTATAATCCTTTATCGCACGTATTTTTTCTTTCAAGTAATTTTGGCTTTATAAACATGTTACTCTTGTTAACTGCTTTTGACGGGAGGTTATTGCAGGATGAGGTAATGTAGTTAAAATAAAAACAAGTAAGTGACTGATAAAAACCCGACGTTTCGTCTCACAGAGACATACTCATGGGTTCACCAGCTATACCCATGAGTATGTCTCTGTGAGACGAAACGTCGGATTTTTATCAGTCACTTACTTGTTTTTATTTTGACTACATTACCTCATCCTGCAATAAAAGAACAGGGAGCAGAATAACTTGTTTTAACATGGCTATGGATGTTACTCTTATTTTTAACCCTCAGAGACCCTGAGCTTTTTGACACCCTCTAAGACCTGATAGGGGTGCAGTGGACCCCTATTACAAATTCTTAGTTTACCTGCTTAATCATTAGGAAAGTTGATTTTAAGAAAAACAATGATGTTTGCATGTAGTAAGTTGATATAAGTAGTCCTTTGAGTGTCTTTCAGCCTTCTCAGTAAACAAATGCGAAAATGTGGTGTTTTGTGATTCAATGACATTTAGCACAGTATCAGTTGTACTAGGAGTCGGTTTTGCGATGTTTGTTGTCGCCATGTATCCTCAGATGGTTGATTTTAATTAAATTGATTTATTCCATGCAGCATAACCCTTACATTTGTCCATTTTTTCAAATTTATCCATACCAATTGGAGATAGCCCTAAACTGAGCCATAATTGCTGCATTTTAAGACCCTCAAAACAGCTGTGGAGATCTCAAACTCATCAATTACTTGAGCAAACAAGGGACATGTGATTGAATTATTTGATTCGGAGGACATCCCAGGGTCGATGTTGACCAACGAGTTGTTGCGAGAACCTTGAGTGTTTTTCTTGTTTCGTTGGTCAACATTGACCCTGGGATGTCCTCCGAATTAAATCATCAATTACTGCTGTGAAAACTTTGCCAACAGTCTCAAACTCATCAATTACTGCTGTGAAAACTTTGCCAACAGTCTCAAACTCATCAATTACTGCTGTGAAAACTTTGCCAACAGTCTGTTTTAGTCTTGAACTGTGAATATAATGATCACTTTCATTTTGAACACTGATTTATGTTGAGGCCAATCAGTCATGTACGATCATGTGCGAAAGCAAAATATTCACATTTTGCGATTTTCTAACATGACGCACATGCACGAGCATGATGTTAACATTGAATTCACTCATTATGCATCATCGTGGACATGCAGAAAATCATTTTTCATCTGATGGTACAAATTTAGTTATGGGAATTTCTAATCCCTCTGAGACGCCTTGGCCTATCTACCATACTCCTACTGATTCAATTGAAATGAAAATCCACATGCAGATTCACTGTCAAAAATGATGATTTTACATGGGCATGAGCGGCTGATACATCCTGAGCACAAAAGCAAGATAGAAAAATATGGCTCCGGGGTTCACTGGACCCCCTCATGTCTCTGAGGGTTAATCAGTATTATACAGTATTATCATTGACAGTATTATCATTTTGTAAAGAGACAATTGTCATAGATCTTATGAAAACTTTTCATTGCTTCATGTGAACCTCTCAATAAATCGTTAAGCGCATGATTATGATGTCTAACGGACCTCGAAAGCGCTTGCGCATACCCAAACTTTGAGTTTTACTACCAACAGCAGTGGGAACCTTCCGATCGTGTCAAATGAATAACAAGCGGAGAAATCCGGAGTATTCAGGCATAATATCTACCCGTACTCAGCAACGCTCTCCTATTCCGAAACTTCGAAGAGAACAAGCAACAACAAACCCGCAGAAACTTCGCGAAAAGCAGATTCTTCCACTGAATGACGATCTCTAAAATCCACTTCCCTTCATCTTGAAATCACGTCATCCTACTTGGAGAAACAAGCCACGAACAATATTCGACTTGTTGCAGGCTTGGTAAGAGATATGACAAAAGTGTAATGTCACAAAAAAGTTGCTAATCGATGAGCCAGTGGCGAGCATAAATTTCCCATGCTCCTGATACTCCTATATTTCCGTTGAATGTAATATAATATGCACCGTAGAAAAATCAGAACAATCTGCATCCACTCAAATGGTGAAGAGAACTACAACCGAGGTAGTGACGATCAATTTTATTTATTTATGTATTTGTCTATTTATAAAACGATGTACCCAAAAGAGGCTCACAGCGCAATGACATTTGGAACAAACTGTACATTAATAACTTGCTTGTTTACATTCATAAGTAGCAATGAAAAGATGTTTACAAGCAGTAACATAGGGACACTTGGGTGAATTCACCATTGACTGTTGAGGTGCAAACCAGCAATTTTATATCTGTCAGTCATTAAGGTTTTCTTGTCAGAACGTAGCCTCTCCTATGAAACGCCAAAACCGAGTGCTGTCAAAGGTGATTCTGAACCTCAATCGCTACGAAGACCTCCTTTATTGTCTTGCTCAATTGTTGCATTGGCCACGTCGCCTTGTTCCTGGAATATCATTTCCATCACTTCTCCAGTCAATCATGACGCCATAATTATGTGAGAAAGTAAGCAAGCTTTTGCTTCCTTTTGTACCGTAGGAGCCACTCAGCTTGCATTGAAACATTATCTGTTCGATGTTGAGTCCAATTAACTCTCAAAAAACCTCAGGTAGTATTTGTTTTCGAAGACAAATCCGCTGTTCATCATTCTTTTGCAGCAGCTAGGTCTCACACGCTTAAGTTGCTCCGGGAAAATGCATGTCCTTAGCATCCCGAGTCTGGTTAACTTGTTTTGACCCTGTCAAAGATTCTTTATGCCATTAAGTGCTGCCAGGGTCATTACATGTCGACATCTGATGTCTTCGCTGTCATATCCGTCCTTTTTCCAGCCGAGCACCAAGATATAAGAAATGATTCATCTCTTCCAGTTGTGATCCATCAATACAAACTCTCATGTCATAGGTGTTATCATCTGTCACAGACATTTTACATCATTCGAAAGATACATGTATAGTCAGTGTTGAATGCAGGTTTTGCTGTACACCCAAAATTCACTTCACATGATTAAGACAGCAGACAGCGGAAGAAAGCTGGCGCAAACCAAAGTATTTTGCTATAACAAGAGGCTTTTTTCGGAAAAATACTTATCTTGCACTAGGTCTCGTTGTAATGTAGATTATAACAAATGAAACTTTTATGTCACTACTCCCCATACTGGTGGGCCTTAAGGTGCTGACATAGTGAAGACTTTTCTGGAGCGTGTTGTGCTTTTAGTCCGGATGCCCTTTCTGCCGACTCCCAATGACACCTCCGGGGCTCGACCTCTGGACCGAAGGATCACTAGGCCAACTACCAGCCACCGTGCCACGGAGACAACGATGTAAATAAAATGAATCCACTCTTGTTGAAGGTGGTTATCATAAAATGACTTATCATGATAAGTTGTTCAATTCTTTTCTCAATATTTCTTTATTATGAAAGAGCATTTATTTGTTGATTCGATAAATGACTTACAATTTTTTTACAGAAATGCGTGTCGTGATAGTGAAGCACGATGAAATTCTTACACCTCTTATCGTTTCGGAAGAGGAGACGGTTGCAGATCTATTGCAACAGTGGAAGAGAACGGCAAATACAGATGGCGATTTTCGACTTACAATCGTTGGTGGCTCAAGTGACTTAATATGTGAGACTATCAAAGTGAAAGATTTACCGCTACCCTCTGCTGGGTATTCCAGTATAGAAGTAAGCGCTGTCCGCGTAACAACATTAAAGTTATCGCTTGGCGATGAGATAATTTCTACCAACTTGCCGCTGCTTTGTGGTTTAGCGGACGTCGAGCAGGCTGTCTGTGAATTTGTAAAATGCCCGAGGCGTCCAATTAAATGTTCGAAGGGTTCTCAGCCTCTTGTTGGTGAAGACAAAACTCTAATGGATTTCGGAATTCAGCCGAATGATACCATTATCGTTGACTTCACAATATATCTCAAAGTTGAGAATTTAAATGATGAATTAGAAGAAAATGTAGAAATATCGGCCACAACCCCGCTGAGATCTCTTTTTGATGAAGATGTACCGAAATCTGAGCAACGATTCTACGACAGCTCGGGACGACAATTGAATGCAGATGAACTGACGATCCGTTCTCTTGGCTGTTCAGTTGGCATCTCGGCAGAGGATCCGATGCCTGTACTATATGTCCGTCGCATGGCAATCCGCGTGCAACCGCCTCCAGTCAGCCGTGATGGATTCGCTGAACCTGCCGAACAACAGGTGTACGTGTGGCCAAATAAGAGTGTGTCATGTCTTCTTCCACGAGAAAAACCAGACCTAGCAGTGTGGTTCGACAGGAAAATTCTTCTTCCACCTGCTACTTTCTGGAACAGCGGCGTCCGTCCTTTCTCTCTTCTTTTCTTAGATAAGAAGATGACGGTTTCCATAAATAAAGACCAAGCTGTCGTCTATAAAATAGAGCTTCGGCGTTCATCTAGAATCCGCCACTTAACGGCTGCAATCATGGAAAAGGAAGGTGGAGATTTCTTCAACGTTTTCCTTGCCAATAGAGAGCTTGATTGCTCCGAAACTGCTCTGTTAAGACACTGTGGTATCAAAGATGGAGGTATCATAGAAATTCGTTACAAACGCATTCCTTTGATCGTTACCTATGAGCAGACGGACTATGATATCGGATCTCATCCAGTTTTCACGAAGTTCTCTGATCTCCTTTTCATCATCGAGAAGAAAATGTTCAGAAGTCTGCCAGCTAATTGTTATTTCCAATGTCTATGTGGCAGACGTATCTCAATGGATGTACAAGCAGGACAATTGACATTGCCTCTCGCATGCTGTCCCGATTCACCACGCCGATTGACACTACATCGCATGGTGGACGTCAAGGTGGTCGAAGTGTTCAGTAAGGTTTCAAATACTTCACAACACGTTCAGGTTGAATCGAAATGTCATTATCAAGATATTCTTGATGATCTGGAAGCGTTCTCTGGAGCTCGTCTAAAGTGGAATGGTGTTATTAAAAGTGGAAGTGATGAATTGGAGGACTTCTCTCCGAACTACAACTCCACGGAAATGATGATTGAGAGGAAGATCGCCGTGGGGGTGAGGATAGACAATTGGACGACCATTAGATGGCTATGGCCTTCCACATCATTGGGCAGTTTGATGGAGAGTCTTGAGTCAGAAGGTTTGATTGGAAATGGACGGGTGATGATAATGGATGGAACTGGGCATTTAGCTTCCTATGGAAAGCAAGCTTCCCCATGCAACAAAAACTTGGCGGCTTATGGTATTCATGATGGGACTGTTGTGTCAATAAAAAGTAAGTTTGAGAATGTTTTTGTATCATGATTAAGTACATATTTGGTAGCCCAAACTGCAGCAGTGACAGAAATATGGGTCAGACAGGCGCGATAGTGCGAATTTTAAAATAATATTTTATCACGATAACTGCTAAATTAAAGGATCGCCTACAACGAAGCCTTTTGTGTGTTTTAGAAGCATCAGCTATAGAAAGTTGGTGTTTTAGGACAGTAATACTAATACTGATCGTTTCAAAATTGATTGCACTAAAATTGACCCTGGAGTTTCAAGTTGATAGACGCGGCGTGCTTGTCTGCCTGCACCTGTTGACAAACAAAACGATTGCATTCTCTTCAATATTGGTAATACTATAATTACATCAAAAGCATTGGCGTCTTCCATCTTTAAAAGATTGTAATAAATCATGCTGTTCTAGCGGAACGACACAATTTTGCACTGCTAGTCATAAACAAATAGTAGTGAAGGGACTGAAGCGTTTTCTGACAATAACGCCGAATGATCTCATTATACAATATTATTCATCATGTCTAGCCAGCAAAGAATTTCTTCGTGCTATTTAAATGCAATGTTCATTCTATGCTTCACTTTGTAATTTGATGAAGAAATTAATACGAAATTGGTCATCGCAACTTTTTCGATTGTCTGTGACTTGCATTTGTATTGCGCGTGGCAACTGTCATGACTTAGCCTGATCTATATGGACCAATCTTCGTGATGATATCCTAATAATCGCGTCGATGAGATTGATTTACATGCACGTGCTTATGCTACCAATGCTCGTCAATAGATATTCTCTAGCTTTCATAAATAGCTCAATGCTTCGTCCGAACCCATGGGAAAATGTGGACGTTAAAGGAAGAAGTTTCGCATACACGCATGCGTAGGAAAACGAATAACAAAAATTTTGTAAATTTAAAGAAAAAAATAATGGTTTAGCGTCACTACTCCCCCATAGTGGGGTCTTGGACAGTGCCTACATAGTCAGACTTCAATCTGGAGCGTTGTGATCGTTGAAGTCCGGATGCCCTTCCTGACTACTTTCAATGACACTTTCGGGACTCGACCTCTGAGTCGAAAGATCGATAGACCAACCACTGTGCCGTGAAGAAATTAAATGAAGCATAAATAGATGCACATTAATTTATGTGAGTACAGTTGGGTTGGTTAATGATAGCGGATGAGAAAACTGCAGCGATTAGTCAATGAATATTCACTTGGTGATGTTATATCTATTCAGTGATTATCATTGATAGTAATTTTAATATTATCAAATAAAAATTAGCGAAGCCTCTGAGTTTTGACCATCTGAACTGAATCGATTCGCAGCTCGATCGAATTATCTTAGATGACAATCTCGAAGCCCTACAGAAAAAGGCTTGTTAGTTGGAAAAATCAATCATTTTAGTAGTAAATGAATCACAGAATTTCAATATTCATTTCTACACTTAATTGCATTTTAATCACATTTGTTTGACCTTCCTGTCTTCGTTTATGATTAATAAGCACCGTTCATGATACATGTTTTTGTTTTCGTTCATGATTTTCATATTTGCTTGATTGTTTTTGATATTTGATTGTTCTGTGCATCTTTTGATGAATCTATATGAATAATCGATAAAAGCTTTGGTGTCATGAAATTTTAGAAAACTGCAGTATTGCGCTATCAAAGATGCAACGAATCGTTAATTAATTTTGCTAATTGGATAGACTATCAAATTTTGAATCGTTTGTTTGGTTCATAGTTTTGTACGTTATTGATCTACCGGATTAGATGTTCCATCAATTTTATGATTCCCAGGAAGTAAGCTGTTAGGGGATATATGACTGATGCAACGTCATCTCCAAATAATGGCGGTTGTAGTTCACTCACCAAGCTGAATGCGCGTCGTAACCGTTCTAAAATTAGTCAGATTTCCAGGAAATCGTGAAGAGACGCTTATTCTTAGCTATGAATTCTAGTTCTAGCTGCACGTCATTGTTACTGGAATGGGAAGGAAATAGATTGATTTTTGATCAAACTGTGATGTTCATTGTAACAGAAATTTCTTACTGTAAATTAGCTCGGATTCATAGATGATGAATGGTGTACTCCCCCATGCTGGGACTTGGACGGTGCTGTCATAGTCACACTTCACAATTTGGAGCGTTGTGCTGTTTTAGTCCGGATGCCCTCTTGATGACTTCCAATGACACTTTTTCGGGGCTCGTCCTTTGGACCAAAAGATCGGTAGACCAAGCACTTAACCACTGTGCCACGGAGACAACAAAGATAAGTGGAGTCATGGGCGTTTTATAAAACTGTATAATGCATATTCATCTTTGCAGCGTGACATAAATAGAGATAATTCTTATGGATATTCTTAGAGTGATGTGACCATGCCACTTTTTATTCAAATCTGGACATTCAAGAGTGCCTAAAATCTTTCATGATGAGTCAATTCTTGAAGTTTGTCATCGCAATTGAGTAAGTTTCATGGCCCAATTTTGCCGCTTATGGTGTGCTATAGTTTTTTCCTACTAGCCATGATTCTTATCATATTACAATTACACACGTTATTCCTTATTAGTATGTCATTGCATCAGTGATTATGAGTCAGTCAAAAATATTCTGGGTTGTGAACACACAGAAGAAAGTGCACACCTTATGCCTCGGATACGCTCGATGCCTCAGTTACTATCCAAGTTTACAATAACTTCTGATGAAGAACTATCTGATTAGTTGCTCTCAGTGGTGTGCACTCTTTTCCTGTTATAGACCTACCAATAGAATATGAGTGCTTTAACTAAAAGCGTGACATTGTCCAAAAGCTAAAACCTAGATGATATCTTTCCTTATAATTACTACGGTATCACAACCTTGAAAGTCATCAAGGCTCTATCTATTCGGCATGATATTTTCACTCTCAGAGACCTTCTATCTCGTAGGTGATGCATTTGCATAATGCAAATAATGCAATGTATATTCAATTAAATTGGCTGGTTTTGTAGAGATCCCAGTGATTAAAAATATTTATATTTCATAAATACTACTTATAGATGACTGCTGAGGCGTAAGTCGCTACAAAATGTTAGCAAAAATCAGAAACATGGTGTTATGTACATACTAATTTGTGCATGCTTATATCGTATAATCAGTAATATTCAGTACAATTCATGGAGCGAAATATATTCAAGTAGTTCAATAGAGAGTTTCTGTTGTTCCTTAGGTTCGGGATGCAATATACTTGTACAACATGCAGGTGCATCTATGCATGTACATGTGTAACGCATAGCAGAATGGAAGTTTGTTTTGTTCGAACTATGTATTCGGTTTCAAATTCATGTGCCCTAGTCCTCAAGCTTATCGAAACCATATGAGGGCGTGCAGGAGCTGTACAAAGATACACGGTATTTGCACAGGCATACGTACGTAGTCTATATGTGCTATGTTCTAAGCGCAGTGTAATCATACACTAGGGATGAACGAGTTTTACGAAAGTATATCATTGACTTACTTTTCAAACGCTAAGACGCATCCAAAGACGTTGATGAAATGTCCTTCTCCGTTGCACACCAGATCACGTTGAAACGAAAGTAGGCGAAAAAAAGGATAGTGTTCTTGGAAATGCTAGAACTCAGTGTTTCCGTTTGAAGATGGGTATAACACAGATGTTTATATTCCATCGCATGAAGTAAGTAGCTGTTATCAATTAGTTATTTTCTTTTAATTAAAAAGTCGAGAAGTGGGCGTAAAGAGACAAATCATATGAAAAACAAAGGAGCAAACAATAAAATATGAATGGACAATAGGTCTGTAATTATCTGACTGCTGCTCAGTTCGGCCTCGATTAAAATCTGCTTAATCGAGATCGAGGTCAGACCATCGAAGTCCGCGAAGTCGAGGTTGCATCTCTATGTTCATTATGATCAAAGATGCTGATTAAAAAGTTATTTTCGCATATTATCATGTATAAATATGCTCTGTGGAGGAAGCTCTGATCAATGCTTTTCAAATTCTTGGTGATCCTTGGCCATGTCACGATCTCCTCTCTGGCTGGCTGCGACATGCAGCCATTCGATTTGCAATTGACAAGCTGTTTAGCATTGGAATTGAGTTCTCACTAGGGCACCTGGGTTCGAATCCTAGCGCGGAATATCGACCTTTATATTTTCGTAAATAACATATGAAATTATCAGTTACCAAAGTGCTAAAGTCGTGGTTTTCAGCGTATGTCCAGCACGGATAGCCATAGAAAATGCTTTAATTTCCATTTCGTTGTTGTGGCTGTTAATAGAGAGATTTTCTATTATCTATAAGCATGTGAACATATTGTCTGACCATACACCCAACACATGGAATTGCCCTGCCACATGCCTATTAATGAAGTGTGCTTTTCGAACAGAGATTTGTCAAGGCAGCAAAGATTTAGTGGAAGCATACGAGATTTGACTCATGATTGAGGTACCTGGTATTTAATCGATTGCAAATTTTAGCTCGTGTTGAGTGCACTTCCCGTGTATTATGAATTTGAAAAGCTGTTGAAAGATGACTTCAACTTTGTGTTTTTTAATTCTTTCCAGAGGTCGTGGAGACAGAATTTGCATCATTCACCATTATCTCAAGTAAATGGCGAATTTCTAACTTCCAAATAGATGTACCAGTGCCTCCTACACGATCAGCTGTTTTTAAAGCTGTGGCAGAGAAGTTGAAGGGTACTAGAAAAGAAGGAATATTACCGGTGTTAGTTCAAGTTACAGGTGTAGATGAACAAGGAAGGGATGCCCTATTCTCAGCCGCTAATGATTGGATAACAACAACTGGGAAAATATTCGATGAGCCTGCTGCCCCTGCCAAGTTCCGAGAACTGGACCCAACAGTGTTGTACACTCCCAAGGTTTCTACTAAGATTCATATTCGAAGATGGGCCGATGGTTCAGATTGATCGTATTTTCATAACTTTCTTTGATGGTTTAGTGTTTATGAGATCAGCAATTTTTTTAAAAAAATCTGTTTTTATTTTTGTAAATGGTTGGAAAGTAGTTATAATAACTTGGTCATTGTTGATTTGATGGACGTAGTAGGTCTAGCGATAATCCATGAGTTACACAAAACGAACGTTTTTTTGCCGCCTGCAAGCCTTGGCGAAGCCCCATTCAAATAGATCACCTTTCAAATATTAGAAACAGATTATAATGGATTGACCAAGTAAAAAAAAAATATATGGTGATCACCACTTCAAATAAAATGGAGCAGATAACATTTCAAATCTGCCTCCCTCAAATTAGCCTACATCAAGATGAGCTTTTGATGCATGTGGTAAATTGATGTTCTTATAGTTGAAAATGGCCTAAACTTGGCCATCGGCCTAAGTCACTGTCAAACGTCGTGCAATTGCTAGGCTAAAGAGTATAGCTGCCATTGTAACGTCGAGCTGGAATCATCCTGGTGAAAATCTGTCGGTCAATTGTCGGCCCGACAATTTACCGAGTTTTTTTCACCGGGATGTAGGCCTACAATTGGCGAACCACTCGTTCACTGGCGTGAAGGAAAGCAGCTTAACACCGACGGCCTTTCAAAAACATCCATCATATCTTGAATTTTTTAATATTTACGAACTATACTATAGTTCGGTCAGTACAACTGAAATTTATTTTCTCTATGCTAGCATGAAAGGATCGTATATAAACTGGTCCCATGCGATCATTTGGCTCAATACATTGGATTAATAGGGCCTACTCGAGGTCTATTTGTAGTCTTAGGGGTAGTTTGCGACAAATGTGACCTGGAAAAGGCTTAATTGTTTATGTCGAACTGCTCTAATTGGGGAAATGCGACTAAACATGTTTTCACATAGTTTACGTGAATTGAATTTCGATGGGAGGTTGGGAATGCATCTATAGGCCTACACTCTATTGACACAGCATCTGTTCTTGATAAGACAATCTCAAGGGCCTGATCGGTACCAATAATAGAGACGCTTCACATATCTAAGTGACCTGTAACGCACGTGATTGCAGAATATCAAATTTAGGCCATAAATGTTGCAAGGGTTTAGTTCTTTCCAGACGTCGAGCTCTTGGTTTGGCTGATCTGAAACTGCATCTTTCTGGCACTAATCGATCGAAATCCTTAAACTCGAACCCAACTTAGATCTTCAGCATGGTAAGTTTTTTGTTGATGACAATTTTATTGACAAAAAATGTTAGGAAATGCAGCTGCAGTAGTGTGCAAAAAAGTTAGGCCTGCAAAAACCGAACTTTCAAACGTTGCTGCCAATTACCCGATGAGCCTTGCAGCATGTACCCAAGACTTGCTTTACACTACAAATAACGATCGGGTTTTGCAAATAACAGGGTGGGCCGCCACATTTGGATCTGTGACACATTTTGATATTCAAGATTTGTCACATTTTGTCACACATCGATGAGCGTTCATGTCACATTCTGTCACATGCCCATTGACATGAATGTCACATTTTCGTCACATGCTGATGGAAACATATGTACAAGCATGAAAGGATCGTATATAAACTGGTCCCATGCGATCATTCGGCTCAATACATTGGATTAATAGGGCCTACTCTAAAAAATACGAATTAACTCGTCATACTTCCGGTCTACTGCTTTCGATCTCAGTCGCCGTGTAATACTGACTGATCGCTTGGGCAGGCAAGAAAAAGATATCGCGTTTCGGATCTTTTGTTGAGAATATTCCAACCATGTAAGCACCTTCTTGGTGGGTCTGTCGTGCCTGCTGCTGTTGCCTATAAGGCTATTAGATGCAACGAAGATATTTCCAATGAATGGCTCACTACTACGATTCGCTCAGTGTGCGCATGCAATGCTGTCTGCATAATATACGCCTTTATGGTTATCTGATGAATATGTACTTATCACACGCTTTACTACTGGTATGCCTGCCAATTTCAGCAACTAAAAAGAGAAACATGGCCGTTGTCTGTGCTGTTAGAATTATATGTAGTATGACGAAACGCATCATTTCATCAGCGTGCTTAGACCGACACGATTAGGGTTACTTCCAACGCCTGCAATCTACACAAGCATCATTTCGCATCTTCCAGGAAATTGAAGGCCTTTACAGATGCATTGAGTTAAATGCAAATTCAAGCCTAGGTGCAAGCTCACATTCGACGTAAGGCATATTGTCTTGGGCGTATCTCGTGTCGGTGGATTTAGTTGGAAGTTTCCAACCCAAAGATTGGGGCGGCGGGGTGAAGTATGAATGAGGGTCAAAACATACCAAATATAAAGAGGAATCTAGAATTCTCCACTTTTTTCACTACCCTCATCTTTCTTTTTGATGAATTCAGATATTGAAATCATTCCAAAAATACTATAGATTTATCTATTACCAGTCATTAAGTGCATGTGATCCAAATGCACCTGAATTATTGCCAAATGATTATAAATGATCAGCAGACAATGCTAAAAAAACGAAAAAAGACACTAAACATGAATTAAGTGCAAGCAAAACGACAACTCGTTCCAAGTTTCTTTATTCATTTGTACAAGAAATCCATGCGAATCAGTTTAGCAAACAAGCCCGACAAGTCAATTTTGCTTCCGTCGAAAACTGCACCCTGAAAAATCAAATGTTTAGTGTTAAGACATAATCACAAACACTACAAGACAAAAAACGTCAATGAAAATACTAGGAAATATTAATTTTTGAGTAGTTTTGTGACGTGTATAATGCTTCATCACCTAAATTGATATTAAAGTTCAAAATAGGATCCTCTAAGTGGTGTTCATTGATCAAGCGACAAAGGGGAAATCGATTATGAACATCTTGGCCTTCCCATCTTTGTGCGATGCCTGATGCCCTCTCCCTTGAACATTTTGTTCAGAGAGGATAGCTCAGTTCGATTTCTTGTGCTACACGTTTTCGCACATTGCTAGGATCATCGAATGCTACAATCTCGAACCTCGTGCCATCTGAAAGTCTCCACTTGATCACATACTCCATTCATCTGAGCAATAGAAAGGAGTTCCATAAATCATTGTTTCAGTGAAGCAATTTCGGAAGAGACTATTTCTAACTTTTCACTTAGCTCACACTTGGTACAATTGAAGCACTACTCGCTTGTTTAGTCACGTCGATACTCCATGATGGACCAAATCATCGAGTTAGTAAAACTTGGCAAACAATCATATTACATATGATTCATTTTCGTATTTCCAGCTGAACTAGATAAAATTCAGTTTTATCCGATGAAAACTCATCTTGTTTGTCAGATATGCATAGTAAATATAACTAATATGTCAATGGTTTGAATAACTTATTAACACGCAGAACTATGCACCATGATGGCAGCGACAAAAAATCGCAAGAAGATCGCGAACACCATGTCTACAAATACTCCTCCAAAACAAGATGTCTATGTCGGCGATTGTTCACTTCAAAATATAGCTTCAAAACGTTTTGCAATTGGATTTTTAAAAATATCAGAATAGAGACATTTGATTTTAGATTGGTCACATATTTTCACCGCGCATTTTCGGAAGATAATTTCCAGATTCATTAATAATTCAAATTTACTCAAGAGGTAAAGACAGAGAACCTACCGACAGAAATGAAGGCGAAGAATACATGAATCACTCAGAGGATGCTCCCATTTGCCTGTGAAAAGCAAAGTCGAAACAGCATACCACAGTCTGAAGAGAACATGTAAATATACAGGAGTTCGATGTAATGAAGTTCGAAAGGAGGTACGAGCCGATTTGAAGATGTGGCTGCATGAAAAATACCGACTGATTGAGCAGAGTGCATGGCACCCCATGACAACAGAAATGACGAAATACTCGGGTGTCAAGTCGAGACAGCGACCAAGACACTGAAACCACAAAAGGGCTCCCAGTTTCACAGGAGAGATGCTACAAGCAGGTGAAGTAGAATTAGCAGACGAGCTGCTCATTATTATATACAGTCAAAAAGTCTGAAGAGAAAGTTCCTGATGAGTGGAACAGTTGTGCTATGATGAAGCTGCCTAAGTAAGGAGATCAAAGCATCTGCAGCAACTACCGCATCTGATCTATGATAAAACACGTGCAGTGTTCTTACTTATCATCCTTAAGCATCTGAAAACATCTGTCGAGCAACTCCAAAAGGGCGTTTTTCTTCATTGCCTGAGACAAACGACTGAAGATACGATGTTTTCACTGCACGATATGAAGATGCTCCTGGAAAACCATTGGTGATTTCACTGTCTAGCATCGAATTTTCTCCAGGAGGACTATTTTGCTAACTCACTCCAATCTCCCCTAGACTGCACATTTCTTCTAAAAATGGACCCCTTCGATTAGCAGCCGCACTCCAAAACACCACTTTCTGATAGTAGCCGCGGTGAATGTGGCAATTATGAATTTTCCTAATAGACCCGAAGGTTCACCCATGCTACGGGCCACACAAGCTTGCTCAACGAGACAACTCAAAGGTGTATTTTTAATGCCACTTTACACTTCGAATGATAGAAATGCTTCGTTTCTAGAAAGTCACGTACATTTTCATAATTTTTTAAAATTCGTGTACAATTCGCGTACATGTTCACTTGCAGGGGACACCCTGAATGACACATGAATTAATGAAATACACGAACGCCGCTAGGTAACAATGAGTTGACACGACTCCCACAAAGGACCTATGTCAATGTATTGCACAGTACACTGTATTCGATTTCATATCTTGAGAATGAAATCGAATATTTGATAACTTGAGAGAAACTGCTTACAATCAAAAGTAAAACATCGAAATTTAATGCACATTTCCCTCAAAACTGATCACTGGTACCTCAGCAATACGTACAAAAATTCATGCCTGTGTACATGTAAGAAATAATCCTTACCTTCTGTCAGTTTTGCTTTACCACCAGTTGGCTGACAAAGGACTGTACTGCATCCGGTGCACACAACAACCGTCTGAGCATGTGAGAATACAGTTGTGATTTTCAAACAGCCTGAAATGAAATTGTCACTTTCAGACACATAATATGTAACATCAACAACGATATTCTTTCTAATTCCATCGGCTACATATTCCAGATAAAAAACGGAAGTTCAGCTTCATGTTGATTTGCACACAACAGTAGGAGAAAGTGGGGTGTTGTTCGTTAACTCCCTGTGCGCCATGCTTTCCAACCTGAAAATCTGCTTTCTGTAAACGAAAACAATGTAATCAAGAAAGTACTGAGTGACCCGCTAAGAATTGTGAAAATAATGTGCCGGGACGAGGACTTCTGGGCCACTCAGTAGCTTGGCGATTCCAAATACAAAATTGATCTTTTTCTATTTTTACTGAACGACCTCTGATTAAGTCATGCTTGAGTGCCCTGAGATTTTACTATGGGATATAGTATGTCTAGTCATCTTCCAGCAAGCAAAAAAACGACTCGCTGAAATGTATTACTCATTTGTATTAAGTTGATTTTGGAGTACATATAATTATGATGAGGAGTATGGGCCACCCCATAATTCACCGCAATGCCTTGTGGTTGTCAGAAAAATTAATTTCCTTCACTCTCCGCAAGCACAAACATGGCCAGCAGGAAAGCACACTACAATGTGAAATGCCACACGTGTCATCAGGTGAAAAGGAGTGGCTCGGGAAGAACAGAAAACTTGACTAGCTCGCATTCGCAGAAAACCGCGCTTTCGAGTATGTTAGTACCACCACATATTTATTACAATTTCTAGCTTAAGCTGTAATATTGTCAATCTGATTGTTTATCATTTATATCAAAGTACAACATATCCAGCGAGATTGTAAACTAGTGTATAGAAATTGGGTGTGGATAACCAGTTAATGCGTTATGCTTGGGATTGTAACAGGGTTGGTATCAGTCATCCTTTTTCAAAATGCAATCGAATGCAATTTCTGATTTACACAAATGCTTATTCAATTGACTTGTGCAGAAGAAGTGAAACTACAATACTTTGTTGGCAGAGGCCCTGTGGAATTTCTCGAATCCACGCAAGATCCTCACCCGTCTTGAGATCACAAGAAGGCAATGCTGTGATCGAAAAACCTGACTAGTGCACATATGTAGCTCCCTCGCCAACGAGCCACACATCAAAATAGCAACCCTAAATATTTGAAAATTAGTTAAATCAATAATCAAAATTTAATCCCTATCATCAAAATAACACTAAAAATAGCTTGTGGCGGATTCAGCTTTTTAAAGGAATTGTCAAAGTGCAGGTGAAACAACGAGAAGCCGAAACTGTTACCACCAAGTGCAATATAATTAAAATTTTTACTTGAACGTTTAAGCACGGCTCTCATAATAGGTTATTAACCACAATTTAGTGAGAGTTGATAGTGGATGAAGGTTTGTCAGTATGGCTTCATGATTTGGATGGACAGGGCGAAAGTAGTCTTAGGGGTAGTTTGCGACAAATGTGACCTGGAAAAGGCTTAATTGTTTATGTCGAACTGCTCTAATTGGGGAAATGCGACTAAACATGTTTTCACATAGTTTACGTGAATTGAATTTCGATGGGAGGTTGGGAATGCATCTATAGGCCTACACTCTATTGACACAGCATCTGTCCTTGATAAGACAATCTCAAGGGCCTGATCGGTACCAATAATAGAGACGCTTCACATATCTAAGTGACCTGTAACGCACGTGATTGCAGAATATCAAATTTAGGCCATAAATGTTGCAAGGGTTTAGTTCTTTCCAGACGTCGAGCTCTTGGTTTGGCTGATCTGAAACTGCATCTTTCTGGCACTAATCGATCGAAATCCTTAAACTCGAACCCAACTTAGATCTTCAGCATGGTAAGTTATCATCGTTTGAGATATCCACGATTTCAAGTATGTTGATGACAATTTTATTGACAAGAAATGTTAGGAAATGCAGCTGCAGTAGTGTGCAAAAAAGTTAGGCCTGCAAAAACCGAACTTTCAAACGTTGCTGCCAATTACCCGATGAGCCTTGCAGCATGTACCCAAGACTTGCTTTACACTACAAATAACGATCGGGTTTTGCAAATAACAGGGTGGGCCGCCACATTTGGATCTGTGACACATTTTGATATTCAAGATTTGTCACATTTTGTCACACATCGATGAGCGTTCATGTCACATTCTGTCACATGCCCATTGACATGAATGTCACATTTTCGTCACATGCTGATGGAAACATATGTACAAATTTTGACACATGTGCAGGAAATTGGCAGCTTTCGAAATTGTCATTTTTGCTGCCCTATCGATGAATGTATATCAAACCCGTTATAATGGGACAAGATCGAGAAACCTATGATTTATTATTACTACTTTTTGTCATTTAAGGATTTTCATAGAAATTGCCATTTAAGATATCTAACAGTTGCCCCGAGATTTGTGGCAACAGCGAAACAAACCATGGGTAAGACCTTAACATCTTCATTTTTGTTTTAAGTGAAAAATTACACTTGAAATTACAGTTGAAATTATGATTATTTTTAATGTCTTGAATTCATTTTGATGGTAAACAATAAGCACGCATTCGGAGTAAATTCACAGACAGTATAAAGTCGTACCAAGAAGAGCACTTTTACTCGTAATTCTGTTTTTAGTGATTGCGTGCTTTATCGGAACTACAACTTCGCAAGGACTACTGCGATATGGAAATGACAATCGAAAAACGCATGACCACATGGAATGAATGTTGCAATTAGGCCATCAAGCTCAAAGTCAACTTAAAACAAGCGAACTAGTAGCATCACGATTTACTTGGCGGAAGTGCAAGTCACCAATGGGAACATGGAGAAACTTATCTATCTTACATATTCCGAGTACAAATCAAAGTCAAAGAATAAAGTTGTCGTTATTTCGCTCAGACGAAGTTGATGCTTCTCTGAGTTTAAACCTCATTATACTATGTCATGCTAGCGTAAAAACATTACTTCTGTCAAATTATTTTCTGGTTATGTGAATTTGTCACATTTTGTCACAACAGCAATGAAAAATACACATTATGTCACATTTTATTTTGAGATGAAAAAATGTCACATATTGTCACCTCGGCACACCCCTGAAATAATGGAGAGGCATTCGATTGAAACCGCAGTTTCGTGTAGATGAACCTGGCATCTTGCTGTACTAAAAAATCACCCGAAGTTAATTCTACCTTGCTTCATGCAACCGTTAAGTTTATTGCACAGTAAAACAAATTAGGCTTTATTGTCAAAAACAGTCAAATCTTTCATGAAATTCCACGTTAGGTTTGGTATACTTTTATGAAACAAACTGCAGTCAAAGCTGGGTAATTAGGACTATAAATGGTTAATGGTTAAATAAAGACTATATAATCAAGCTCTCAATGTCCTAATTATCGAAAGTCGTAGTTAAAAAGCAAATCACATAAGCCAAATAAACATAAAATGCCACGACTGCATGATCTTAATTAACCGTGTCCGAATTAACGAGCTTCGACTACATGTCAGAGATCAACTATCATCGATGTACATGTAGGCACATATGGATAAAAATGTAAGGCCAGTGTTTTTTTGTTTAGATGTTATCGAACCCTGTTGCATTTCCCCCAAACAAACCTGAGAAACAACCTAAGTGCCTAAGTGTCCCTCAGTAGAAGATCAAGGCAAAAAGGTAGATAGTCGAAAGAAGAGAAGTGGGGATGATTAAGCAATATAACTAGCAAATGCACAGCAGTGTAGTTTATAGCTCACACTTCATGCACAACTAAATAGACTAATAAGAGAACCGCTAGAAATAAACTGGTAGAAAAGTAATTGCAACACATACCTGGACATTTGACATCCATGAAATAACTATTCGGAGATTGTACGAGCCGCTTCAGTTTGCACTTTCGCTTTTCAAATTTGAGAGACGGATGTAGAAGGTCGACTGCTAACTGTAAATAGAAACGCAATTATTATATAAAACGATGGAGGCAATCAGACTTAACACATCCAAGCAGGGATTGCAATTCACCCAAGATAAACCCCCGGAAAATCGGGAAAACCAGAGGTTGAATGCATAAATTTGAAATATTTACATTAGATTAATTTCGCAAAAAACCTGGAAAAATTGCGATCCCTGCATCCAAGCCTTCACCACGAACACTCCCAAAAAATCGAACAAGAAAAAGAAGAGCCACATTTCAAATTACTCAAATTGAAATTGTGCATTAGAATTCTTCTATCTCAAATGATCGGTGTCTGTGAGTCAAAAGCAGCTAAAAAATTTCGGGGTAAAATTTCAGAACCCAAACCGACCTAGGGTTCTCTTTCAGTCCGGGCTTCCAAATTCATGAAACCCGATCCGACGCGCATCTTTAGTGAGAGCATTCAGTATCCCTAACAGAGGTGATAAGTTTAAGATGCCATCGAAAATGAATATTCGAATGGGCACATATTCAACCAGCTGAAGCATCAAATTTCCTACAAAATCTAGTAGAAGATTTGAACTAGGCATCACACTAGTTTTGTGAGAGAATACTGCAAAATCCTGGAAAATAATTGACGAGTTTGATGCTTAGACGCAGTCATTGTCAATCTTAGTAACACACTTTAATTATAAATAATTGCTGAAGACAAAAAATGCAATGGTTTTCTATCTAATTTTACCAACTAGGTCTATTTGCCTTGCAATACTCAGGGATTAGTTCCAGGGGTCATAATCACTCACGGTTTTCCAGGGGATTATTGGAATTTCCGGTTTTTCCAGATTGTCGACATACTGTATTTCCGGGCATAGAGCGCAATGAGTGGATTGTTGCTTTCAAATATTGCCGCCGAATATTCGGCATCCGAAAGAAATTGAAGCTTGTTTTAACAATAATTACAGCTTAAAAATATATTCGGGATTCTAAGAGTCTACCGACAAAAAGGAATCACTCAGAGGACAATTCTATTCACGGATGAAAAGCGAAGTCGAAAAATAGCAGACTTTACTCTGAAGAGAACATGAGAATATCAGGGTTGCCACTCTTATCAAAAATAAAAATCGGGAAGTCAAATCTGAATGGGCTCCCCCTAAATTACGTAGTCGTGGGCCCCCTCAAAGTAAAAAAACTTAAGATCACTCGATATCACACAACCAGGTGAGTTTTGAAAGCGTTCAAGCAGAAGTTGGATCTGTTCTAATAAAGATGCTCCTGAATCCTCACAGTTAGTAAGTAAATGTATGAAATTATTACTGATGCTTATTCAATCATCAGCTTCAACAAGGAATATATGCACTAGAATATATGATCGAACAGTTACTATTTTCAGGAGAACCGTTTTCGAAGTTTAGACAGAGTGTATTACAAAGACCCCTCTACCCTCCCCCCAATGCAAAATCAACATGAAGTTATTGAACGATTGACGATTTTAGCTTGCTATAAAGACTGCATATTATCGAATAATCTACATGTAGGCTTATGGATGATTTTGCTTAACTGTTTCATAGACAACTTCATTTCGTTTAAAAATTTAACATTCAAATTTATTATATAGAGTGGAAGCTTTCCCAAATCAGATAGAAGACTTTTCTGTTGTAGGCCATTCTCAAGCGACTGAAATCATCTCTTCTATCTGATTTGGGAAAGCTTCCACTCTATATAATTACAAATCAATTCAATCAAGTTTGAAACATTCAAATTTATAATGCACTATTCTCGTGCAGCTTTGTCATTTTCTATTGATGTGCCATGACGTCACACGGTGAAAGATCCCTTCCTTATTGTGAAGAATTTTCATGAAACCACTAGGAAATTGTTGTCCAGTTGTTCGACGTTTGAGCAGACTGCTTCAGCAGAGCGGTCTGGTCACAGAAAATATCTTCAAACAAAATCCATGGTCAGCGCGGTCTAGATGCCTGTGCAGGCATTTCCGTAAGCTATTTTCTTTGGGAGAGCCATTATTCTTTCGAGAAATCGAGAATGTGTGGTAAAATCTTCCTCTCTATGCTGTATAAAATGTACCGAATGTCATGATGAAGGATAGGAGTATCTTCATGCAAGATGGGATGCCAGCGCACTACTACAGACCCATCGTTAATTATTTAAACAGCAATTTTCCTAAATCTTGGATTGACCGTTATAGGAGCCTTTGCAATGGCTTCCGATACCACCAGATTCAATGCCTTGTGACTTTCTTCTTTTGGGCACGTCTAAGAAATGGTGCATTGGAGTCATCCTATGCATTTGGGTGAACTGGAAGACAAAGCTTTGCACCGTTTTCTGCAGATCGACGAGCGATTGCGTAGAGACATGCTGTTGACCGAAAAATTAGATTGCGTTTGGGCAAATGGTGAGCAAGTAGAAAACAAATGTTATAGTGGTACTCGTGTTAGCAACTGTTTTCCTTTGAATCATAATTAACTTACAGAAATTGATCATTGAGTCGCCAATTGCTATTGCATCAACAACTTTGAAATTATCACTGCTATAATCCGCCCCGTTGCATAAACAAAACAATTTTGAATCAATGTCACAATAAATTGACGACTAAAAACTATCGCATTTTCTCAATATGAGAAAACAGAGTTCTACAGGGTGTCCCAGATAAATCTGGACTTTTAATCATCTTTTCAACTATGATTGATTTTAACTGTAACTTTCACCATCCGGTTCTCCCGCGTAGCCTCCGTCAGCAGCTGGCGCCTTCGTAGGACGAACGACTGGAAGCCGAGGTCTTGGTGCACGGACCTGTGGATGGTCGAACGGGCCACGTCCATCTTCCGAGCCAGATGCCGCATCGACTGTCCTGGATCCTCGGCAATGTTGGTCTTCAACTCCTCCAGGAAGTCTTCGGACCGCTTGCTGTCGGATCGCCGCTTGAGGGGCTTCCTCTCTGCTGTCACTTGGTCCTTGTCTGGTGCAGCCTCATAGTCCTTCCGGATGTTGTAGACGAAGGACGTCGAGTAACCAAAGAAAGCAATGATTTCGGTAGCTGTTTTACCAGCATGCAGACCTTCCAAAACCGCTGCACGTCGCTCCAACTCGCGAGACATGATTGAAAAATTCAAATTTAAGTCAATTTGCGCGCACACTGTTTCAGATACGCTTACTTGTAATGCGCACGCGTGACAGGTTAACGTATTGTCAGCGGTGAACGCGATATCACGTGACGGCATAGACATAGTAGTAATGTAGAAACACACAGATGTTCCCTTATAACCGATTTGTCTGTCAGCAGCTTAGATTGAAAATAGTCCAGATTTATCTGGAAGACCCTGTATATTGTGCCCAAATATTACACATTACAGAAGCCATGCAACTTAATATACTATTTACTCTGAAATGTGATGAGAGCAACATTTGGTACAATCCATTACAGGAAATACTGACGTTTCTGGATTTTTAGCCGTCATCAGTGCAGTATACCTGTAAAGAATCAGTAACTCACATGTAAACACATCATCATCCGAATTCTCACTCAACCTGCGGCCTCAAAGCTGTGAAAGGGTGAAAACGGAGTCGCAATAAGGCTTTGTCGTCTGAAGCTCATGCTTCTTTGGGTTCTACCTAGTCGGAAAGGTTTATTGTCGGCGGTTTGTGACCGTGCTCCGGCTAACTAGCAGGCTCTGGAATATTATTTTTATTTTACTGGTCATTGAATTTATTTATGTTTGATTAATTTCTCATTCTTTTTCTCCACGTTTGTTTATTTTAAATGTGTGGTAGGCTTCGGCCGTCCCAATTAACACCACCCCCTGGTTTGCGAGATATGAACAGTCATCAGATGTTTCATGTTGTTGAATCAGGTTTTTGGGCATGGCACTTATTTGGCTCATTTGTGATCGAACTTCCTTCCACTGCTCTCTTTTGCACTTCCCCATTTGTTGCAGGTTAAGGTGTGACAGATCCAACGTATTCACGGCATACGGGCGTCAGTAGTTCGAGGGTCCCGAACCCACTGGTAATGCTTTGGGAGGCAGGCCCGGTCAACTGCTCGAAAAAAGGCGGTACAGTT
Organism: Prostheceraeus crozeri; assembly: GCA_907163375.1. Classification (NCBI taxonomy): domain Eukaryota; kingdom Metazoa; phylum Platyhelminthes; order Polycladida; family Euryleptidae; genus Prostheceraeus; species Prostheceraeus crozeri. The sequence goes on along the minus strand of CAJQUW010005950.1, from coordinate 689,387 downwards.
CCACTGCCACGGACATGCGTGGGTAGCTTTACTGAGGGGTTTAGCCCGTGTAGCTGTATCCGGTTCCTCTGTGGCTTACCTGACTTGTACCCATTGTTACGGCAAAGGGGTTCTCATTTGGGTTTCTTCAAGCTTTTGCGACATGAACTGTGCCTATAAGTGTCTTTTTTGCGTATTATTTGTTGCAGCTTTGTTGCTATTATTTACGTTTTTTCTGATGCCTTCCAAAGTTTCTTGTATCACTTTGTTGTACAGTATAATTTTCGTTTATTTGATTGATATTCTATGAGAAATTATGAAAATGAGAAAGACACACAAGAAACGTAGTCAAGCCGTCAAGCTCAAAACCCCTCTCAGGATCAGCTTCAGCAACGTAAGAGGACTGAGGTCCAATTACGACGACATCAACATCTTCATGCAAGGTAAGTCACCAGATCTTCTAGCCTTGTCGGAAACCAGGTTAGATCCCAGTGTGTCATCAAGCGACGTTACTCCTGATGGATACATATTTCACCGGATGGATAAAGCACCTTGTCATGGTCTTGGAGTCTATGCCAAGACAAGCCTTCCCTTGAGAAGGCTTCGCAGCTCAGAGGATCCAAGGCATGAGTATCTTGCCTTCATTGCGCCGCTGCAGAAGACCACACTTCTTCTATTTTTCCTATACCGCTCTCCATCAACTAATGCGGATATTTTCAATGTTCTTTCTGACAAGATCGATTCTCTTCTACAAGAGTATCCCAGCGCTGAAGTTGCCGTTTTTGGTGACTTCAACGTGCACAATGTTGACTGGCTTGTGCACTCACGCACCACCGATCTCTCCGGTCAGGCAGCCCAGGATTTCGCTGTCTCTCACAACCTTAGTCAAATTGTCACTTGTCCTACCAGAGTGCCTGACCGAGCTGGGGATACTGGATATCTCCTTGACCTGTTTCTCACCTCAAATCCAACTTGTTTTTCACACAAGGTTACTTCTCCCTCGGCACGTCTGATCACTGTGTTATCACAGTTTCTGGCAAACAAATTTGCTCCACACCGTCTGCACCCTTCCATAGAACAGTTTATCAATTCTCCAAAGCAGACTGGTGTGGCTTCCGCACTTTTCTTAGTCAAGTTCAAGCTGAGAATTTGATTCTGAGCGAGAACGTCCTCAAGTCGGCGCAAGAACTGACAGAGTGGCTTCAGATAGGGATGTTGGCCTACATTCCTCACCGTACTTTCCAAATGAAGCCCCACTCACAACCTTGGTTTACACCAGAATGTGCAGCTGCAACTTGCCAGCGTGACCACTTTTTCCATAAGTATAAGCGTGACAGTAGCGCTGGCAATCTTGAATTGTACAAAACCGCACGTAGATATTGCAAGGAGATCGAACCATACATCAGGCCAAAAGCCGTTACGCTTTGTATGTACGGAAATCCATTGCTACCCAAAAGCTTGGCTTAAGGACTTCTGGAGGATTTACAACAGTGTCACCAATAGGAACAAATCCTCCATCCCAGCACTCCGTCATGCCGAAGTCAGTACTTCTATGGCGACAACCTCAGCAGACACAGCCGAGCTTCTTTGCAAAGAGTTTGCGAAGAATTCGTCATTAGACGATGGAGGTAGAATTCCACCTCCAATTCCCACGCGCACTGATGAGACAGTTAGTCCTCCTTCAGTCACAGTCCGAAACGTCAAAAAGATCATCGCCGGTCTCGATAGCTCTAAGTCTAGTGGACCAGATGGCATCCCGGTTTCGGTCTTCAAGCATCTCTCACCTGAGCTTTCTCCACTTTTATCTAAACTGTTCAGTACATGTGTATCCACCGGTGAGTTTCCCTCTTCTTGGAAAGTAGCTTCCGTGGTTCCAGTTCCAAAGAAAGGTTCTGACTCATCTCTTCCATCTAGTTACCGTCCTATCAGCCTGCTTCCAATTGCTGGCAAGATTTTTGAAGCAGTGATTAACCAACACATTGTTAACTTCCTTGAAACTCAGAACCTTCTATCAGAAGAACAGTATGGCTTCAGGCACTCTCGATCAACTGCAGATCTTCTTTCATATGTCACTGAACATGTGAGTCGTGTCCTTGACAGACAAGGTGAGACGAGATCAGTTGCCTTGGATATTTCCAAGGCATTCGATAAAGTCTGGCATCAGGGACTCCTTATGAAGCTCAAGTCCTATGGAGTTGCTAATCAACTCCACAAACTTCTTGCTTCTTTTCTTAGTGACCGGCAGATATCTGTCGTCTTAGATGGCCAAAAGTCTTCCACCAAGTTTGTCAATGCAGGAGTTCCTCAAGGGTCAATTTTGGGACCCACTCTTTTTCTGCTGTACATCAACGACCTCCCAGACTGCCTAGTGAGTAAATTGGTGATGTATGCAGATGACACAACACACTTCAATTCCAATGAGCGACTCGCTAAGAACACTCAGCAACGTCAGCAGTTATGCGACGTTCTTAATGAAGACTTACGCAGGGTCTCAGAATGGGGCGCCAATTGGCTTGTTTCCTTCAATCCTTCAAAAACTCAGAGTATTCTGCACTCACGACTTAAAGGAGATGATGATCATAGCATTAAGATGTCAGATAATAGGATCAGAGAACAAGATTCCATCTCCTTCCTTGGATTAGCGGTTACGAAAGACTTGTCATGGAAACCGTACATCCAATCCATTAGCAAGCAGGCAGCTCAACGCATTGGTAGTCTCTATCGTGCCAGCAGCTATCTTCCACCACAAACTGTCTGCTATCTTTACAAGTCCACTATTCGTCCTCTGATGGAGTATTGTTGTCATCTGTGGGCAGGCGCCCCACAAACGCATCTTAACCTCCTTGAACGGGTTGAGAAACGTGTCAAGAATCTCATGGGTGAAAAACTTGCTAGCAAGTTGCAGCCGCTCTCCGTCAGACGGGATGTTGCTTCACTCAGTCTCTTCTACAGGTACTATTTCGGTAGAAGCAGCTCTGCAGTAAATGAGTGCGTACCCAAACCTAAGATCTTCTCCAGAAGCACACGCAGAGCTAATGCACTCACATGCTATCATGTGAGCTTAGAACGCGCACGTACTGTGAGTCGCTCGAAAAGCTTTTTTGTTCGCACGGCACAGCTTAGAAGATCTGTTTTTTTTAAAATATTTATTTAAAATAATACAATTTTTACTTTTAATTGAGTAACCCCTAGCTTCGTTCATGGCTCATAGCTGTGCTAGGGGTGAAAATTCAGTAAAAAAAAATAAATCTACAATTAATGAAATACATGCATTCAAATCTCATTCTGTAGAGTTCGTTTCCAAAATTTGAAATTTGCAGACACCAATACAATCAGCGAATTGGTGTTTGCAGTTCATGCACGAAGCTGAGCTGCCGGATTCCCAAGCACATCCACCTGCCGATGGGTCTGTGGAGTGAGTTGTTGATTTACTGCACTGATGGCGGATAAAAAGTCAAAAACGCTTCCAGTTGAATTTGCATGAGGAAACTTCATCAGCACTTGTAGCTCTGGCAATGATTCAAATCAAACCTTGCTCTCATCTCTTGTACTTCGAACATAGCAAAAAACAATTACAACAATTGCATTAAGAACAACTTTTAGCTTTCAAACAAGATTATGACAGCTATTTGATAAAGGTTGATCCGCCATGGCATAAGAAAGTGGAACATCAACACGAAAAACGAAAAGAAATCCTGATCACTTCTACAGTTGTTTGCGAGATTTCAATTTTCGCTGGTGTCTTCGCCGAAATTTAGCCGCTTTTGCAACAAGTGATCGTACAAAATATCCATTCGTCACTCTCTTGTGTTCCCAAAACTTTTTAGCAGATTTTTCTTTCACATTTTTCTGGCAGACGCTTTTTGAAAGACACATTTTTGAGAGCATCAAAGCAATTAGAACTCAATTCATAATAAACTCCATAATTACGCATCACAACTTTTTCTTAAAGCATTCCCACCAAAATTTATTTCTTATTTCAAAACCTTGATTACTTGCGTTTCGTCCAGTTTCTTAGGATTGACGAAAGGATCACTGACTTCCTTGCAGAAGAATCTTCTGCTCAAGACTCTTGACAAGAGTCATGCGGATTTTGAGAAAGCATCTGCTTTGAACTTGATCACCCTTAGAAATTGCAGGGTCTTTAAGGTCCCCCAACAATCTGCATAGCATCGCTCAGAATTTTAAAAGAGCCCTACATATTGTAAAAAGGACCCACTTTAAGGGTACCGGTCTCAATCCTAAAGGCCCTTTACAATCTCAAGAGGTCTATTCATATCTAAAAAGTGCTCTTCAAAAGCTATAACAGTTGCCGTTTACAATCTCAAAGGGATTCTTCACAAAATCTTATGGGTCCCTTTCAAAATCTAAATATGACCCCTTCACGATCTTGAAGGGCCCCCTCACGATTTTAAAGAAGCCCTTCGCAGTCTCAAAAGGGTACCCTCACAATCTAAAAAGGGCCCCTTCGCAGTCTAAAAGGGCCACCCTCACGATCTAAACGCCCCCTCGCATTCTCAAAAGAGCCATCTCAAGATTAAAAGGGGCCCCTTCGTAGTCTCAAAAGGGCTTCTTAAACGATCTAAAAAGGGCCCCCTCACGATCAAAAGGGGACCCTTCAAGTCTCAAAAGGGCACCTTCGCAGTCTGAAAGGGCCACCCTCACGATCTAAAAGGATCCCCTCACATTCTCAATTCAATTGGATTCAATTCAAGCCAATGACAGTTTGTTTCATTAATTATGTCAATGAGTATAATTAATCCATCTAAAAAAAATCTAAAATCCAAATTATTTGTTCCTTGGCACAACATTTTCTCACTACTTACTTTATTTTAAAAAACCCGGAAATCCGGTTAAAACCGGAAGAGTGGCAGCCCTGGAATATACAGGAGCCAGTGTCAGAAGCAGAGACACGCCAAGCATACCTGCTGATCAGAGATATCAATACAAAATGGGAACCGAAGCAACGATTTGCTTAAGATCGCGATGGACACCTGTTCCACACATCCGAAGAGACCAACGAGAGATGGACTGATTACTGACGAGAGGTATTATGCGTAGAGGTATGATTATGACAATACAGTGGTGATTGAACATGAAGACATAGCACTGCAAGACGACGACAGAAATGGCAAAATATTCGGGTGTCAAGTCGAAACAGCGACCAAGAAACTAAAGCCACACCAGGCTCCCGTTACAGATGGCATCACAGGAAAGATGTTACATGCAGGTGGAGTGGAATTGGCAGACGAGCTGCTCATTATTATATGCAGTCAAGTATAGTCTGAAGAGAAAGCTCCTGATAAACGGAACAAGTCGGTTATAGTGACGCTGCCAAAGAAAGGGGATCTTAAGCATCTGCAGCAACCACAACACCTTATCTCTAATAAATCACGTGTGGTAAAAAAGAAACAGGCTTTCGTAGAGACAGTGGTATTGACCAACAGATCCCTGCTGATGGTCTGCTTCATTCATTTCTCCGAGGCTTTCGGCAACACGCCATGTAGGCAGTACTGAAATCCTACGGATAGGATGCTAAAATTATCCACATTTTGAAGAGCATGTACATCACAGGGCCCTGTGATCTGTGATTTTACTTTGTATACCTGGAACGTGTTATAACAATGAGGCAAGTGTCAACTCAAGGACGGCCTATCAACAACCCAAGCCTTGCTTTATGATATAACACTTTCGGATGAAAGTTGATGTAAGCTGGGAAATAGCCTAAACTTCGTTTCTTCAGATGCAGAAAAATGTGGCCGTAAGATCAACATCGATAAAACGAAGGGATTAGTGAGTGCAGACAAGTAAAAAATCAGTGCAAGCGAAACAGTCCACAAGTTCACCTATCTTAGAATCACGATAGATATTGAGGGATGTGCAATAAAATTCGTCACCGCATTGGCATGGCATTCAGGACGTTAGCAGGTTTTGTCAAAATATGGAGGAGTCACATGATTAGCACAAGACCGAAGTTACGGCTTGTGTAGATGATTAATAAGCGCAAAATGAGTCTGTTCGGCCACATTTGCCGCTGTGAAGATCGGGCTGTTTGGCATCGCGAATGGAAAATCGTAGAGCCGATCCATGATGTGGTGGACAGAACGCATCAAAGGTTGGTGTGAAGTTGACATACACGCGATAGCTACGATGATAACCGAACGTGCCACAGACAATGATAATGCAAATTTGCGTCCTCGCGAAGCCTATTACATAAAACAATTAAAACACGAAGTCAACAACAGGAATGAACTTGAGCAGCTTAAGTGACTTCCTTTTCTTGAAAGAGGTCCTGACTTGTCATTTTCAGTTTTGTGGTTGGAAAGAGACAGGAGTATTTTCAGATGTTATTATTACTGATCTTATTCTTATTTACATGTACAAAAATTTTCGACCTCTATCAGGCAATCATCTTCAGCTACAAAAGAATTTCCATTGGTGCTAGTAGTTTAGATGTATAAGGTTAATATGTTTCAAACTAATCACATTTCGTCACATTTTGATAGAGAATTGTCACATGCTAATTGGAAACATGTGGTCAAATCTCAACATGCCGATGGACAGAAAGTTGACAAATTGTCGAATTTTAAAAGTCACACTGAACTTTTAACGAGGAAAATTAGCTGATATCTAAATCAAACGAGGAAACATTGCTGAGTGGTGCTTTCAAAACATTTGACGAAATGCTGCGAGAAATGTAGACGACAATTTTACCATGGCAAGTGGCTATCAAATGAACTAGGGTACGAACAATTTGATTTTCCGATTGATCACGGATATGGAGGAAAATCCATTCCTGAAAGCGTCAGCAGCTATTTCAAACGACTTGACATTCTCTTTTCATCGACAAGAATCTACCACCAAAAATACAATCGAATCATTGATTACATGTAATAAACCCAGTTAGCAGTTCAACAGAATAATCAAGCATTTCTGCATTCCTCAAATTAATGTGTGAATCGCACAAGGAAACGGCTGTCAACAGCGATAACATCATCGGCTAACATGTTTGAATCAGTCAGTTGCGTACGCCACATGCTTTGTAGTCATTAGCTGAGGTATAATTCAGATACAATCGTAGTAAGTTTGATTGGAAAATGATTATTATCATTATAGAAGAGAACTGAGCAACTGCAACAACTTCTGGATTTAATGTGCATGCAGTCATCAGAGGTCGATGAATTTTGCCTTCGATCACGCCTGTCAAGTTTATATGATTAAGACATAATTTGCAACATGACTTTGACGAGATACACTGCTGTTGGAGTAGAAAATCAGAGTTCCAGTGAGGTGATGTTGCGAAAATTTTACTGTTAGAAAATGTTAAGACTGCGAGGTATTCTTGGTTCACGATACAAGTGTCGACCTTGATTCATCTGATTCTGACAGTGGAGCAACTAAAACTGTCCCACTTGAGCTTGCTTCAAAGGGTGGCCTTACTCGCTCTTCTGCTAAAAATTGCAGCGTTTGAGCAAATTTGTAGGTATAATTTTTTATCAAATTTAGTCGGATCAAAAAAGGCCAGATTTCATGCGAAGCGGTAGGCATCAAGAATTGTTCATCAAATCAATGTATCAGATTTTATGTCCGTTATTAGCTAATGCATGATGTCTTATGAGGATATCATAGCTCTCAGATTTTGGCAAGAATAATGCTGAATTACCCTAGTTTTTACGTGTTATTTAGAAGCGGCTGAATGTCAACCCTTCTGTAAAGATGAACAGTTTAATAACTCAAAGTGCGTAAACTTCAAAACATTGTAGTGATAAAATGATGTACACTTTCTGCGTTAATGACAATTACGCTAATGACACAATGTTTGAAACGTTTGAGAAGTAGTACTGGCAAATTTCGCCTCAGCTCCTTAGAATTCCGTGCTACCAACGTTGCCAACAACCAACGTTACCAACAAGTTGCTACCAATGTTAAACGGATATAGGCTATAGTTAAAGGGAAGCTACTTTGAAAAAAGTCAGATGGCAGATTACCCGCAGTTACAAAAGAAATGCTGATCAGACGCAGGTAGGCTACATGAGCTCTAAGTTAAATGGTATAGTCATTCTGCTGTTGTGTGACTGAGTGTTGCATGTGGATATTTGCAAAGGCTAGTGGGCAAAGAGCAGACCTGCCAACATTCACATTTGCAAAATCGGGACATGATCAATATCATCAGGTATGCAAACTAACGCATATAATAAAAAAATCTACATTTTGAATACAAGGTGTGACTAAAAATTATTGAGACTGGCCTGATAAAAGGCCAACTAAAATTTCTATGATCTTAGTTTTATGCATCAGTGTCAAACACATCTTCAGCTAATGTCTGACAGAAATTTGAATATTTGCGATCGAAAATCACGTGATAATCGTCTATTTACATAGATATATGGACTTCAGTGCAACGAGATGCAATGACTGATCACTTTTACTGATGGCGTCGAATGAGATGTACCGTTTTTACGTTCAAACTCGCACTCTGTTGGGTGAAGGTGCCTCTCAGATATTCAAAGACCTACAGAGCTTGTATGGATCTGACGCTCCCTCACGTGCCGCTGTTTTTCGATATGCCAAGGTGCCTGAAGATTCCTCTGATGTTCCGAGTGCTTCTGGAGATTCCGTCACCAACGCTTCGAGTCCTGTCGGCCGTCCAGTAAGCGTTTCAACGGAGGAAAATGTTCAAACAATCGAACAGCTCATCAGTGAGAATAGGCATCTGTCACTTCGAGAAATTGAGGAACTGACCGGCGTCAACCACGAGCTCGCTCGTCGAATTTTGCGTGACAGACTCCATCGCCGCTACTTGTGCTCGACGTGGATTCCCCTTTCTCTCAACGACCATCACAAATTGCTCCGGAGGAATAGCGCCATTCCAATAAGAAAGCATCTTCGAGACCTGGAGAGACCAACTGCATGCCATCCAAGACGAGACTTGGGTCTTCTTCGATCCTGCTCTTCCTAAGGCCGCCAACAAGGCATGGGTGGCGGTGGGCGAGACCCGTCCAAGGGTCATTCGTGACTCAGCGATAACTAAACGCAAAACCCTCCTGTCTGTAATCTTTACACCGAACAAGAAGTTTCATGTTCAAGGAATTTGTGAACGAAACTGTTGATGCAGATTACTTTATCAGCTTCTTGCGTACGACAGGTGAGAAATGGCGCAGTCTCCTATCTGACCCCACCCGATTGAACCAGTTCGACAACGCTCGTCCCCATGTTGCCAAGAAGACAAAGGAGCTCCCTGAACGTCGAGGGATCCAGACTCTTTGGCAATCGCCTTACTCGCCGGACTTGAACTTCTGTGATAGGTGGTTGTTTTATCGCTTGAAGAGAGAAATGAAGATCACTTTCCAAGATGCCGACGAGGTTGTGGCCACTTCTTTGAGTGTTGTGCTCCATTCCTGAGCACTGTGAGAGAGTGATTCAGAGTGCTGGAGATTATGTCGGTTAGTGATTTTTTTGTTTATGAATGCTACAAAGAGTGCCTTCCTCAGAATTTTGTGTTTTAATGTGTTTTTAGTGAAGTAAAGATGCCTTCTTTTTATAAAAACGGACATTTTTCACCTCGTTGCGCTTGCATAACTTGATTGAACCAAAAATGCTCCTAAAAGTTTGAATTGAGGTTTTGGCTCACACTTTTTCACTGATATTAGTTCATACACTTATTGATAAGCATCGCATAAAAACCGGCGGAATTTCAACGACTTTCATGCAAAACATTTCCAGTCTCAATGATTTTTAGTCAAACATTGTATTTTATTGAACATGGATACATTAAAAAAAAAAAAACGACTATTTGAGACAATGGAATCATAAAATATATGACTGTGAAAAGCGAGTGGCATTCTATGAGCGCGATAGCACACATATCATAGCTTCGTTGTTGTTGTTTGCATTAACGACATGGTTTAAGACGCTTTAGTGGACAATCGATCCCGCTACTTGCCTTAATGTCGGCGGTCAAAATTGTGACGACTTATTTATTCATTGATTATGGTTGCCTTGACAACTGATGTGTGGTGGAAAGAGTTTGATCCTGCCACATTGACACAGTCGCATAAGTGGCTCGTAGCTCAATTGGTTAGAGCACAGCCTAGTTAACCTTCGTCGTAGGCTCGAATCATACCAACGACACATCTTTTGAATGGCAATTTGATCAATCGCTTATTTAATTTCAATGTTTATAGCACACATGTGAATATGGAATTCGCGCAGCGCAAATGTTTGAATTATTTTGCTCGACTTATCTAAAAACTGACTAGCAAAAATCTTACAGCATAAAAATTTGATTATCGGGATATTTGTCAAAAAATCGGGACTCCTAAAGATATAAATAAAATCGGGACAGTCCCGACGAAATCGGGATAGTTGGCAGGTGTTGGATGGGATGAATGTGTAAGGATGTGTTGCAAATATGCGTAAGGTAGTGGAAGTTGCTGATCGTTTGCGAAGTGGTGATGACCCAGTGAGAGGAAGGTGGTTAGTAGGTGACACGTGGTGTGAATACGTACACGTACGCAAGTATAGCATTGGGAGTGGTGACAACAGTCGATAATGTGATTGTTGTGGATGCTGCTTGGTTGCGGAAAGAAAGTGACTGCACATATAAACCTAACTGAACTTGATGCTGTCATTAAATGTGTAAATATGGCCGTAAAATGGAAAGTGAGGACGTTTTCCTGATGACCAACTCCGCTACAGCACTAGATTGGTCAAATGCTACTTTTTGCGAGTCACAGTATTAGACAAGAAAATCTTGTGGCCACGAATGTGGTGAAGCTAGAACGAAATTAGGCTGATAAAATGACTCTGGTTCCTAAAACCTAGTTGGTTTCGAAGAATACTGAACTAATAGCGATGTTCAAAGTGAAAGTGAGTTATTCGATGAAATGGTGAAGAATGTTCATTCGAAGCATCATTTCGGGCTATATAGAACATGAAATGGTAAAAGAATTGAATGGAAACATTCCGAATCTCAAAGTGAAAGAAATGATTTCTGAGAGACCAATTTGCTAAAATCTGCACAGCTGCAATTCCTCATCAAAAAGGAAGTTTGTCATCCTAGTGTATGGAAATACTCATCTAGTGACACTACGCACGTGGGCAATATATAAGTTCTTGACTGTCATTTGGAAGCCACCCGTGAATGAAACGGAACGAGAAGTATGTCCACATTTGAATGAAAAATTTCCTAAATATTGTGATAATGGAACAGTTTACAGAAGTGGTGAGATCAAGCGATTGATGGATCACTTGGATATTAAGCAAGTATTCACGTGCGCTTACAGACCGAATGGAAATGGATCAGCAAGAGAATTCGCCGCACCATACAATGACAGAGCGATCTAATAATTCAATCAATGAGGGTGTGTATTGGCATGTGTCGACCACCTGTGCGAAGAAACCTTCGCCATATAGGCTAGTTTTCCATGCCAAACCCAAAATCCCTGGTATTCGACGAGAGGATTGTTGACTGCAAACGACATCGAACTGCGACAGTGGATGCAGTCTTCAACTCTGAATAGGACAATGACTTCTAACTTTTCGTGGTGAGTCGGTGTACCTTCGAACAGATGGTAAATGCAATAGCGAATGGAGTGGACCTCCTCCAGTGACCGACTAAATCGTTGGTATTCTTGGAGATTGAAGATGGGATACCTCGTCATATGCGATGGGATACCTTGCGGCGTGTTCCGCGAAGAAACAGCCCTGTCTACGAGTGATTTATTCAGTGAAAGTGAAACGGTCTTGAAGACACTCGTGATAATAGAGTTCCAGGAACAATTCGTACTTATTTAATTCAGATAGTAATGAATCTGAAGTGAATGAGCAGCATGAGGGAGCATTGTCGGCCAATGTTATCAATATTCGACGCAGTTCAAGTACAAGAAGGCCTCCAGTGTATCTTCAGGATCATGTAGCTTGATAAAATTTTTTGTATGATTTGCCAATCTTTGGGGGAGGGGGAGGGGTGAAAGCATATATGGGCCTACGCGATTTCAGTGTTGAGCACATTTTATGATTTTCTGCAAAACATTAGCATATATCAGTATATGACAGTCTTCTATTCTGGTAACAGATCTTTTCTGTACATAAATGTCATGGAAAGCACTTTACATACTCAAAAATTAGAAAGAAGGTCAAGAGCTTCTTTTAAAGAATCTTATCTCAATCTATAAAAAAAGTTTGAATGTAGTTTGTAATGTGGTGGAGAATTTCTTTCAATTCAACATGGATGATTTTCAAAAGCCGCATTGTCATCCTATTTCCCCAACCTCGCTCAATCAATGATTTTTAAAAAGAATTATCTATGCATTTCTAAGTAGCCTACATTAGTCGACCGGCTGCTGATCGCTTCGTGTCAATAGCATCGCCTTGCCGGCAGATCGGTGTAGACACAAACCTGAATGGGATGAATAGAACTTTTCTCACATGCTGCCTTTTGAGCGATTTTTGCTGATACCTAACTTTTGCTTTTCAACAATTGTGTATACTCCCTGTAAAACTACTCCGTCTAGAATACCTAAGAATAAAGATTCTATTGAATATAATGATTCTACAATTCAACTTATTTAGGAGCGTCAACAATGTTTGACAAGGTTAATGGGGCAATGAGGGGTCGGCGGAAATTCAAATTTGTAAGAGGCCAAAACAGAAATTAAAGAAGCATTAGGTGAATTTTTAGAGGCACCATGGAATTACAGGGATCCTAGAAAAATTCCCACCCAGAGTTCTCCACAAAATTCGAGTCAGATTCGTTGACGCGCCTGACGCACGATGCATTTTAAAAATTGCAGAAAGCAGCCTCGCCACTGCATTGAAACTGGCAATTTGACATGCGCTCAGGCTTCCCAACTTTCATCTGTCCATGTTTTAGTTCGGTATTACAACCCTGCACTGTAATGCTCAGAATACATCGCGTTTTTCATGCTGCTTTTCAGTCAATCGCCTCGTTCGTACGATATGTATACGTGTGGTGATCAGAAAGTTAATTACATCCCTAGGACCCTGCCTTTGCAGCTGCAGGATCCCGAGTGTGGACGTCTTCTTGTACATCTTATGACCCAAATTCTCCGGCCTTTCAGTAAGCACTGAAAGATGATTATAGGTGGTGCACATTTTGCGGCGGTAATAGTGCGTCTCACAAACAGTGATTGATTTACCAAAACCCAGGGAAAATATCACCTGATTCCACTAGTTAAAGTAGTACCTATTTTCACAAGCTGGTGTCAGCCACTGCTGTTCCAAGAAAGGCCACTGAAGAAAAAATACTGCACTGCAGTGAAATACATTAGCTCTCAATGGAATCCCTGTCAATTATGCAGTAAAATCCAATGGCTTGCGGACAGTTGTCAAGCCATACTTACAGGCATGATTTCACATTCACCGAAAGTGTAATGTCGGTTTCAAGATCAGCAAGCTAAGGAGCTAATTTTTAATGATCTATTTAAACGCAAACAGATGGACGACAGATAGACCATTTACTTCCAGAATTGATGTTCTTACCCTTTGCACCATCTCATTGCATTTTTCGGTTGTCATTGATTGCCAGGGAAAGTTCCTCCAATATGTCAATTCTTCAATTTACGTGCAATATCTTGGTTCACTGTTTTTAATCAATTTGGATTGGAATCAATATTTTCTAGCAGACTCAACAATTGCGCACTGTTGAATCGAGTTTCATCTGAAAAATATCCATCTGTTGGCCAGTTGAAAAACTTACAGTTAAGATCATAGAGTAAGCCATGTGTAGCTTGCTTTCGAGACTTTTCAGAGTATCGCCGTCTCCGGATGAAAAAATGTGGTTCAGTATTGCAAATTCACCCAACAACATTGCTACACATTTATTCCGACAAGCTTGCCATCATAGAGTAAGTACATAGCCCTACTCTATGCTTGCCATGTTCCTGATAAGCATGCTAATATTTAGAAGGCACTCATTTCCTCTCCCTCATGTCATTTTCTAGCACGCTTTGCATGCTGAGATATTTTTTATTAGCTCCAAGTAGGTCCTTGTTACAAATGCTGAAATATCAGGAATGCCAATTTCAATGTAGAACTTGAATTGTTGTGAGAAGTTCTCTATCCACGTCTTTTGTTTGTATTGCTCAATGTAATCAATAAGCAGAATTTTCCAATTCGAATAATCGTCTAAGGATAAGATCAGAAATATCTGAGATACAGTCGATTAATAAGATCTTGTATACATGCCTGAAAATGACAGTATGATGTCTTTAATAGCTGGCTGTTTCACTGGAATGTTGTTGAATTTTCTGGTTTGGTGTTTGTTACAAAAACGCTGATAATTGTTGGTTTACTGCGCACCTTTGCTGTTGAATGTCACTCTATTCATCGTCCATTTTTCTTTAGGCTGCATTGCTAAACAGAATGCTACCTGTCATCAGGCTGTTGTCTGTTCAGAAGTCATTCCGGTACATCTAAAATACTAGTTGATATTGAATTTTCCATTTTCCCATTTAGTTGCGTGTTTGTAGTGCTTACAGAGGCTCAAGTAAATGCTAATCACAAACTTTTTTATTGAATATCCGTGTAAAGATGTATAGTAAGTGCGTACAAACTGGTAATTCGTTTACTTGTGTTTCAACTAGTCACCTAGCATCTGACAGCCAATGTCCAGCAAAAAAATGAAGGATTACATTTAGATCAAGCAAGCTTTTGCACTTTCTATCCTATCGGAAGTAGTTTCAGGTGTGTCTGTTCCTCCCTACAGTCACTACGGTGCTACAGACAGATCATTGGGTGGCATTTACGAAAATGCATGGAAAATTATGATCAAACTGATATTCATGTCACATGGCATTGCTTCATCTCGCATGCACTTTTATTGACCCTACTGCTCTAGTTGATTTTCTCAATGTCAACTGTGTAGATGACATTGCAGAACTTGACCAAAAATCAACCACCAAATTGTGGTAGATCAACTTCCAACTGTTGAGATTTTTTCGAATCTTGCTGTAGCCAACCACTTTTTTGAGTTGGACTTCTACGCAACTTCGGCTGACTATCAGCTGGCGATTCGAGAGGAATTGTGCGACCTCACGATTTTTACGTCACACCCATGACTCTTCAGATGCGAGCGACTTCCGTTCGAACTTGCAAACTCGTCAATCACATGCATAAATTATGACATAATGTGCCCAGTTTTGGTAACGATAGAAATATTCTTTCATTTCGACTCATTTAATTTGACCAAATTGTACAATTTCAAAGACTCTCGTCTTCATCTTCAGTGGCTTATATAGTAAAACGGAACAAATCAAGACAATAAAAAGAGAGCTTAGGTCTATAATTCACAACTTTAAAAACAATGGAAAAGAGCTGGTGTTATTGTTTAATAGGATATCTGTGTCATAAGCAGCTATGAAGACTGATTCTGCAATGAGAGTTTTGTTCGTACGGGCGATGACGGAGAATGATTGTTCAAAGTTCACATGATTGTGTAACGTTATTTCGGATGGTATAGGGCGACCTGACAAGTGCTCTCGAATACGCGTTTTTAGATGTCTAGTTGTCTCGCCGATGTAACACTTGTCACAGTGTTCACAAGCAAATTTGTAGACCATGTTCGAGGCGAGACTATACCTGTTTGCGAAATCATTCCTGATTTCAAGACCATGAAAACTGGTCATTTTATTCATCGCAAAGATAGAGTTTCTAGTTGTCTCGCCTCGAACATAGTCTACAAATTTGCTTGTGAACACTGTGACAAGTGTTACATCGGCGAGACAACTAGACATCTACAAGCGCGTATTCACGAGCACTTGTCAGGTCGCCCTATACCATCCGAAATAAGGTTGCACAATCATGTGAACTTTGAACAATCATTCTCCGTCATCGCCCGTACGAACAAAACTCGCATTACAGAATCAGTCTTCATAGCTGCTTATGACACAGATATCCTATTAAACAATAACACCAGCTCTTTTCCATTGTTTTTAAAGTTGTGAATTATAGACCTAAGCTCTCTTTTTATTGTCTTGATTTGTTCCGTTTTACTATATAAGCCACTGAAGATGAAGACGAGAGTCTTTGAAATTGTACAATTTGGTCAAATTAAATGAGTCGAAATGAAAGAACTTTTCTATCGTCACATGCATGAAGTTTGTATTCAATATTTTCCCCGGAGGTTGTATCAATATCATTGTCCTCGGTAGCTCAATGTAAGAACAATAGAACATGGCTATTGTCTGCGCATGACTATTGAGCAACTTCCTTCACATGCCAAGACTCTTGATGAGAAGAGATGTGTATGCCGACAAACTTCCTTGTAGTTTCTGAGTAGAATGGTTGGCTCCAATTGAATTTCTCTTTTAATCTCAACGACCAGTACCATGACTATGTCTTAGACAGACGAAACGTCGGTTTTATTGTAAATAGCCTACTTGTTTTTATCTAACTTCTTGCAATAAAAAGCCCGGGGAGACGAACAAAATTGTTTTTTGGCAATGACGTACAAGAACTACCTCCCGTCAACAGCAGTCAACATAATCTCAACTTCAGAAACTTTCATTAATGCAACGGTACCTCACGACAAGCATTGAAATCCTTCTTCGCTTGTCAAAGACCGAATTTTCATTTAAAAAATTGTTTTGAAAAATTCCCAATAAAGCCTTCAATCTGCTTCTGTATGAAGCCCTTCAATCGAGGACAAGACCACTGTGTTCACGATCGATGCATCCGGGCACGGTGTATCAATTCAGAAGCTCTGTGTCAGACGAATAATCAGGTGAGGAGCGCCATCCCCGCATGTACTTTTTAAATAGGAAACTTTCCGATGTGGAAAATATTCAGTGTCGGAATGCAATCGTTTGCCGTAGTAACAGGTTCGTCATTCCAGCTAATTTGAAAAAATTGTGACTTTCGCCCAGGAAGGACACACGGGGATTTAAAAAATGCAAATCTCGGATGCCTGAGTTCTACTAGTTGCTCATTTTGAACGTATCAGTGCTGTTACTAATCAAAAATTGTGCTGGCTACTGCGAAGTATCAAGAGAATTACCTCCCCTGTCAGATGCATAATAGCGTTGACAAACCTAGGCATCAGTTGGCCATTGATATCAAGGGTCCGGTCTTTTACTCTGCCAATCGAGCCTTTTACATTATTATTCTGGTCGATTGTTATTCTAAATTTGACAATGACGCACATTGTCGCATTAGTGAGAGTAAGAGAACTGAACTTTTAAATTTTGCATTCTCTGTGTTCTCACACTCCACAATTTGTCTACGCTATATCTGTCAAACTATCAGATGGATGCAGCCAACAATCTTGCCTCTCTCTCTCTCTCTCGACCACGCTAGTTTCCACTTTTCGATTAACAACAGACAGAGGCGCCGTTTACAACGGATCACTGCAGCATCGCTGAACGAGCTGATCATCTTCCACATTATTGATTTGCTACATCAAAGGAGGCATGTCTCCGAAAAGCGCGTTTCTCATGTCATGATGTCTTCAAGAGAATTTTCAATGTTAGCCACTTAGAGAGTAAATCAAGTGAGTTACTCAACGCTTAAGAATTTGTGCAATGCTGCAAATGTTTAATTTGATCAAATGCTGTCTTCAGTGAATTATTCCAATATTATTTTATTTAGGAATCAACGTTCAGGAAATTCTGATCAAGAGGTCTGAGAGGTCTAAATTACGAAATTCCCCGCGTTTGTGTTTCACAACTCAAACTTCGATTTCAAGATTTTTAAAACGTAGCATTTTTATCCTTGATAGAATTTTCTAAGCATCACGCTTTTAATTTCATTTTCCCATTGAATCGTTTCAATTTCTCATTGACTCTCAATGCATGATTTTTATTTGCAGCGTTTACAGAATGAGCGGAGCATGATATGCACACAGCAAGATGTTTGTCAAATCTATTATACATCATAAAAGAATTTGTGGAAACATGTCTTCTGGAGTATTTGAAACTTGTTTGGTTTCTGCCAGTCATTACAGTATATGTGAAAAGGTCACATTAAGTAATCAAAAGAGCAAAGTCCTAGCAAAATCTCATAGTAGAATAGCGCTCAAAGAGTCAGCATCGAGGAGGCTAAACTACATCGCCTGAAAAAAGCTTAGTTCAGCTAAACTACACACTGAAAACTACATCGCCACTGCTTGTCGTACTGTTGGCGATTGGAGACGATCGTGTATCACCACTGATGCTGATGGCAGGGATGCGAGCGCAGATCTGCTAGGTCGGTGGCCAAACGATTTCCATCCGGGAGACGCGTGGGTGCGTTGGTAGAGGAGCGTACTTGGAAAGTAAGGTTTGAATTTACGCAGGAATCGTGTTTGTTAACGTCATAGAGCGTTGCAGTACCGTTGTAGCGTTGGTGTTGCAGTGCTTTGACCACGACGCCCCTTTGTACCAGCTTAGGGTAGTTGCCGGTTTGTTTTTGTATGAAGACTAGATCTCAGACTCCCAGAGCTAGCTGTTCGCGTGTGTGGCTTTTCTACTGTTGGTGGTCTCCCGTTGATCGGGTCGCCAAGGCGTTCTCTCTGTCGACTATAGGTCTGCGTTCCTGACAAGAAACACAATCGTGTTTTGTGTCTTGTTGAGCCTTGTCATTCGTGTTCGTGCTTTGACAATTAGAGTCGTGTTTTATTTTCGTGTTGACAAGATTTCAAATAGAGATAATTTACTAACTTAACATATTCTAGGCAACTAGAGTAACTTCTAGATAGCTTCTAGGGTTCTAAATAACCAGCATTCTATTAATGTAGTTTCACAGCTGGAAGACCGAATCATGCATGTAACGGTATATGTATACGGTTGACCAATGTATTTATGTGTGCAATTGACCAATACTTGGCTTAACTACGAGGATTAACGACCTCCTGTGCGAATCTCACTCTGTTGATGGGCGAGCGTGCTGTCAAGTGCCAGTTTTTTCATAGCAGTGCACGCCATTGTTGCCACCCCAGTCTTTTCCGCTGCAAGCTAAAGTGGAATTTTAACTGCGGGATTGTCACAGACAATCGGTGTACTCTGAGCCAAGAGCAGCTTGATAAGCAGCTTTTCATTACACCACAAGAGTTCCACAGCCTTTTGGCAATGATCACTGAACTTTCAATCTAACTCAAATTACTCTATTTCTTTGACTTGGTGAACTATTGATTTGTATTGAATTACATGTTTTAAATGAATCACTACTATAAGATCAAATTCATGTTGCTTTCGTATTACACGTAGGTGGTTTGGATTTCGTATTCATGTCGTGTTGTGTTAAGGTAGTGCAGTCGTGTTTCGTGTCGTGTCGTGTTCGTGTTTCGGCTGAAAACTTCATGTCGTTTTGAGGGCAAATTTCCGACCAGTGCAAACCTCAACTTTCGACTGCCAGTTTCTGCCAGACGATTGAAAGCGCTGTCCTCTTGAAATTATGATGATATGGTGTGGGGGCAAGACGTCTTTCAGAGGGCGACCATAGAGTGCCTCGACAAGTGACAGTCCTCTGTCGCGGTCTGATGTGTTGCGATATGTATCAGCGCCCTGTGCAATTTATCGGAGTCCAGGCGACTTGGAGTCAATTTAGTTCGAATCATGCGTTTCCCGGTTTTCAACTCGGCAGTGGGCGTGTGGCTTGGGTGCTAATGTCAGTCGGTGCTTCATACCCCAGTCTAAGAAGAATAGGGGTCTATTGACATTCAAGGAAGGATCCCTGTCCGTAGTGCACGCTTCTGGGATTCCTTGGTCATCAAATTCCTTTTTCATGACAGGCGTCAGGGTTGCTGATCCTCCATTCCGGGTAGAAGCCCACCTAACTAGAATATCAATCAGCATTCAGCTCCAGGTAGTATGTGACGAAGTGCTAGAGCGGATACTCTGGTGGACATCGTTTTTCCATGGCGCAGTCATGATCTTTGTTAGAGCTGTTGAGTTGAGCATGATTTCCTAAATCTATTTTGTTCTGGATCGAATAACTGCACAATATAGGGAGGGATAAGTATTCTTCAATGCAATTTTTCAAAAAGTTAAATGAAAAAGGCTGGCTCAAACGGCGCTTGTAGTGTTACATCATCAATGTTGATGATATTGAGAAGCTGCCCTTCGAAATGACGATAAGTGATTGTCGAAAACCACATCCATGAGGTACTCTCCTAAGTTTTCAGCTTTTTTCTTTACAAAAACAAAACAAATGTGTCACCCATGCTAAGTTGTTTGAGTATCAATGCAAAATAAGACACCCCTTCCACCTTGTACGTTCATTCATGAAGTCCCTGTAGCTATAATTTGCTTATTTCTGATGAAATAGCGCTAGAGAAGAAGTATCCATTGGTATGTCAGTTTCGGCGCGGCCTGTGCATTAATCTAGTTACGTGCATATATAAGTAAAGTACATTGATCTCAGTTGCGCAGAGATAAACGTCCTTTAAGTGCTTACATTCCTCCAGTGCTTCGCATCGATGACTTCACAAATGCACGTTGATCTTATACTGATTATTGTCTCATTAAAAGAATGGAAATCTAAATTAATCAGATTTCCAATAACCGTAATGGAATGCAACAACACGACCAACCTTCATCAACATCCTTCTCACTGATATTTCATCATCACATCAATGAATCACAATTGATAAATGAATAAGATAATTGCTGTTGTAAACAATTTGTCTTGAAATGTAGGATGAAAAGAATAAAGTGTGATCTGATCAACCATGTACAGTGGGAAGTTTATAACAAACAATTATCTGACAAGTCATTAAAGACAAAGTAACAAAATCTTTTGCACAGCTTTTCAAATGCATGCCAAAGTACGACTTATTTGTTTGCCGGAATCATTTCAATGGATTTTGGAGATCAATCAAGCGAAAAATGAGAATAAAATTCATGTGACTATATCACAAAAGTGCAAGTTTTATGAATGATTTTCTTTCATGTGATCTACAAATTGTAGTTATTGGGACAATTTCACATTTACTCAAACTACTGATTGAATTCATGTGGAGCTTATATCCTATTTGAAAATTTCTGGTTTCACGTCATTAACATCAGAAATCATCGCATAGTATAGAACTGGGTTGCATTTTCCTTTATTAAATTACAAATCAAAAATAAAACGGCGAGCGAATATTCGATTAATTTTGTGTATAATTTCCGACCGCTATTTAAATATTTGCTCAAAAACATCTTATTATTAGATGTAATTTTCGTTTTGAAGTTCTTGTTCAATATTCTGGATACAAGCTACATGTAAATACAGCTATGAAAGCTTGCGTTCCGTAGACCATTTCGTCATGCGTTTTGGCTTGTACTCCCTTTCTTAAATGGTCATTTAATGTCAGTAGACCTCACAAAAACGAAAATTGAAGATTTTCTTTGATGTTGAATTTCAATATAGAGACGACCGAATTTTTGATGAAAATTGACTGATAGCATAATTTATCCATCAGTTTTCTCATGATGTATTGATATTAAAATTAGTGTTGAATTTAAAAAAAAGATTCTGTCAAGCAAACTTAACCGAAAAATGTTGCTCGAAAGCATCTGACACTTCTATCCATTATTAAGATGCTCAATTCCAGTAAATTTTATGTCATATGAAGGGTTTATTTAGTACTTTATATTAGCAGAGCGTTTTAGTTTTGTTTGGTCACATGTAATCAGTAAACTGTGAATTCAAACTTTTTCTTTTCATTCTCTGATGCCTGTTGGAGAGATCGCTCATAATGCAAATTATTTTTTGATTATCGGCATTATATCAAGTTTTTGATGAGCTATTAGATGATATACAAATTTCAACAATGCTTGGAACAATCTCAACCAAATGAAATTGTTCCTGGATTTTGCACTGCTTGTTAGATGGACTATTTGTTCAGCTGTTAACTGCACAAAATTCAATGACATTTTTCGCATTGACGCTATATGGAGTTTGCGAATTTGAGTTTAAAATGATGGTGGTGTTATCAGCTCCTAGAAAATCGGCTCATTCGTTCTCTGGCAAACTTCCAGTTGGCAATATTCCTATACTTAGCATTCCCTGAGTCGTCATCCTCGTCTGTTTAAGTCAGGTCGAATTCGAATGTGTAGACTGTAGACATATTGTAGGTTAATGAATGATGAACATTTCCAAAAAAGCCAACGTTATTCACCATAAATTGTCAAGGACATTACTCTGTAGTTGTAGTCATCACCCATACGGATAACACAAGGCATTTTCCAATTCTATCTCCTCAACTGGCTTAAAGCGTCACTGTTATTTGTTGCAGATAAATAACAATAAATTGCAGTCCACGTCATTCTCTTCACGAGTTTCACATTTACATCAGAATAATATGTATCGCAATCGAAAGGTGTCAGTGAAATTCTCAAATGATTTCACAACTCATGGAATACTCTCTCTCATTATCTCCGTCATTCGGATATGAAATCACTTTCCTATTCAGCAAAGTTTTTTTTTCATATTTGGAAGAAGACTTTCTTGATAAGTTGCGAAATGCACTCACATCGTCAAGCCTCAACTCGTTCCTTATCGAATGTTTTCAGAAATTCTATTTGTATAGCATGTTCTATTATATTTGTCTTCCTTCTGATTTACTTTCTCAGTAAACACACTGCTGAAAATACTGAGAAAACTTGCAACAGCTTGTCATCATCGAGCTAGCTCGAGTTCGCGGATCATGAATGACATTGTGTCAAACAAAATTAGTCAAGGATACCAGTGTTTCTTAATCAATTTTTTGTAGTGATGGGCTGAATATGGTCTTCAGTGGTTTCATATGTGCGAGTTTCTAAGGCAAATGAAGGTCAAGTCTAATACTTCCAAAAATGGCTTGAAAGCACTTAAAACACAGCGCAAGTAGTAGACCGGCAGCCAGAACGAGTTTCTGCAGAGAACGAGGCTGAAAATGAGACTTTCGCAGAATGATGTACAACCTATGCCTATCACGAATCTGCGCGTCTACCGAGTTCTAGTTAGTTCATCTTCTTGTCATGCAGGATTAAAGAAGAACACATGTTAATCTAATGCGATGAAGACTGCAGTTTTTGGCAAAAATATAATTTTCTATGTTTTTGCTTACCAACTGAAAAGTTCTAGATATAGAGCCACGATTTTTGACGTGGAATGTCATCCGGTTACTTGTCATCTTCATAGAAGTTTATTTACGAAGCTGCTCATATTCAGATTTTGCAAGCCTCCTAGCGTCGGCAAACACCAACATGTTTGCACACATCATCCACATTTAACCACATTCTCACATACATCACCGATCAGAAGCATGATGGCATCACGCGTAATAGGAAATGACCTAAAGACATGTCTAGTCGAAAATCATGGGTCTATTTTCAGCTATTAAGAGGAAGCATAGACAATTTCATTTTTGCCGAAATTTGCAATCTGCGTCCCATTGGATTAACATGTGTTTATCTTTGATCCTGTCTGAGGCACTAACTAGAACTCGGCAGACGCACCGATTCGAAGTAGGCATAGGGTGTACATCATTCTGCGAAAGTTTCATCTTCGGCCTCCTTCTCTGCAGAAAGTTTTTCTGGCTGCCTGACTATTATTCCAAAAATTCATGATTAAAGTTGCGCTTCTGTTTATCGATTTATCGAAGTGTAATATGTGTAGCCTAACCCTCTCTTATAGAAATGGAAAAAACATGTTCCGCTTTTAGAAAAGTCGCGCATGGTCATTGCCTGAAACATCATGTGTTCCACATTAACTTCTTACATGGACTGATGCACTTCATATGTCTAAAACTTCATATTGGCCTACTATCAGAATATCAGAAACGTATTTCCGATTAATGAAAAACGGGCATATATCAGGTTAGAAGTATGATAGATTATATGATGACAAAAGCATGAAGTTCATAAAATGACATATTTACAGAATGACAATGAAATCAAAGGTGAGATATTTACAAATAATGATTTGTAATCATGAATAATAACCTTGAAGAGAGTAACTGTGTCTAAAGGAGAGGACAATTTATTTAATAGTGTACAGAAGTTAATATGCATTTTCCAATACTATTATCAACTGGAATGTCATGCATAACTAGATTTGCAATAATTTAAGACGAAATGCACAAAGTTGACAAACGGCATTAGTAAATTCTTGCTTATTAATAATTAATAATCTTGATACCCTTCTCGCCTAGTTAATAAGTCCTAATATGTGAAAGGTCCGGAACAAAAACATATGAAAAAGTTAAAGCGTAATAATTATCAATACGTACATGCAAATGATACTTCAAATTGTCTTACCTTCAACAGGAGCGGTTAATAAGAGTGGTACAAGTTCGATGAATGTTCCGGACCTCTCGATTCCAAGCTGATCCGTGCATTTTTTCTATTTCACTCTTTTTTTAACATGAGTTTGTCCAATCACTTGGCAATAAACTTCTTTGAATTTTGAATTTTGATTCTTGCTCGTGTTTCAAGTTCACAGTGAATGTGATGTAGTATTACCTGAATCTTTAATGCGTCTGAACAGAGATCACGATGCTGTTGGCTATTATTGCAATCTGTCAGTTCTGATGTTAGTCGCGTTCTTAATGTATTTGCTTAATTGCATGACTTTCCCCATTTCTAAAGCTTGTAACATAGCATGAAAATCTCGTTTCGAGATGTGCATGAAATGCAGTCTGATATTGTTGTATACTGAACATTCACAAATGAAATGAGATACAGTTTCTATTGTTCTATCATCGCATAAATTACATAGTCTTTCCTCATAACTTGATAGATTTCTATAGCTACCGTTTCTTTCTGCCAAATCATGGTTTCCACATCATGATTTCAATGGTGTTATTATTTTTAGCTCTATATTGAGGTTTAAGTGGGTTTTTGGTGGTGTAGTTCAAGATAGTTAATTCCAGCTCTACTTTTCTTGTATTTTTATCCATAGCGTTCTGAAATGTTCAATTGATCTTGTTTTCACTATGCTTTTGCATTTTTGTTTGCTAATTCCAAATTATTTTGATTCAGCCATAGATATGATAAATCATGTTGTTTTAAAAGTTTTTTCATTCTCCAGCACCAGTTGAATAGTATTTTCTATTGTCTAGGTTATTTAAAATATGATCATAACAGCTTTCGTTATGGAATTATTTCCGATGAAAACAACTCTAATCCATAGATTGATTGCAGCTTTATCGAAGTAATATTCGAACGTGAATAGTCTGAACTCACTTGTTAAACAATAATTTGCATTCTCAAATGACTCATCTGTATAAGCAGATGATGGAAGCATTTGTAGAATTGAATCTGTATTTCATTTAGCTCAGATAACTTATTATAATAGCAAAATTCTCCACTATATTGCATTTTTGATAGTGTTAACATTTCAAAGGTATTTTTCACAATAGTGCATCCGATTTCTTTAAGTTTTTTAGTAGTTAGGTATGCCGACTTGTTGCCATTTTTAGTTAGAGAAAGCAAATGTTCCTTTGTGTTATTAGCTATCCAGAATCCTAAATATTTATGTTCACGCACTATTTCAATTCGCTTTACTTCATTTATCAAATTAAGTTCTACATGATCATTCTCGTGTTTGGTATTTTGGATGATGATTTTGGTCTTGTCGAAATTCATTTTCAGGTCATTGTGTTTGCAGAAATCATGGACCTTTTGCATATGATTTAATAAGCCATTTCTATCATTGCTGATCAGAAGAATGTCATCAGCATAAATTAAGCAAGGGATTTGAGTTTCCCCAATTTTGACTATTTAAGTCAAGTTCTTTTGCTGAGTCATTTATAAATGTTGAAAAAAGATTTGGTGACAAACTGTGTCCTTGGGCATCCCATTTTTCAAAGTGAAAGCATCAGATTCACTGCCATCACGTAAAATGTCATAGTTTTTCTCACTTATTAGTCTTCTCAGTAGGCGGAGAAAGTTACTATTAGGAAATATAATATATAATTTGCAAATAGGACGTTTTTTGAATAGTATCGATAGGCCCATGATAAGTCAGTAAAACACATAAACAGTGGATGTTTATTATTTTTATAGACTTGCATTAATTCTTTTAATATGTATATATCATCCATTGTAGAACTTCCTTTCATAAAACCAGCTTGTCATTGATGAATGATGCAATTTCATTTTAACCATTTCATCAGTCTGTTGTTGAGTATTTTGGTTAACAGCTTTTCAATATTTGAGCTTAAATTTTTGTGGCGATAGCTATTTACTACATTTTTGTCACATTTTTTGTAAACAGGTACTATTCAGCTGTCAGAAAATGGTATTGCTTCCTGATTATCAAGCAGTGAAGTTCATTAAACAAAATTTGCAATATAGGCAATGTATTTTCATATATCAAAGACAAATTGATCAGGGCTACTTGATTTTCAGCTTCTAGCAGTTTCCAAATTCGATAATAATTCAATTCATGCAGTGTTATTTTAGCGTCAAGAATATCATCAAAATCTGTGGACATATTCAAATCTCTACTATTTTCCAAAATGATACAATCTTGAACATCTTCACATAATTCAGAATTTGTCATTTCAGCTTTAAAGTCCGTCACTTTCAATTTTGAAGTAATAGTGGTACTTTTCTTTCCATTTAGTATTATTCAATATTCTATTTGATTATTATTATCTTTCACAATTATTAATCTATTTAAATTCTTGACCTTAATTTTTTGTTTCGTTTTCCTTATTTTGTTTTGTTGTTTTCTTGATGACATAAATCTGTTCAGATTGTCACCTGATCTATTTTCTTTGAATGATGCGACCTCTTTTCTATAGATTTTTCTTAACTTTGTAATGTCTTCTGAACATTTCGATTTCGTGCGGAGGTGGAAATGAGTTGTTGTTTTTTATTTGAAGGTCAGTTCTGTCATTTGCATCCATACAATAAGATTAGTCAATTTTCTTGATAATGCGGAGCATTTCAAGCGAAACTTATCGCTATCAAATGTTGAGGCATTTTCTTCTGTCCACTTATATAGAATGATTTTCCCGTTTTGTGGTCTGTTATTTTTGTAAAATTTTTTTTTCGTATTTGATGTGATGTTCAATTTTATTTTAAGGTGCGAATGGTCAGCATACAACACTTGATTTCTACTGCACATTCTTGAAGTGAAGCACACAATGTGCACGGACTAATCCATCAAAAGTTTGAGCTCACAACCAGACAGCTTCATATTTCGTAGCTTCTATTAAACCTTGTAAACTTTACAATAGATGGAAGATAATATTTTTCACATAATTGACTCTTGATCTTAGTATAGCATTTAATACATCAATAAATTATTCGATATGCTATGAGTGAAATAGACAACCTATCATTTCGATGGCATCCTAAAGGCGTAGGCTTATATCATACTTTCTTGCAGTCCACTAATATGTTGACTGACGAGTCTGTGAGAATCTATATCCGTCAAACATCCGGATTTCTGAAATTTACGCTTATGTGAAGGAAAATTAGTTGTGTCAGGCTCATTCTTATGCAGCAGACTTGATGCAATCTGTCAATCAATAATAAATTGTATTATATAATAGTTGAACAGGTCGCGGACATTCATAAACTGTGGCTTTTATTAGCGTCTCCCGTCTACTTATTCATTCAAGCAAGCATTATAGAGATGTTGCTTGCTGGTAGGTGTGTCATAATATAGGTATGTCTTTCCATTTAGTATTATCCAGTATTCTTTATGACTATTGTTATCTTTCACTAATATAACAATTTTTTATATTTTAGAGCTAAAATTTTAGACGAAATTAGATTTTTCACTCCTTCAGTACCGGCAATGGAACTAACATTTTCGATTTCTATGACAGAGAATGGATATATTTAACACAGTTGTAGAATTGATGGTAAACAGAGCTGACCATAAAAAACGGACCACCTAAATTTCACTGAAATTCAATCGACTCTCATGTCTTCCAATCGTGTCGCACATCAACCCGAGAGCTTGTATTTTCAGCTTTAAAATGAGCCGCGATAGACTTGCATCGGTAATTGCCTTTGCACAACAGTGCTCAAAATATGAAAGTCAGTCAATTTACAAATTGCACTTTTTCAATGAGAAAACACGCGAGTATGATAATAAATCGGGCACTCGGAGAACGAGCATTTTCTGAGCTCTCTTTTGATATACTGGTCATCAAGATCAGCAAACTGGGAAAAAATTAGTGACATCGTGAAGTTATCACAAAATCATAACTTTTGATTGATAATACCATATTCTCAGTTTTTCATCATAAATGTTCATGTTTAGTATCTTCAGAATCCTTGCGATGAAAAGAATGTGAATATGTAAGTTTTATTCAATAGCTCTTTTTCAAACCTCAGCATTTTTTTTTCATTGCCTCTTAAGTGCACAAACAACACGTAAGGTGAACGAAGGTTCAAGCAAAACAATTAGCGAAGGCATGTCTTGGTTCTCTCACTGTGGCTACTGGTTGCTTACCTTGTCTGTTTGTGTACTTTAGCGGGAATGAGACAAAATATTGAAGAAACTTGAAAAAGAGCTATTGAACTTATTTGAATAAAACTTGCACATTCACATTCTTTACACTTTACATCGCAAGGATTCTGAAGATACCAAACATGAACATTTATGATGAAAAACTGAGAATATGACATTTTCAGTTAAAAGAGTCATGATTTTGTGATAACTTCACGATGTCACTAATTTCTTCCCAGTTTGCTGATCTTGATGACCAGTATGTCAAAAGAGAGCTCAGAAAATGCTCGTTCTCCGAGTGCCCGATTTATTATCATACTCGCGTGTTTTCTCATTGAAAAAGTGCAATTTGTAAATTGACTGACTTTCATATTTTGAGCACTGTTGTGCAAAGGCAATTACCGATGCAAGTCTATCGCGGCTCATTTTAAAGCTGAAAATACAAGCTCTCGGGTTGATGTGCGACACGATTGGAAGACATGAGAATCGATTGAATTTCAGTGAAATTTAGGTGGTCCGTTTTTTATGATCATTGCTGTTGATCTGAGTAAACTACACAAGTGGGACTGAAATATCCGAGCCTGTCCAAGTTGATTTCGCCAACTTCTTTAATTGTTAGAGTTCACCCGTTATGATGCTGTCTGTACGGTAATCCTGTTTTTTCTTGAAAGGTAATCTTTCTGGAAGGAAAGTGGAAGGTAACTTTCTGGTTTCTGGAAGGAAGGCTTTTGTGAGGTTTTCTTTTTTGAAATATTCTGCGATATTTTGTTAACAAAATCAATGAGACTTTCTGATAGTTAGCTTTTGTGTGCAGCCGATTAATGAAATTAGACATCAACTTGTATTGGCAATTCAATATACTGTGTGGTGTTGTGTTTTACTCATCAATATTTAGTTTTGCACCTGAAACTATTTTTTTCTGGATTTCTTTAATGCAGCCATGTTTTATTTCTATTCCTTAGTAAAGTTCCTTATCAAGTGGCTTTGCTCTTATCTTGATAGCCGTTGTCAACGTGTTCGCATCGGCAGTATTTTGAGTAATGTTTTGCTTGTCACTAGTGGCACCGCTCATGGATCTCTGTTGGGTCCCTTACTATTTGTAATTTTAATGCCGAGATATTGTACCAGCATTTCGTGAGACTATGATGACAATGTATACTGATGATGTTTGTGAAACATGTCCTATTAGAAAAGATGATGTTTTGAACTCTACTGAAGTGATCACTGTTGAATTTTATAATATTCGATCATGGGCAGAAGCAAATTGTTTGCAATTAAATGAATCAAAGATGAAAGCGTTATGCAAATGTAAAAAGAACTTTAACGTATATTTTCCTTTTCCCTTCATGATTGTGAACGAAGTGAAGATTCTAGGTGTCTTTTGGTCATGTGATTTGAAGTGGAATTCTC
The DNA here is from genome assembly GCA_907163375.1 of Prostheceraeus crozeri. NCBI lineage: Eukaryota > Metazoa > Platyhelminthes > Polycladida > Euryleptidae > Prostheceraeus > Prostheceraeus crozeri. The sequence goes on along the minus strand of CAJQUW010005950.1, from coordinate 659,621 downwards.
ATTTTGATCATTTAGCCGCACTCTGTACACGACGTCTTTACGTTCGTAAAGTTCTGAGAGAAATTTTTACTCATAACGACTTATGGCTTGTTTTAACAGCACTATCAGAAGCATCATGCTATATTGTACGACTATGTTCGGTGTGCTGAGTTTTGAACATGTGCCATAATAGAGAAATTGTACAAACATGCACGTAATGTTATTTGTCACAATAATTGTAGATGCTCGAATGATATCTCTGATTTCCATAGTATGCGCTTGAATGCCTATAAAATTTTGTTTGAAAAATGTCAAGATGTGAAACATCCCTTGAATGATACTGTTTGCCACAAGAGAAACAACCGAGTGCTGATTCCTTACTGTGGAACAGCAAGAAGACAGAATTGTTTTTTTGTGTTGTCAACTTCCATTTTCAACGGACTGAACGATCCTACGACCAAACTTGTATAAATTCCCTGCATATATTACTTTTGATTTCCATTTTGAAAAATATATATAAAAAGTTATCAATATATAATAAATAATCAATATGTAAAAAATTCCCTATCAAAATCCCTAGATGTAGACATGCATCATGAACGAAAATCTTTTTAAGTATGAAGGTACCACGTGATGGTGAAATTACGCAGCATCCCTTTGCAGCACATGAATCACTTCCAAGGTCAATCAAGATGAAATGTGGATTGCTGTTCTGTACTCAGAAGTACACAAAAAGGTTAAGGTAAACAATCGGCAGCCATTATGGGAGAACAAAGACACGCCTTCGCTAATTGTCTTGCTTTGAACCTTCGTTCACTTAACATGGTGTTTGTATACTTTGGCGGAAATGAGAAAAAAATATTGAAGAAATTTGAAAGAGAACTATTGAACTCATATGAACATTACTTACATATTCATACTCCTCACATCGCAGGGATTCAGAGGATAAACATAAACGTTTTTGATTAAAAAGTGAGAACATAGTATTTTCAACCAAAAAGGTCATGATTTTGTGATAATTTCACGATATCACTAATTTCACTGACTTCACTTTTTTATTAGGTCACCGATTTTGATTAACAGTATGTCAAAAGCGAGCTCAGAAAATGCTCGTTCTCCTTGTACATGATTTATTATCATACATGTTTTCTTTTTGAAAAATTGCCATTCGTAAATTGAGCGATTTTCATACTTTGAGCACTGCTCAGCAGATACAATAACGAATACAAGTTTTTCATGGCTCATTTGAAAGCTGAGAATGCTCACCTTTGCTCACCTTTACCGGCCACCAATCCCAAATTCCTCCAGGGTGGGCCGTATCGTCCTCTTCCATTTTACTGGATCGAGGGCCAGATTATGGGTTATGCCTTTTCTCTCCAGATCTTTTTCTATGACCCTTTTCCATGATAGGGATGGACGACCTCTTCTTCGTCTGCCAGATATCGGTTGGTGCAGTGCTGTTTGGGTTATATGATCGTCCGGTCTTCTTCTGACATGTCCGTACCATGCAAGCCACTTGTACTCCATGAATCTATCGATGGATGGGATCCTCATCTTGCGTCGAATCTCTTCATTCTTAACTCGGTTCCGGAGGGTTAAACCTTGACATCGCCTGAACATCTTCATTTCCGTCACCATCAGCCTTTGCGTATCTTTCTTCCTTGGTGCCCAACACTATCCTCCATAGGTCATTGCCGGTCGTATCATAGCCTGGTAGATCTTTGATTTTAGCTTGAGAGGAACTCCTTTGTCGTAGATAACTCCTGTCACTTGTCTCCAACTTTTCCATCCTGTTTGTATGCGGTTTTTGATGTCCTGCTCGCTGAGAATGGAAGCTCTCAAATGATGTATGGTACATTGTTGTGCGATGCGATTTGAAGGCATGAGAATCGATTGAATTTCATCGAAATTTAGGTGGTCCGTTTTTTTTATGATTAGCTCTGCATGTTTATTTGTGAACCAATCGAGCAAATGCTTAATGATGGCAAAGCTAATTAAATTTGTGTGCTCCTGTTGATTTGACCTGAAAAAATTAATTGAGTTCATAGGGAGAGATGTAAATAGAGCAGGGTGCTGAACAACGAACAGGATAAATCAATTTATTTCTCTACCACAAGAAACAGATGCTGGTGCTCGTACAAAGTGACTAAATGAAAAATTATGCCTTATGCCTGAAGGATAATTACAAATATACCGATTCATTGTAACATGTGGATTGCATGATACTTTGAATCACAATCACATGTTAACAATTGAATGAAAAAAAGAAGTAAAGCACAGTGTGTGTTAGGTTATTAAAATACGCTTTTACTACAGTAGCATGTATATACAATATTTTTACTTAGGATTCTTGATTAACGTGCAGGCAAAGCATGTGAAATGAAATAAATTGTCGTTAGTGCATAATTTTCCTAAAATGCTCATTGTGTCTCAGGTGTGCGGATAAGAGGAATTCGAGTGCATTTATGAATACCATATATAATTAAGGTTTCAAGAAATACGTATATCTCTACAGTGGAAATCAGTAGTTTGCTCTTTTTAAGTCACACATTCAAATTTGATTTACATAGTTGGCCATAAGTCGCACCGAAGTTCACTGTCATTTTTTGTCCAACCATCACAAGTTTGGTTGAGTAATTCAGGACTACTATATGTATATACACAATTAAGCGAAGTTTTTATTGGGAGGACCTGTATATATATCCGTTTTCAAAATTTGTTGAATATAATGTATTTTAAGGATTCCGAGATTTAACTGACTTATACGATTTTTCTAAACATTTTTCGATCATTATTATAAACCTGAGTCTTCTGTATGGTTCATTTATTTCTAGAAAAATCAAAGCAAGCTTCAATTTCAGCAATAATAAATTTCAGTATTAATAAAAAAGAATTGAAAGAGATATTTCCATTTACATTAGGTGGCTAAAGGCGTCTATTGGTTTTCTATAAGTAAATGGAGTTGTGCCACTGTAAAAGGCTGATGGCACTAAATCAAAGGCGATTTTGGTTCATTGATTTTTAGCCCTCTTCCCACTCATTTCGATCCTCAGTCAAGCTCTCAACTGGGAAAAGGGAATTTCTCCCTTCTGGCAGCCTATTTTAAGCCAATGGTTCGATTTTTATGAAGAACATATTTATCGAAATAGTGAAGGCGGCTTAGAAATTCAATATTTCAATAATTGAAGAGTCATGACTGAGTTCAAATGTGTGGATGCATAGAAAGAATTATTTGTAATACTATCCATTGAGAGAGGCCACAAAACCAGGTATTGGCTAAATGCGAATTTCTATTAGGCAAGGCCTTTCAACCGGCCCAGCCGGTCATCGTCAGGCAAGTGACTCCAGACAACAGACTGGTCACTCACCAACAGTCGCAAAGCACAGCTCACTTGACAGGTTGCAGCATCAAAAAATTACAGCATAGAAATTGGAGACAGGCTTAAGAAAATATAGACCGTAAACATGAAATAAATGGAAATCATACTACTACAGAGGAGGAGCTAAGTAACAAGGCATAGTAAGCAAAAGCAAGAAATGGAAAGAAAGTCAAAGTTACCGAAACCAACGATCACTGATGCGGTGCTTGGTGCGATTAGAGGAAGATAGCGTCTTCGTCCACCACGATTCTTTTATCACTCTCTTCCTCCAGTTGCTCTCCTTGTCTATCACCTTCATCTCTTCAAAATTTACTGAATGCGAGTAGTCGTGAGCGTGTTGAGACACTTCAGAGCGCATGGTGTCAATGTCTCGAACAGCCTTCATATGCTCTCGCCTTCGTTCATCCAACGTTCGTGAGGATTCTCCAACATAGCTCCAGCTACATCCCTCTGAGCCACAAGGCAGTTGGTAGATGATCCCCAACTCGGTGGCAGGCACGGGTCGCTTCTTAACCAGCTGCTGTCGAAGAGTAGAGGTAGGCTTCATTCCCACGTGAATGTCACTCTTGCGAAGGACACTCCTTATCCTCTCAGAGACTCCAGGAATGTAGGGAATCGAGCCACAAAATTCATTCTTTGTCTTGTCGCTGTTATTGATTGGTTGATAGGAAGGAGTCCACCACTTCTCACATTCGGCTACGGAATATCCATTGGCTCGCAAAGTCTCGAACACTTTCCTTTCTTCACCAAGAATGTTGGTATCAGAGCAGATTGCACCAACTCTACTTGATAGACATCGAGCTAGCCCCTTGAAAACACCAATTGGGTGAGCCGATTCTCGCTGAATGTAGCGGTTAGTGTGGGTTGGCTTACGATATACAGAAAAAGCCAGACCATCAGAACCTCGCTCGATGCTCACATCCATGAATGGCAAGATTCGGTTCTCCTCCAACTCCATTGTAAAATTGATCTTGGAATGAAGCGAATTCAAGAAATCCACAAATTTCCCCAGATCATCCATGGATTCCTTCCAATGAGCCAATATATCGTCCACATATCGAAGCCAAAATGACGGGAAAATAAAGCCAGCTGACAAGGCTCTCTCTTTGGCCATCCGCTCCAAGCTCACCATGAACAAGTTTGCGGCAATAGGCCCCAAACTGTTTCCCATTGCGACACCATCCGTTTGAATATAAATTCCATCGTAATGATTGAAGTAACAGGAAGTTAGCACTAAGCGGCATAATTTGAGAATCTCACTGACCGTGAGTCCACGAGCTCCCTGCAGATCACCATCTGTTAACAAGACTCTGAAAACCTCAAGAGTCTCATTCACTGGGACGTTGGTGAAAAGTGACTCAATGTCAAAAGACACGTACACACCGTCGTTGGAATTGTAGTTTTGCAATTTTTTCACCAGCTCATGCGAGTTTGTGATATCAGAGTCGTGACCTCTCATGTAAGGAGTCAAAACTTTGGCCAAAAATCTTGAGATTGGAGCCCATAGACTACCAAACATGCTAACTATAGGACGTAGAGGTATTCCATCCTTGTGCAGCTTCGGAAGTCCATATATATGGGGCACTTGATAGTGAGTGGGACATAGATAGAGAAGATCCCCTCTAGACATTCTTCCATCACTGACAGCAGCCGAGAGCTCACGATGGAGGGATTTGCGAAAACCATTACTTGGGTCGGACTTACACTTCTGGTAAGGACCATTAGATATCATGGAATGGAGCTTCTCAATGTAAATCTCTTTATCCATCACAACAGTGGAGTTACCTTTGTCGGCCGGGAGAATGATGATCTTCTCATTCTTGCGAAGACGACTCAACGCGTCACGCTCCTCTGAAGAGATATTTGACTTCGGAACCCGAGCTTTCTTCAATATAGAGGAAACTTTCATACGTATAACTGATTTCTCCTCATCACACTTGCCATGGATCGCAGCTTCAACAGAGGCAATCATCTCTGTTTGTGGAATTGATTTTGGGGTCACAGCCAGTGGCGGCCCGTCCATATGGGCGCCTGGGGCGCAGCCCTCCATTAAAAATTATTGCATCAAAGAAAATTATTTACGCAGAACATTGCGCTGAAACGCAACTGATCTGATAGACTGAATTGAACTATCAACCTGCACTGCTAAACACATTCGAAGCGTGGTTCAGTGACTCATTCAGACGTCACTCTCCCTCTCTTCTACCGGATGGGGCGCACAGTCTGTGCGCCTTGATTCATACATGTTTTGCTGATCATACATCTGCATACATCGAAGATTTTTTAGCAGCTTCGCACGCGTAAACAATGCATGGATGGGGCGCTCTCAAAAAGTCCCTCTGGCTCGCTTTCGTACATTCTGATTAGGTAACGCCGCGCGTGCGTTGGGAAGTCAGATTCTGGTCAAACTTATGTTATTCTGATGCGTGTATACAAGCCTTAACTGGACTGGCGAAGCACTTTCAATCATAACTGTGTCTCACTGTGTCGACTGAAAATGAATCAGATTGCATATCTTTTAATGAATTGCTTTATCTTTGAATAAATGAAAATGACAAATGAAGTCGTTTTTACATTTCATGCCGGTTTCTGTTATCAAATTCAATTTTTTTCTTTCTTTACTTAACTTGGAAATGTTCGAGCGATGATTTTGTTTTTAAGTAGGCTTCCGAAAATAATGTCATTATGAAGGACCACAGTAGTATATTTGCAGTGAGGCTTATCATGTCATAAACAGGCATTTACATAGGCGTACATGAAATATAGCAGAGACCGTAGTAGATGATGGGCTAAGATGAAGACGTTTGTATTGCGCCCCACATGTGCAGGACTGCACGAGCCGCCACTGGTCACAGCGAAGGATAACCCTCTGTTCAACACCCTTAGTTCCAGAGGATCCAAAATAACTGAGCTCAAATTATGCAAACACGAGCTCAATTCAGGCAATGAATCAGACGTATCAACGCCATGTAGTTCTCATTTTGAAATGCGCTTTGCTCGTCTCCAAGAACTACATGGCATTGATACGTCTGATTCATTGCCTGAATTGAGCTCGTGTGTGCATAATTTGAGCTCAGTTATTTTGGATCCTCTGGAACTAAGGGTGTTGAACAGAGGGTTATCCTTCGCTGTGACCCCAAAATCAATTCCACAAACAGAGATGATTGCCTCTGTTGAAGCTGCGATCCATGGCAAGTGTGATGAGGAGAAATCAGTTATACGTATGAAAGTTTCCTCTATATTGAAGAAAGCTCGGGTTCCGAAGTCAAATATCTCTTCGAGGAGCGTGACGCGTTGAGTCGTCTTCGCAAGAATGAGAAGATCATCATTCTCCCGGCCGACAAAGGTAACTCCACTGTTGTGATGGATAAAGAGATTTACATTGAGAAGCTCCATTCCATGATATCTAATGGTCCTTACCAGAAGTGTAAGTCCGACCCAAGTAATGGTTTTCGCAAATCCCTCCATCGTGAGCTCTCGGCTGCTGTCAGTGATGGAAGAATGTCTAGAGGGGATCTTCTCTATCTATGTCCCACTCACTATCAAGTGCCCCATATATATGGACTTCCGAAGCTGCACAAGGATGGAATACCTCTACGTCCTATAGTTAGCATGTTTGGTAGTCTATGGGCTCCAATCTCAAGATTTTTGGCCAAAGTTTTGACTCCTTACATGAGAGGTCACGACTCTGATATCACAAACTCGCATGAGCTGGTGAAAAAATTGCAAAACTACAATTCCAACGACGGTGTGTACGTGTCTTTTGACATTGAGTCACTTTTCACCAACGTCCCAGTGAATGAGACTCTTGAGGTTTTCAGAGTCTTGTTAACAGATGGTGATCTGCAGGGAGCTCGTGGACTCACGGTCAGTGAGATTCTCAAATTATGCCGCTTAGTGCTAACTTCCTGTTACTTCAATCATTACGATGGAATTTATATTCAAACGGATGGTGTCGCAATGGGAAACAGTTTGGGGCCTATTGCCGCAAACTTGTTCATGGTGAGCTTGGAGCGGATGGCCAAAGAGAGAGCCTTGTCAGCTGGCTTTATTTTCCCGTCATTTTGGCTTCGATATGTAGACGATATATTGGCTCATTGGAAGGAATCCATGGATGATCTGGGGAAATTTGTGGATTTCTTGAATTCGCTTCATTCCAAGATCAATTTTACAATGGAGTTGGAGGAGAACCGAATCTTGCCATTCATGGATGTGAGCATCGAGCGAGGTTCTGATGGTCTGGCTTTTTCTGTATATCGTAAGCCAACCCACACTAACCGCTACATTCAGCGAGAATCGGCTCACCCAATTGGTGTTTTCAAGGGGCTAGCTCGATGTCTATCAAGTAGAATTGGTGCAATCTGCTCTGATACCAACATTCTTGGTGAAGAAAGGAAAGTGTTCGAGACTTTGCGAGCCAATGGATATTCCGTAGCCGAATGTGAGAAGTGGTGGACTCCTTCCTATCAACCAATCAATAACAGCGACAAGACAAAGAATGAATTTTGTGGCTCGATTCCCTACATTCCTGGAGTCTCTGAGAGGATAAGGAGTGTCCTTCGCAAGAGTGACATTCACGTGGGAATGAAGCCTACCTCTACTCTTCGACAGCAGCTGGTTAAGAAGCGACCCGTGCCTGCCACCGAGTTGGGGATCATCTACCAACTGCCTTGTGGCTCAGAGGGATGTAGCTGGAGCTATGTTGGAGAATCCTCACGAACGTTGGATGAACGAAGGCGAGAGCATATGAAGGCTGTTCGAGACATTGACACCATGCGCTCTGAAGTGTCTCAACACGCTCACGACTACTCGCATTCAGTAAATTTTGAAGAGATGAAGGTGATAGACAAGGAGAGCAACTGGAGGAAGAGAGTGATAAAAGAATCGTGGTGGACGAAGACGCTATCTTCCTCTAATCGCACCAAGCACCGCATCAGTGATCTTTGGTTTCGGTAACTTTGACTTTCTTTCCATTTCTTACTTTTGCTTACTATGCCTTGTTACTTAGCTCCTCCTCTGTAGTAGTATGATTTCCATTTATTTCATGTTTACGGTCTATATTTTCTTAAGCCTGTCTCCAATTTCTATGCTGTAATTTTTTGATGCTGCAACCTGTCAAGTGAGCTGTGCTTTGCGACTGTTGGTGAGTGACCAGTCTGTTGTCTGGAGTCACTTGCCTGACGATGACCGGCTGGGCCGGTTGAAAGGCCTTGCCTAATAGAAATTCGCATTTAGCCAATACCTGGTTTTGTGGCCTCTCTCAATGGATATTATTCACTCTGGCCCACTATTTTCAGGAATTATTTGTAATGTTTGGATGAAATTTATTCATGAATTTCAACTGCAATAACTGCATTAATAACTTGTCCAATTGTCTTGGCTATTGATTTGATGAACTTCTTGTCACACCATAGTATCCTTCTATCTCATCTGAAGTCTTCAAAATTTCTCTATCTTCTCTTCACAGTCTCCGTTTCCTGACAAGTATTGCAACAGGACGTATATGATCTCCCTGAGTTCAACTGCTGCGTCATTCGTCTTCACGGTCAAAAACTACGCCGCAGATACTCCGCAACATATTCCATTCTAAACGATTTGTCTTTCAGTTAAATTTCATATTTACATGTTGTTGTGTTCCCAGGCCTCACAGCCTTATATCACGACAGGACAAGTACGTCTCAATTTTTGCATCTCCGGACAGTCATGATGACTTTCGGAAGGCATCCTTGAGAGCAAATAAGAATCGCGTGTAGGCGCATAATGCATTCTCAATAAGATTTTAACCTCACTTAAATGATCATCAAGATCACTCGGTCAACATCCCTCTCAGAAAGGCAAGTAAACTAGCTGATTTTTGAAGCCGTGTCCCTCCATGTACAAGATAGTCTTCAAACAGCTTCTTATTCCTATTTACTTTCATCAGATTGATTTTATTTTCTTTACCAAAAGAGCAATCCATTTTCAGGCCGCTGCGACACCTTTGCAGCTACCGTCCATCAAACTCTCAGTTACTTAATCCGAATCGTCGGCACTAAGAAGATTTTATTAGTAAAACTGCACATGTTTGTAGACATTGCATTCATAAAGAATGAGTGGACTGCATACCACAGATATGTGTGCTGATGCACAGTTATCTGTACAGTTTTCGTTTGCACCAAAGATTATCACTCGAACCATTCTGAAGGTGGCGCCCCGCTTTCGTCGTCAATAACGATTTCCGTTACACAGATGCGGATTTAACGTTGATCTAGACTTGTCAGATGATAATTGACTGACATTGACGAAAACTATTGGGATGTTGCTCCAATTTCCAATGACGAAGATGAGTATAGAAAGATTAGTGAATCTTGATTCTGATGCAGACTACAACAAAAACATTAATCATTGGAATTTTGCACAATGTGGCACAGATGTACGATTTTTGATTTTACATGGAGGATAGGCACCTGCGATGTTTCTTCGAGATTCTATTCGATTCGCGAATCACGAGCCGATTCGATTCGACTGCAAATTTGCCGATTCGCAAGTTTAATGGCCGATAGTAATTCTAACACAGATATCTAAAATATCTAAAAGCCGAAAGAAAGCTGTCTCACATGAGTGGCGTCTGAGCCCAAACGGACTGGCCAGTTTCAAGGAATTAGAGAGTCAGGAGTACGACCACTTCCAATATCTATACATGATATTCCTGAATTGATTTCAGCCAAAAGAGACAAGCCGAATCTTCTGCTTGGATGTAGGGATTGTGCTGTCAATCAAATTTCATGTTCCGTGTCTTGGATGCTTATCAGATTGGTGAAACGTCTCATGCTAGATCGCGATTATTTGATCAACTCATCGCGTTTTTCATGTGCTTCTCGAGTATGGTGAATTTTGTAATAAGCACACAATTACATGTATGTCTAAGGCCTACACAATTTTTCATCATTCAATTTTAAATTTCGGGTCACTTAGCAGCATTCAAAATTTTTTCAGCTTTTTTGGCAATGAAACACGGTACTACACTGTATTGCATGCTTACTTGATCAAATTTGGCTAATTCAAATGTTGAATTTTCAGTTATATCTGATGGGAATTCCCGGACAGACTTTACCGAGTGATTTTCTCGAAAGGGTTAAGGGTTTCATCACTGCGTGGGATGAATCAAATCTGATTTTGAGCATGACAGTCAGTGCAGGCTTTTTCTGACCAGGTATAAACTTTATGGACACACAGTATTTTTCATATACTTAGATACTAGCGATTTTTAGATGCTTTTATATACATCATTTTAAAACACATCATGTTTTTTAAAATCTGTTGCGCTGAACACCTGACGCTTATTGTAAGCGAATCAAACTCTTGTCTTTTATTGATTTTATTGATTATTTAATCGACAGACTTACATGTATGTCTCGCTGCTTTTGAAAGTAACATCTCTTGAGCTCATTATTGTCAAGAGAATTTCAATATCGTGTGTGGTCACTTCATGCATCAGGTTTTATGAGATCTTTTTGATCAAATTTAATTAAAGCTTATTCAAAGCATCACTTTCTGCGCTGCGTTCAAGCGTTCAAGTGGAAAGTTCAGCGTGTTCCACTAATTAGATTTTACTAGATTTCTGATTTTTGTTGATCAGGAATTTCTATCTCTACAGGATGAACCCGCTCTTGAAACTATTGCAATTTGTGGAGGGTTAGGATATGGATTGCCTGGACTACGTAATGAATGTGTCAATTAAGGTTTTGAATGAAAACACAAATGTTGATCCTCGGTGCACGACCTTTAACTGCTTGTTCTAAAGTCGACTGAATACCTAGACTGCAAGGTTGGCTGTGATATCGTGATCGTGATTAGTGTTCAGAGTCGGAAGATCGCTACACAACAGAGAAAAGTAGCTATCTATTTTTAGAATCGCTTGCTCGGTTCATTTAACAAAGTTTCTCACGAAAGGGAGAAGAAGAGACATTTCTGCTTTTTATCTCTGATACGGGGCCTTGAGAATTTAAGCAGCTGTGGCCCTCTCCAGCAGAGTCAGCAATATTACAAAGATCAAAAGGAAAGTTGACATGATTTAACAAACAACTGGCCGAGCAGTATCTAAGCCTAGCTACAAAGCAAGGAAGCTCCTCCTCCCAGCCCCGACATCGTTTTTAGTAGAATGCAGTTTCAGCTCAATTCCTTGCCAAAAATTGTGATGCGGCCGAGTGGACTTACGATTGTAGTTGGAGCGCAGTAGCAGTTAACTGTAAAGGCTTTACTCCTAATTATAATGAAGCTCCACTTTACCAGCATAGTTGATTATTATAATGAAATGAGAGCCAAAGCCGCAATATATCAAATTTTATTTTATTCTACCTAATATTTCGACTGTCACAGCCAGTTTCAGGGGAGCAAAGGCTTACAAAATCTCAGTTCGTATGATTTTCGAAAAATTCTAAAAGTCTATGGCAGATTTGACAATACATGTAAGGATCATAGCACTGCAAAGACGGCTTCCAGCACAGCTGCCAGCAACCATGATAGCTCAATCTCAAGAACAGGTCAGTCAGCCATGTATTCTCTAACAAGCCACTAAGAATAGTGACCAATCAGAGATATATCCAGCAGGGTTGAAACCGGCCGGGATTTCGGTGGCCGGGCCGGAGACCGGCGTCATCAAAGCACACTGTTTCCTAAGCATAGTGTCTCGACTGGTCAAGTGAATAAATTTTGTAGTCAATCAATTATGAGCTCACGATTAAATTTTATGAGAATAAGCAAAAGATAGAAGAGCTTTTCATGGTGTGCAACGATTTAGGATACGGACTGTATGTTGCCGACATCCGATTTTAGTCAATACATGTGTTTTCATATCGAAGGATGAATAAGAGGGCTCTTTGAGGTCTACTGTTTGGTACAATTATATTGATATGTGAATTTGTGTCAACATTCATTTTTGACAGATGAATTTGTGTTAACATTCATTCTATCAAGCATGATTTATAAACAATTACATCATTTTATCGGCATTTACCTATAAAATCGTGATTTTTCATCGCTCTTGCGGATTAACTTATGCTCAAGTAATTGCCTCAATTTGATATTTAAGATACTATACAGTCATGGACAAAATCTGGAACTGGCCGTTGGCGGAATTCTTAAAACTTTGCCGTTATAATTCGTTTCACCCTAATGTATACCATCAAGACTCGTTAAAATGTTTGTTTTGATGTCTCTAAATCACTCCAATGGGAGTTCTGATTATTATATGATAATCTACAGGAATTGTTTATTTTGACTTTCTAGCTCAAAACAATAATTTCTGAAGATTCGAATTTACTTAATGAAAAATGGCCATTTAATCACCACTCCCCATGTCATTCTGGACTCTTCTCAGATGAATCATATATTTTAGACCGATAGTCGACCAAAACGGAAGTCATGCAATCATTCGAAAATTGCTCTAATACGAGAGCTGTTCAAAAAATTTTATGACTAATATGACATTTACAAATGATTTGAACATTCCTTAAAGTAGTCCCAGAGCAGTTTATGCAGAGTTTGAATCGCTTAGATCAATTTCATGGGGCAAAAATGACCTCGGCAGTTCTGAAATAAGTTAAATCCACTTTCACGAGTTCAACTGGTGTTGAAAATGTTCATTGCAGACATTTGAAGACAAAGGAGCTGAAGAGAACATTTCCGTGCTATGATACTCTATGATTTTAAAAGTGGATTGCAGCAGCAAGATTGCGTCGACAGACTTGCTGCTGCATTTGGACATGAAGCACCTTCAAGATCGACAGTCTGCCGATGGTTCATGGAATTCAAACGAGGTCGTTCGTCTCTTGAAGACGAAACTCGAAGCGGATGTCCATTAAGCGCACCCACTGAAGACCAAGGGAGCTGGTGCGACGTTCCGTGGAAGAAGACGCCAGGATCACCGTTGCTCAACTGGCTCAAGAGACTACCTTGTCCTCTAGAAGTGTTCATGCAATCCTGCATGATTGGCTAGGCCTACGCAAGATTTCAGCTAGGATTCCACACCTTCTGACTTCAGAACAAAAAGAAGCTCGAGAGCAATGGTGTCAAATGCTTCGCAGATTCAATGAAGATCATTCGAGAGAGGTGTCGGAGATTGTAACAGGGGACGAAACATGGTCTACTTATTCGATCCGGAAAGCAAGCAACAATCTGCTCAATGGACCCCGTTCGGTGCCGCCCCTCCACGGAAGTGTCGCAGAGAACGAAGTGCTGTAAAGCAAATGGTGGCTCCGTTTGTGGACTTGAGTGGTCATGTTGCTACAATTCCGTTGGTGACACGGCGCACAGTGACTGCCAATTGGCACGTTTCAGAGTGTCTTCCAAGAGTCTTTACTGCGTTTTTCCACCGTCGAAATAGAAGAACATGTCGACGACGTCTTCTTCTGCATCAAGACAATGCGCCAGCTCACCGAGCACAGATGACGAAGGATTTTCTTGTGGAGAATTCCATCGATGTAGTTGAACATCCACCCTATTCTCCAGACCTCGCACCTTGTGACTTCTTTGTGTTCCCGACAGTAGAACGACATGCGAGGAAGACGTTTCGAGAATGCAGAAGCCGCAGTGCAGTAGAAGCATTCGTGGAAGGCATGGCATGCATATCTTCTTCGGAGTGGCTTAAGTGGTTCGAAAGTTGGTTCCGACGAATTGAACTCTGCATAGGCTGCTCTGGAGACTACTTTGAGAAGATGTAATGTTCAATTCATTTGTAAATATAATATGTTAGTCAATTCGCAAAACTTTTTGAGCATCCCTCGTATGAATTGCCCCTAGAAACACTTCAATTTGTCATGACGATCTGTTCTCGTCGGATAAAACTGACAGATCGATCAGACGTGTGATGACTCGCTTAAGAATCTGATTGTATCACAGATTGTTCACAGACGCAAAATCTAAAAAAATCAATCAAAACTACTCTTTCAATTTACGGGTCGATATAATAAAGTAAATGTTTTGAGAGAGAGGGGTGATCCGAACATCGACCGTTGAATGTGCTGGACGTCGAAGGCCTGTCTGCAGGTGTTTGAAAAAGTCAATAGCAATTTAATTAGTCTCATTTTTTGCTAACAATCAATTTATTTAGTTGGATCACATTAGCAATCAAATAATTGCAATTAATTGACAATTAATTGCATTTTTTTGTCATTGCCAAATCTAGGTAGATCTCTCCACTGTTGACTGACACTCGATTGATAAAAACTTAGAATGCTAGTTCCATAGCACACAAGTCTACAAAGATGCATTAAAACATTTACAGAAATAAAATTTACTTGCAATCACATGCCTGCATTTTCTGCATCACTATGTTCGTTGAATTAATTTGCATGACAAAACATGCAAATGCACTGATAACAATATTAAGCAATTACTGAAAATTAATATTTGTATTCTCCTCTATTCTTCAAGGTCAATATTTTCCCTGTTCAAACACTGAAACACTGCCACTCTGACCATCGTGATGATGTACCATAATTTATCAATATCTAAGAGAAAATATGAAACACTTATATTTGCTAGTTGGAGACTTTTAAATTAAAGTTTAAATAAATGTTATGGATTATTTACAACAGGCTTCGCATTAGGTTAAAATCAAACATTTCTTTGTTTTAAATATGAGTAAGACTACAGAAAATCATATCAGCGACTGTGTAGGCATATTTATCATACTGTATAACTTACAATAATTTCTCTATAAGTAGCTTTTTTACTTGGGAATAATTGCAATTAATTGGAATAATTGACAACTGATCCAATCAACTAATTGAATTGGAGATGGTTCATCAATCGATTAATTGCAATTAATTTTTCCAGTCCATGCCTGTGTCTCAATTGTAACTTACTTTATTATATCGGCCTGTAAATTGAACGGGGAGTTCTGATTCGGAAAAAATTTTTCACTTTCTCAGAAGGATGATCTCTCGTCACTTGGTCAACTACATACGTAAAATCTAAAATAGAATATGTTTTTGTATTTCCATGGAAAAGTGTCACTGGCATACAACTTTCAAGTCACAAGACATGAAGAAATGTAAGATGTAAAGCATCATCCTCAGCGGCAAGGAGCAAAAGGTAGCATCACATCACACACAGTTATATCACACGTTCAGACAGTGTGTGAGATTCATTCTTTTCATTAGAAAGGGCGCTAAAGTCATGTTAAAGTCATCTCAAATAAAAATAGTGTCCAGAATTTTTGGAAATCTCGATCTGCCAAAAATACTGAGAAGCTCTCATTGAAGGTTCGTTGCATATGCATAGATATCTCAGTGGGTTGTGGTTTTCCAGTAACGCGTATTGTATGTTGCCACGATCACAGGAATAAATGCAAACCACTTTAAACTTAAGCTCACTCGAGACAACACACTGAATTACATTGTTTTGTGAGCCATAAATTTCAAGTATGATTGTAAATTTCAAAAGTGCACTGTCTCTATGAAGTAGTCTTATCTATGGAACATCATTTGGCCAGAAATTCAATGGTCATATCGACCTCATCAGCAGATTACGACAGTTGATCAAGCTAAGCAGTTGTGAAAGAGACATTGTTTTGAGTGCAAAAAAGGCAGATTATAAATAAAGTGCTATTTCCAGCCGAACTTTGTCTCACAGATTTCTCACTGAGTCGAGAAAAGCTTAAATATATATTCAAAGTCTTGATAAAAGGTTATATAACACTGCTTTATCGCTGAAAAACACTGCTTTTGCATGTTAGGAAATAAGTAGAGTAAAATTAGGAATTTCCATGCGTCTGTTAAGGGAAACAACATGACCACGTGTGAAATCATCAGCTATTCAATTTTATTGAAGATGCATTATTTTGCAATGTTGCTTTCACAAAAATGAAAACATATGTATATGAATTCATACAAATTCCAGATGAACTTCACTGCATCACTAGCAATTTATTCTTCAGAGCTCAGTGTATTATCGAATCTAATACAGGGTTTTGAAAACTCGCTGCCTTTGGTCTTTGTGAGCTCTATATTTCCAGTGAACTTTGATTGTTTTAGGCTTGATCATGAACTGCCATAAGGGAAGATAATTTTCCATTTGAATTTTAAACAACATGAAATTTGAAAATTAAATTGTTTGGAATACTACCAAATAATTATAAGGAGAAAATACTATTTCACGCAAAAAACTTGGCAAACATGATGGCGTGAAAGCATTTCGAATAATTATTTCTAACAGCACTTCCATGGTGCTTTGCGCACATTATGACTCAACCTGTATATAAAAATATGCCTATACTTCAAGGTGTGTTTATATACTGCTGATTCTGATTTCTTGCACAATGATAATAGAGTACTTGCTTTTAAGACAGAACTGTTGCTGTTATTTGTTTTTTATTCTTATAGAGCGAGGAGGCTGATAGTGCTCGGGTTCTTCTCCGTTCTAGCAACAGGAGACCAAAAGAGGTATGAAAGTTGCGATTTTGTTTTACGTATCTACGTTTGTGAATATTCAATATTTCTGAACAAAGCACGTGGGCGAAATTCGAAACCATCGCGATTTAGGTGACGTTACAGTTTATATTCGAGAGAAATTCGACAGAATATATTCGAGAGCTATCTATAGAACTATGTGAAATGAATACTAAAAATCTTCAGCCGATTCAAGTTTTATTCCAAAACAACATGACGTTTCGCTCACAGAGCTTGATCGCGTGTGAATGAAATAATAACACAAATGACAATTGAATGACATTAAGTGTGATATGTTAAGCTACATTCCTAAAATAAAAAAATTGGTTGGTCCTACAATCCAAAAAATTAAAGTAGAAGAATAAGTGCGTAGAAACAATTGAAAGTAAAATCTAATTTTACGAAGTTCGAGTTGTAAGAAAAAATTATTTACAGATAGATAAAGTAAGAGAGAATTCACTTACGTATGTGCAATTAGGCGACCGGTACAATTGCACATCGAAAGAAAAGGATCTGCAAGAAAGCTTCAAGGGAGCGTCTTTTGTTACATTATTTTGCGCTCTAATATCAAATTTTATCATTGTGTGCGCACATCGGATATTCATCACCAACATAAATTTTTGTTGCCGAAAGACTGTCATTAGGTTGGTGTTCTTTAATGTTCCCACTAATGAATATGCTCTCGTAGGCTTGTAGATCCTGTTGTTACAGAGCTTACAGGCAACTTTATATATTCAAAACTTTTTATTGGCTCTGCAAAGACATGGCATACAATCATCATCACTATGATAACTGTATTTTGTAAGCTAGGCCTGCTGCTGATGATTCCTGACATTGGATGAAACAGTGGCCTTTGAGGTCTGCTTCTATTTTTCAGCTGAGGATGCAACTCAATATTAAATTATTCTATTTACATTGCATTTACAAAAAGCAGCATTAATTAATTATTTCAGGCGCACTAACTTAGGCGATTTGCCAGTAGTGTGCTTAAAGTGTTATATAATGAATGCCCGTCGAAATTTCACTAACTTTCTAATTGCAAATCTCAGGCCATGTGAACTCCACAGATAGATCGAACCAGTATGCAAAGTAATCATGAAAAGACGGAAATGGAACTTACCATCCATCTGAATATTCAACAATCTAGGAAAGGTAGGAATCCGTTAGTATCAAACACTTCCCTGGTGAATTGGATGGATTTACCAACTCTATTACAAATTTCAACAATGGGATTCAAGGAAATGTCATAAGGCCAAACAGCGGAAAGTCTACTCAGCGGAAAGCCCACTCAGTGGAAACCCACTCCGCGGAAAGCCCACTCACGAGTTATCTAGAAATGACTTAGTTGACCTCAAGTGCCTTCTGCTCAGACGATGAGGTCAGGTGAAGTCAGATCAAACTGCTGACATCACTGTAGTTCACGTTATCGTTTCTAAATCAAAATACACTTGTCCGATTTGCTTGAATTTTTGCATGTAAGTAGAAAATATATTCAAATACGTGTCTCTGAAGTTTTGTGACGATTGATCTATTTTTACAGATTATAGACAAATTTGAAAACGTGGAGGAGATGACCCATAAGTACTTTACCATGCAATTCTAAGCTGATTGTTCGTCAATACTCTGTTTTCCTGAGAATTTTAACGTCAAATGACTATGAAGATACAAAGTTGATTTCTTATATGACGCTTGATCGCCTTGGTCAAGGAACTGAGATTACTTTCGAGAACATTCTTTCTCGAGGAAGCTCTCGCCAACGCTGTTTATTACAGTCGTCAATCACTTACATGTTTCAAATTTAGGGCTGCTAGAATGTTTTCTGTGCTCCTCCTCATGCTCTATCCTTTGAGAGCAGTTTATTTTTATTGCAACGCCATTAGCTTCGTGTACGATGGTTGGTTTTTCTGCATAATCCCTCGAACGACTGGTCAGTGTAGAAAATAACGACTGATGAAATCGCCGACATAAACACAATATCACCAACACGACTTGAAACAGTAAATGACTGAATCATACATCAAATTATGGAACCTTCATCGCTCTATCCTTCGGCGGCTTCTAATCTACTTCATTGGTGAATGCAGACACGACGATTCAACGTCATCGTCCTCTCCAAAATTTGTCGAAGTCACAAATAGGAGAGATTTGCACCTCTTTTTATCTGACTCTAAGAATTTATAAATAGATTTTTTCTTGCATTGTTGCATTGTATTTCTCTACTGCGTTCCTTTCGGCAGAAGACAATTCGAACAATGGAGCTAAGTGCACGCGCTCCAACTATAACACAAAAAGCTATGGCCACATCTTTCGTTCATTCTGTGATTGCTTGAAGATCCTGCAGTTGACAGCACAGCGCTGACGCTCTGATCGCATTTGAGAGTAGTGACTCTAGACAGCAAAGTGCAATGTAAATGTAAAGATGCTCAAAAACAAAAGAAAGCTATTTGAACCTTTTGTTTTCTGAACGTAAGTAATTATTTTTGGGTATGCAGCGAAGGCCTCGCAGGCACAGAGACGGCGCCACTGAGACGTCCAGTCTATCTGGACATTTTAGCGGTGTGTGTACCATATCCGATTTTTCGTTTATTGCGCTTGAACCACAGAGATGGATTCGTCTGTCGCTGTTACTCTAGAGGTGACGCGTTTCTATCTCAACCATTTTATACAACGGAGAGAGATATGCCTCCCTTTGGCTTACGTGATAAGATAATCGCGCGCACTGCGTGAGGAAAGTTGTATCAGGAAACACACGAGCTGTGGTTATTAGATTGAAGTCTGAACATCTGCCAAAGTGAACAGTTGTTTTGACTCAAGCATAGAGTAAATATGTTAGGTAGTGGTAACTCAGCATTTATTTAATCCCCAATGTGTATACATTTTCGATTTCATTAAATGAACATGAGTCGAGACCCAGCACCACCTATGAGATGCAGTTTTTGCTCTTTGGGGAAATGTAAACGAATCTGATTGATAATGATAGCAATACATAAGAAGGAATATCATGAGGAATAGTATTCCACAAATCCTCCATGTCATGATAACTGGGAGAGGTAACATAGTTTGTTAAATTAACAATTCGATGGATCACCATTAAAGCTCAGCTTTGTTATAATAAGATTATTTTCTTAAGCGTGATCATATCACAAACTGCCAATAAAAGAGCAAAACATCGTAATCAAAGAAACTGATCACAATGAAACAATTACTTGCCTTGAAGCCTAATGGCTTGAATGTACAGTACAATAGCTTTAACAAGATGTTTGTTAAGTTGCCTGTTGGGTCATGCAGAAAACGTGTACTACACCTTCATCAAAATCAATTTTCTGACGTCAGAATTAGCGCTGCGGCCCACACATCATCAAAGAAATATTTCAGCAGAATTATCATAGTCAATGCAAACTGTCAATGTCAGCTGACAGCAAGCGATTAAAACTTATGCATCAGTACAAAGAGATATGGAATATCTGGTAAGTCAATCTAATGTGCATGGACAGAGTTGGAAGTGGGCCGAGTTTCTGGTCTGTGCCCGGCCAGGCCCCCGACACTCCTGACCCTATCCCACTTTGGCCGTCCGCTTTCAGGCCAGGCCCGACCCGTAATAGGTAAAGATAATAAGTGATTCGGATTGATTTGAAATAACTTGATTTATTTATCACAAACAATGACGCTTCATGTGATTGCCCTCAGATCTAGGTGTTGTAATTAGAATGAATTGAAATTTATATCACCTATTCAATCAGGAGATCTTTTACACGACATGTTATTACATCTTTTCAATTGCATGCATATCAATTTAAAGGTAAAACAAGAACAACGAAAATTTGTTCAAAAGTGTGGCTTGAAAATGTTCTCATTTACAGCAGACAAAATAGGTTTCAGTTGACTGACATACTTTGTGTCAAGTAGATAGCGCTTTCCTGCTCTTATAAGTCAAGCTTCTCAGAAGTGTCTCACACTTTGCGTGCTCTTCGCTAGTGAAGAGAGACTCTCCCATAGAGATTTCCATCGAGATGTCTGAGAGGATTTTCTTTGATGTGCACAATTAGCATATTAATGAAATTTCAACGGGTATTTAAGTACATACGACGGGTACTACGTTTAGTTCACTATTGACATGTCGCCCATTTTCAAATTTTCTCGGGTATTGCTGCAACTCAAACGGGAGTCACAAGGCACAGACTCAATCTTGAATTCATAGTTCATGCTTCTAGTGTAGCTAGAGTAGCCAACTTAGATATATGGGGCGCCACTGACTTTATTATCATCTCAATACCATCATGCCAACACTAATAGTGATCACTAGGGCAATTTTTTGTGACATGTCATATGTTTGCATATTTTTGTCATATTATGTCTGTTACGTCATATTTAGTCATTTTTCAAAATTTTCCTACTTTCATATAAGAATTACTAGTTTTACAACACCACCAATTGGGACTCAGTGACAGAATTCGTAAGCCTTTTCCTAATTGGCTTCACAGCACAAACCACTCTAATCGGCCAGCATCCAGGGCCATCAGTCGCTATCTTCAATTATGTTCTTGTAATGATGATGACGCATTGGATCTTTTTAAGACTGCTTTCTGTCTTCGTAATTTCTAGCTATTGTCCATCTACGAGGCATTGTATATTAAACGGTTTGCACCTGACTATGCCAGCAAACTTGCTGTTGTATGTCATACTGACCGGGGGTGAAAATTCATTAACAAAGAAAAAAAATCGAACAGAAAAGGCCGGGTACGCGTGATTTCATTTCGGATGTGAGGGCAATCATGGCCAAGGCTGAGAGTCAATCAAAAGCTGTACTTCTGTTTTATTGACTACTCGAAGGCGTTCGACTGCGTCGACCATGCGAAACTATGGACTGTCCTCGAAGGGATGGGTGTGCCGAGACATCTAATACTACTCGTTCGACAGTTGTACCAGTACCATGAAGCCTCAATACGCACGAATCATGGGAACTGTGACTGGTTTCCGGTAGGAAAAGGAGTTCGACAGGGATGCATTCTCTCCCCAGCTATTTTCACCCTTAACACCTAGGCAGTCATACGCAGAGCTTTAGAGGAGCTTGAGATGGGAGTCGTCATAACTGGCAAGCGGATCAACAATATGCGATATGCTGATGACACAACCCTTATTGTATGCAATCAAAATGAGTGTGAAATGCTGTTAGAAAGGATGCGAGTCGAAAGCGAACTGGAGGGCCTGTACCTGAATACAAAGAAAACCAAGATAATGGTGTTTGAACGCCATGTCATTCGTTTGAAAGGTTAACAGATCGAGATAGCGCCACGCTTCAATTACCTGGGAGCCTACATCACCAGTGATCCCGCAGCTAACACCATTAGCATGGGACGATCCGCTCTAAACAATATGAAAAAGATCCTCATAAGTTATTCTGCTAGTCTCTACCACAAGAAGAGATTAGTACATGCGCTAGTATTTCTAATCATGACCTGCGGGCACGAAACGCGGACGATGACGGCAGAGATACGACGAAGGTTAACTTCTTTCGAATTCTGGTGCTGGAGAAGAGTGCTCAAAATACAATGGACAGATAGGAGCGCCAACAAATTCGTGCTAGAAAATATCCAGGAGCCACCAAGGCTCCTTGGTAGGATAGAGAGACAGCAGCTGTCGTACTTATGCCATATAGCAAGGCGCTGAGGAGAAAACACTCATGCTGGGGTACATGGATGGCAAAGCGAGACGAGGAAGACCACGAATGACACCCCTCGACAACATCAGGCGGCTACCGGGGCTGACGCTCTGCCAAGCGATGGAGAAAGCGCAGGATTGTGGACGATGAGGAAAGAGCTGCGGTCTGGGTCTCCTAGGGTCAGCCTACGACCTAGCGGCATGAACGAACGAACCTGACATTTGTGTTCAGAAAGAAATCTAGTTCATTTAACCTCTGTCTTGGTGACTTGATCTTTTGTGCTAACACCTTCATATCACATATTTGTCACACAGTTCCATGTTCAACAGAAATAGAACCAACGAAGGCGCTCGTTGATGAATTTGGTGCTTTTGTTTATTTATAACTTAAGTGAGGGGTCCGATTTCTTTCGGGAAAATGATTGTTATGATTGATGTTCGTGCAACATCATTTCGTCAATTCTTGCTTTTGTTGTGAATTATGCTTTAGTTCATATAAGAGCATATTTTGGCATGTTTTAAGTCATATCTCAAAATTTTTTAGGTCATAAAAAATTGTCCTAGTGATCACCAATGTGATAGGAAGATGAGAAATAATAGTACAGAGCATCAATTTTTCTTTCTTCTTTCAGTAAATTTCTTGTGAGTGATAACTGCAACAAAGTCTTTTTCTAAGCAAGTTGCATTACTAAACACATAGAATCATCACAAGTCTTAAATAAGTCTTCAATATGTCTGCACCATCCAACTCGATGCAATCACGGCATCGCTTCAAGAAAGAGTTCTGAGCAGATTCAAACATTCTTGTTGAAGAAATCGCTATTTCAACAATTAGTAATTGATAATGATCACGCGCATAGCGATGACTTCTACAGACTTACCTAGCGAAGTAGCTTTACGTGTAAGCGGCATGGTGAACCTACATTATGAACACTTTTAGGCAACATAAAATCCCCATATACAATTTGAGCACCGTAAAATAAGGTAATTCGGACACCTTTCTTAGCTTTTTATTTTTTTAGTTGTTTGTATTGATGAGCTAGTGTTCTAAAATCCTACATGAATCGCAAATGGGACAATGTATAATGAGCCTGTAACTGCGCGCCTTGTCGAAATTTGTCTGAATAATTTCTACGAGGACTCCTTAGAAATAGAAAAAATGGGGCAATTCGGACACCAACAAGCTCTATAATCCTAAACGAACAGAAATATTCCGATCAAATTGAATAAACGTTAAAAAAATCCTTGTGCATTTAGCACACTCAAAAATAGATCACCACCATTACGCCTTCCACAAAGCCACTCAGCACACGTCACACATTGAATCCAGTCGGGTGCATTGGACTTAATGAATGCTGCTGAGCAGTAGGCGATGAGGCATGTCATTGCGATGGCATCTGAGAAATATTCTCTCGCGCTGGAATAGATTGAATGGGTTCGGTCATCAATTCCAAGACTTCTGGTCGTCTGCAGTTGGGCATAACCACTGCTGAGTCATAAATAAACGGCTGATTTTTCAAATGTTTCTAATGCTGTATCCAGAAGCCTGGCCAGCTTAACTGATTAACTAGAAACCGCTATACTCGATCGATCTTTATGAAAATCATAAAAATATATGCTTTACTTTCTAAGTTTTGAGAACTGACTTAGAGCAATTGGGAATTGAGTACTTCGAATACTGATAACAGTTCTTTCGCGTCTATTGATTTCCTCTGTCTGTGTAGACCTTCATAGACTCTGGTCTACACTGTAAACTGTAAACAGCCACTTATCGGACAATTTGTGAGCCACATCAGTGTTTTGGCACTTGCTGTGTATTATCAGACAAATTTCCTGCTTGTCAGACAATTTTTGTCTCATCGCACGAACTAATTTACATTATTGCGTTTACTGCCTATCATACTACTTATGACTAATATATACACTTTAGTGAAGTTGGATGGTATCCTTGATAATTTTCAATTATAGAATATACAATGTTGTAAATAAGCAGGGTTCTTTGTATACACCTTGAGGCATGGCAATAACAGGTCTGGATATTTGACGTATTGATGCCATCTTTTAATTCTGTTTTTACAATGTTTTTTTACAGTTTTTAGGGGTCTACACTGTAAACTGTAATCAGCCAAATAACAGAAAATTTATCAGCCATAATGATATGACAATTGCAACAGACAACATGAGACAATGAACAACCAAAAGTGGCTGTTCAGAGCAGACAAGAAGTATTGTCCCTAGAGCAGAGTGGAGCAGAGTTAGAACCTATGTGATTAGGAGTGACTAGTTGCCATTAGCTGATGTTGAATAGTTTGATCATATTTAAACACTTTGAGTTTGAGAGACAATACTTAAGTAGACAGAATTGTCTGATATTTTGGCGAATAATTGTCTCATCTTGTCTGCTCTGAACAGCCACTTTTGGTTGTTCATTGTCTCATGTTGTCTGTTGCAATTGTATGATCATTATGACTGATAAATTGTCTGTTATTTGGCTGATTACAGTTTACAATGTATATGTAATTTAAACTTAAGGAATGTACTTTCACTCCGATAGATTAATTCCCTTTTTGCTAATTTATGTGATTTTAACTTAAGGAATGTGTTTTGACTCCGATAGAAGCATGTAACAACTTGCATCTGCCCATAAAAGACAAAGAATGACTAGGTGTCCGAATTGCTCCATCTTACGGTTAATTCAAGATCATCACACTGTTCCAGTGTGGTGCATGGTTGATTCCACAAGCGAAATTACTGATGATATCAATACCGACACTAAACAGCCAAAGAGCTTTAATTATGGAGTTGTGTCGATGTAAAGATGTGAACTGCTGATGATTCCTGATACTGGATGAAATGGCAGCTATTCAGGTCTGTTCCCATTTTTCAACTGAGGATGCAACTCAATATTTAATAATTCTATTTACTAAAGTGCTTCCATTCTTTTGAAAGCGGTGAAATAGAAACACCTTTTGTCAGAAAGTTAGAGCTTCTTTTCATAACAGCTGTGCAGCTCGTACTTTCGTGAATGAAAATGTCAAGAACAGATTAATCGGTTGAATTGTCTCCTAGATCACCGGACGTGACAACAAGTGACTTTTTTTTCATTGGGGAACTTTAATAAGAGACAGTTTACACAATGGTTCCCAGAAATGTTCAACAACATGCACGACGAATCGAATTTAAAATAACCATTTCTTCAACAAGCATGTGTAAATCTTCTCATATCTCATTCTTAATGAGTTAGTTGGTATAGGCAAGTTGAAGACTTATTCAAGACTTCTGACGAGTCTAAGTGTTTAGTGTTGCAACTCAAATGTTGTTGCAGTTATTACTCATACGAAATTCACTGAAAGAAGAAAGAAAAATTGATGTTTTGTACTATTTTTTTCTTATCACATTGGTGATCAGTAATCACTATTAGTGTTGGCATGATGGTATTGAGATGATAATAAAGTCAATGGCGTCTCATACATCTAATTTGGTTACTCTAGTCACACTAGAGCAGGAGTTCCTAACCTGAGATACTTGTACCCCTTGGGGGTGCGCGAAGGAATTTTGAGGGGTACGCAGAATATGTGAGATTTATCATAATTCAACTTAACTTTCATTACTTTCCTGTCCATGGGTCAGTTGAACTGTTAAACTTTTTGCGCATTCCTTTGGGGTACGCAACATGAAAAGGTTGGGAGCACCTGCACTAGAGGTATGAAATATGAATTCAAGATTGAGTCTATATCCTGTGACACCCGTTTGAAAATAAATCGCCTTTTTGCATCACCATGTAGTTTTTTAATCGTGTATGGTACTTTCTTTTAGAATCTGGTGTTCAAAGGCCGTGTTCAAACCCTTTTTAAACGAGGCTTTAAGCAAGATTCCATGTGAAATCAGCTCGCATAACAGTTTTTTTTTTAAAAAATAAAAAGCTGTTGTTATTAAACATGCATTTTTAAAACTGCTCAAACATGGTTTTAAAATTCGCCAAGTTTTCAGCCCTAATTTAGATCGTTATAATTGATTAATATGATACAGACTTGTTGATTGACACGTTGATAATGAATTCACATGGAGAGCCGTTAAGACAGATAAACCAATGCGTCTTCTGCTTATCCATGTGTTGCTATAGAAAAACAAATACAAATGCTTAGAATAATACCAAGAGCCGATAAACATGCGAGTAGGTAGCATGATATAAACATGCGACATGTTAGCCTGTACTTTCCAAAGGGCACGCTATCAATGTAACAGATGCATTGCTTCACAAATAGTATTTTAAATTGTTCATTCATTGAATTGGAAAGGAGCAATGTAAAATGGTGGTGTAGCTGATGTTCAAACTGATATAACATCGCTTTTTTGCATTGAAACATATTAACAAACCGCACACATGCCCCATTAAAGTGGTCTCCGTGGCTCAGTGGTAAAGTGCTTGTCCTTGCGATCTGTGGGTCCAGAGGTCGAGCCCCGACGTTGTCATAGGAAGTCGACAGAAAGGGCATCCTGAATAAAAGATCACAACACTCCAGATAAGAGTGACTATGTCACCACAGTCCAAGCCCCTAGTATGGGGGAGTAGTGACGTTAAAGCTTCATCACACATGCCCCAATAAAACAAAAACGTCATCTATGTTGTTCTTGCATCTTTCCAGGGCTCACAGGATAATGGAAATTCAAATTGGCGTAAAATCGCCTGCTTGATTTCAAGTTTCCTTTCTCAGGTGATTTTCCTAGGATTTCCATTCTCAGCTGGAGTTTTGTTTGTAGAATGGTGTGATGTATTTTACGATACCCCAAGGAAAGAA
The DNA here is from genome assembly GCA_907163375.1 of Prostheceraeus crozeri. Classification (NCBI taxonomy): domain Eukaryota; kingdom Metazoa; phylum Platyhelminthes; order Polycladida; family Euryleptidae; genus Prostheceraeus; species Prostheceraeus crozeri. Next base: position 632,375 of record CAJQUW010005950.1, on the reverse strand, counting down.
ATCGCTTGGATTATTTCATTGAATAGTGGATTACCTCTTGCTCTCGGTTAGTAGGAGAATTGATTTTCGTGTAATATGTAAATGCAATAATTTGACTCAGTGTTAGTGGATTTTTTCTATCCTGAGGCTTGTTTCTAGCACTTAAGCTAGGAAGGGGTTTGACAACACTTTCATTTGTTATTGTGTATAAATAGAATCGAAAATTACTCCTTCGACTCGCAAAAATGAAAAATTATTTAAATCATACATTCGCCAATACAGCGTTCTCATATGATGTAATGCAGCTAACAGCTTTGTACTACATCGTTTGAGAAAGCCAGATTGTGCAATGCAGATTTAGATAATTTTTCATTTTTGCGTGTCGAAGGAGAAGTTTCAATTTTATTTGTATAAAATAATGTTCGAAAATGAAGTTTTCCTCGAGTCTCGAAGTTTCATATCGTGCATTTCACAATCGAATAACACAATGTTTTCCTTGATGCATTTCTCTATTATACGTAAATGAGGGCGACACCTTTCTTTGGATTTGAAATAATGAAATAATTAAACATGTGAACTAATGGTCCAGCAGTGAGGGTGAGTGAAGTTTAAACATGACTAAGTTCAAACTTGATCATAAGTCATCTTGATTCCAACCAAGCAAGTTCAGATGATTTACAGTAGTGTTCGGATTTAATAACATCGAATTTTGTAACAATTCGGGTTTAGTAACCACTCTTATTTGCACCATCGATGAAATCGTTTGAGTATTGTAACATGTTGACCACCTGCGAACGAGAAGTCTTTGTGCGCACGTCCCCCACTTTACGGCGATCAGGCTTCATTGAGATGTAAACCTCTAGATGTTATCTGAGGAAACAGGCGTGCAGATTATGTCATGATGCGATCATCAGGTTCATTGATGATTGATATCCCATCCCTCTCAATTCACGCGTAATTAAATACCAATCACCGGCTTCTAATCAAAATCGAAGAAAACATACCATCACAATCATCGTCTGATTTTGTATGCATGCATCATACTTCCATCTACGAACAAACGAACTCGACTATCAATTTCTGACAATTATTCCTTAATTCTATATTTGAATAGAGGTTCGATAATTCAAAAGCAATTGAATATTTCGCATTCCCTTGCCTCTGTTATCAAGAAAAAAAGGCTGCTATATTGAAGCAGTTCGAGGCTGACGAAAACATGCACAAAAATCCAGTAAGAAGTGCAACTACGAAGAACTCGATCGACTGCCTCATGCGTGGTTCAAACAGGTGCGAACTGCGAATGCCGACTTATGTGGAAGGTGCTACCGAATAGAACATTGGCATTCAAGGAAGAAAAGTGCAGTGGAGGCCAGCATGCCAAGAACAGGATAACTGTTTAAGTCTGAGTCGGTGCCGTCAATATGCCATTATTTCATTAAGACATCATCAATGACGGTTTTTTGAAAATTTGGGTTTAGTAACAATTTGGATTTAGTAACATATTTTACCAGCACGATGGCATGTTACTAAATCCGAACACTACTGTGTATACTGCTGATTTTCTTTGGATGCCGATAATGGATAACGAATTGATGCCATTGTCAACAATTCTTCTCATCTTGTAAAACAATGATATAACTGTAGTCAGATTCTAGCAACAGACCAATTTATATAAACGAATTCTTTCTATTTCTTCAACAGGACCCATTTCATCATTCGTGGTATCCAAATTTGGATTTCGCATCTGCTACTTGGTTGGAGTGTCGTTGACCAGTGTAGGTCTGTTAGTAGCGGCATTGTCACGGAGTACGCCTTTACTTATCGTTTTTTATGGATTAGTTGCTGGTGAGCATGATCATTTACCTCATCAGCAATTTTTCAGTCATATACGATGCTCTTTTTTACATGTACTTGATTTGTTTGTATGTTTGCTTTACCAACTGTATTAGGTTGTCTGGTTTAGTTTAGCCTGGGAAAACTATCAGATTTCACTTAAAAAATTGTGATTCTTTTTTTCACCAAAATTTATATCAAGACAACGTGTTGGAAACTTCTGCCACGGATCAATGATATTTATAAAAGGTGCTGGGATATTGAATGATATCATTAACTCGAATCACAGGAAAAAGGAGTGCCGTTTTGAAATTGAAAGAATATCGAAAAATTGGAATTGGAAAAATGAAAAAATGACGAATAAATAACGCCATGGTTAGGCGCAACTTCAATTACTTTAATAACCATGCTGCTTTTTATCGATCAATCGATTTTCCTTGACTTCTTTTAAATGTGTGTCAATGTTGCTGAAAGTTTGATTCAACATGCTTGCATATGGTCCACTTTACCAAATGCGGTATATAATTAAAGCAGAGAGAGAAACTTGCTAAGTACCAGGTTTTCGAAATATTGAAAAGATGTCACCAAGTTTGATTGATGCAAACAAAATTAAGTAATGATGCAGCCAAAATTGTTGACCTGTTTGTCACCCTTTATACTGTAGAGACTGCAATGGTAGATTTTACAATAAAGCTACCCTAGGCATTAATGAATTCAAGTAATTCATGAACGTGTACGATCTTCATTACTTTCACTCGACGATGAATAAGAGAAAAGGCAAAAGCAATAAGTCTAATTAATATTAAACCAACATTTTTAACAACTCCATTGAACTAATCGATGCCACACTTGTCACACATTTCGCCAGAAAATCCCGACTGAACGGCTAAGGATTGAGGACTAGTTAATAAACTCACTAAAAATGTGCCCAGCACATAGACATGGTAAGAATTTTCTAATATTAATCAGAATATATTCAAATAAAAAATCTAGCGATTGATCTCACCTAACCTGGTTATGTCCACATTGTCATAATTTTCTGAAAGAAATTCAACAAAACATCATGCTGTTTGCTTGTTTTGTTTTAATTGTTTTTTATCCAACCATCGTTTCTTTCCAACTGACCTACGTGTTAAATGTTTCGGCATCCTCACAAGTTGTTTTTATGTGTGACATAGATTACCTGTAATATTGTCAACATGTTACTCGCAAATTTACAAAATTCCATGTTTGCCTCATGCTACTTACGGCCGCATATTTACCACGTCAACTTAATTTTCGGGAACATTCGAAACTTTCGCTTTCGGTTCTCTAGTTAACCATGGATGGTCAGTAGGATTACTGACTCACTTGTCCAAATCTACTCTCGCTCTGAATAAAGCATCAAGGTGCAGACTCATCAATTGCTGGATCTCAATTGTGGTTTAAACACACTGCCTGTAATTAAACACCGCAATAGGAGTGTTTGAAAGCACAGCTTAAAAACTTGCGTAAAGGTGCAGTTCAGTCGAATTTTTTCCATTGTCTCAATCTTAACTCCATATTCTCCTGAGTTAGACAGGACACCGCTCACCATGTCAAGTGCCTTCCCACAACAGCCGAAAAAATATATGAAGACGCCATCGCGGACAGGTGTCAGAGCTGATCATAAAAAACAGACCGCCTAAATTTCGCTGATATTCAATCGCTTCTCATGCCTTCTAGTCGCATCGCACAACAATGTACCATACATTATTCGAGAGCTGGCATTCTCAGCTTTAAAATGAGCCATGATAGACTTGTGTCCGTTATTGTATTTGCTGAGCAATGCTCAAAATATAAAAATCACTCAATTTACAAATCGCAATTTTTCAATCATAAAACATGTGAGTATGAGAATGAATCAGGCATGGGGAGAATGAGCATTTTCTGAGTTTTCTTTTTCTGATCAAAATCGGTGAACGCATAAAAAATTAGTGATATCATGAAGATATCACAAAATCATGACCTTTATGGTTGAAAATGTTATATTCTCACTTTTTCATCAAAAATGTTCATGTTTGGTATCCTCTGAATTCTTGCCATGTGAGGAGTATGAATGTGTAAGTTATATTCATATAAGTTCAGAAATTCTTTTTCAAACTTCAATATTTTTTCTCATTTCCGCAAAAGTACACAAGCAGTGAAGACAGCTGCTATGAGAGAACAAAGACACGCCTTCGCTGATTGTTTTATTTTTGACCTTCGTTCACCTTACATGGTGTTTATGTACTTTTGCGGAAATGAGTTCTTCAACATTCTTTCTCATTTCTGTAAAATTAAACAAATACCATGTAAGGTGAAAGAAGGTTCAAAACAAAACAATTAGCGAAGGCTTGGCCTTGTTCCCTTATAGCAGCTGCCTTCATTGTTTGTGTACTTTTTGCGGAAATGAGAAAGAATATTGAAGAAGTTTGGAAAAGAACTTTTGAACTTTTGGATGCCAAACATAAACGTATTTGATGAAAAAGTGAGAATATAACATTTTCAACCAAAAGGTCATGATTTTGTGACAACTTCAGGATATCACTAGTTTTTTATAGGTTCATCGATTTTGATGAATACGAGCATTATGTCAAAAGAGAGCTCAGAAAATGTTCGTTCTCACATGCTTGATTCATTATCACACTTGTATGTTTTCTGTTTGAAAAATTTCGATTTGTAAGTTGAGTGATTTTTATATTTTAAGCGCTGCTCAGCAGATACAATAACGACATTAACGGATACATGTCTATCATTGCTCATTTTTAAGCTGAGAATGCAGGCTCTCGAAAGATGTAGGGCACGTTGTTGTACGACACGATACATCCAGGAGTTGAAATGTACTTTGGGACTGTGCGTTGGAAGTAAAAGTCACTTACTCATCGCCGGCCGATATGACCACCATCAGGGTGCAGCATGATGTTATTAAATGCAATGACTATAGTGATAACAATGTCTATCTATAATGAATGTTCCATTGATTTCCATCGGACAGAAAATGTGGAAGGATGGGTGAAGATTTCTGAATTAGGAAAACACTGTTGGAGGCTGTAATAACGCTAGTAAAAGTATAATTTATGTGGATTTTCCAATAAGTTATTGATAATTCTTGTATGGTTATTATTTCTTAACTTTTCGAATGAGGAGTTGAAGTCCGTAGAGACGGTATATCACATCTTGAGACTTTATCAAAAGTGACATATTTTTGAGATTTAAGTCTTCAATAGGGTAATATGCAAATTGATGGAGCGTTGATTGTTCGAGACGGGTCAATCGAACCTCCCTGTCAGCATGTACAAATCCCGATTGTAAAAAAGCATTTTTTAAATCAGACATAGCGTCAAAGCTGTTGTCTTTTGTCCCTCTGAAAAAACAGCTATTCAATTGAGCGTAGAAACCTATCTGCTGTAATCGTGCTTTACGCACATATGTGTATTAGGTACTGAGCACTAATGCATAAATTTGCAATTTTTTGTGATCATCAAAGCCATTTTAGCACCAAAAAATGCAATTGCTTACAGAAGCTGTGAATATGTTAGTAAAGACTAGCTTGCATAAGTAGTCTATATATCGAAAGCATGGATGCTGAGTCTGAGTCGGAGTCCTATCAAATGATAGGACTCCGGACTCCGGCCTATAACTAGACCGAAATATAATGCAAACAAATCATTTATGCTCGTGCATATGGCTGTCAATGTCTTGATGTCAACTTTCTCCGTCAAACAAAAGTACAGAGACACTTCTGCAGGCAAAAGCTTGCAATAGTTGAGGGAATGAACCGTGATAGTGAAAAAAGAATTGTCTTTTCACTTGGTGATTTAGTAGAGAAGACAAGCCTTCCTCCTAGCCTCGATCACACCTACGCGCCAGAGGTCACATCAGAGACAAAAATGAAATGCTAGTTTCTTTGAGAACATTACCTCTTACTTTCACGTTAATCGTGTGTGATATCTCCTCCAAAGCGCATATTAAATTTGAAAGTATACTCATATTTTTTGGAGAAGGATGGGGTATTTTCATGTCTGGTAGAGACTGGAGAAAAACCGTGTGAAGTACACATCAAGAAGATGGGAGGAACCGAGTCGCATGCATCCAACTGAAAGCAACATTTGATGAACTTTCATCGTAAATGATTGATAATTGATACAGCAATGATCACTGAAAATAGGTTCAGGTAAGCCGATAATTATCTATGATGTAGGTTACCAGTTTGTTTTTCAAAAAACTAGGCTATATACAGTATGCTTGCCACCCGGAATCGGAGTCCTATCAACCCCGGAGTCGGAGTCCTATCAAAATGATAGGACTCCGCATCCCTGATCGAAAGTCATCATTTGCATATTTCTAAAAAACAAATCACGGCTTAGGCCTATAACATGGCTTTTTTAAAAGCGCCATGCTTTTAAACTCTTGTCCCAGTCATGTCTCTTCTTCAAATAGTGTTTTATGGCAATATTAATCAATATTTCCTTTATATGGGAAACTTAAAATGGCCGAATGATGCTTATTTTTATTTTCAGGAACCGGTAACTGCTTGGTGTACATCTCATCTGTAGTAACTGTGAATCTCAACTTTACTAAACGTCGCTTCCTTGCCAATGCCATCGCTGCTAGTGGTGTTTCCTGCGGAATTTTCCTCGGAGCTGTAGTTTTCGATTATTTCCTACAGATATATAGCTGGCCTGGTTGTCTTCTACTATATTCTGGAATAGCTCTTAATGGCCTCGTATTGGCGGCTTTTATTGAACCACCAAAGACAGTAAAGGAGTCAAAAGCAGATGATGTCAAGTCTGAATCTGCAAAGGATGGTGGTCATCTCAAACTGTTTAAACAAGTGAATTTTCCTCTACTGTGTATCGGCGATATTTTATGGAATGCTGGATCTGCAATATTCCTTACTACAATCTCTGAAGCCGCAAATATCGCTAATCATTCTCTGAAACTCTCATCGTATCTCATATCTATCAGTGGCATTGCCAATTTCATTGGCAGAACTTTATCCGGTGTTTTTTCCTTCCAATCTCGCTTTACTAGTCTCAGTATTCTCAGCATTTTCACGACTGTGGCAGGGATAGCAGTCATTCTTATTCCAAATGTCATTACTTCGTATACACCTTTGGCAATACTTGCGGCCATGTACGGATTCGGGTTTGGCTGCCAAGTTGTTTCTTTAGCGCCTGTTGTGTGTGAAATTCTGTCAATGGACCTGCTAGTTTATGGTTTCGGCTGGCTGATGCTGTCAGATGGGCTTGGCCTAGTTATTGGAACCCCATTAGCTGGTGAGTAGAAATTTAGCTATCGGGTAACTTTTTGAGATCGACGTTTTGCTACCTATCTCCCCACATTTTTAGTCGGGATACCCGGGAGATATATCCAGCAAATTTCGAGAAGGATCGAACTCATGGAATAAGAAAATTAGTCGCATGAACTAAACCAGTTGTGGGCAACCAAGTTGGGCGAGAGGGTTCACGGGCGACCAATTTCAAAAGGCAGAAATATGTTCAAATTCTTTTATTGCGTACGTTTTAGCGTAGTTTTAAGGACTGCTGCACTAAACATTGTAGTAGGACGTGGCATAATTGTATTTGTAAATGTATGCAGTAGTATTATATTCAACTAGGCTGTTGTCTTTCAAGGCACTGTATTTTACATCCTAAAATCAACGTGAATAATGAAAAGTGAGCGGGTCAAACTACTTGCGGAAACTCTATTGTGTTATAAAATGATGGGAATATGAACTTTTTGGAAAACATGAAAATATGACCTCATCAAAAAATTACCGTCTGGAACGATAGGCGTATAGTATATATATATTCGCCTACATGCCGTGCAATATGAAGTAACATAAAAATTGCTCAAACCACATGTATGTAGGTGTACATAGACCTACGTCACCCAAACATAAGCGGCCTTCAAAAACCGCGCGCATAGATGCTCGTGCGATAATGCCGTTCTAGTACAAAATTGGTGCAGCATACAAATATAATCCAGAAAGAGTACTTGACTTATGAAGATTACATATCTTAATACGGTTGGATTCCGTCATGCGTAGCCTACTCTATGTATTTTCTAGGCTAGTTGCAGCGTTGCTCATTATATGGTGAAATATGCTCAAGAAGGTATCGAACACCATGTTACTTAGCACTCAGGTGGTAAATGACTATCACGTACCTTCATGCTGAGAAGATATTAATTGCGAACGCAGCATGGTTTGAGCACTCGAATGAAAATTTTTGTGCCATCACATTGTTCATTAAGTCATTAGCTAATTCCTTAGCAAATTCTACAGAAGAACAACCTCAACCTACGAAGTACCTTTAAAAGTAAAAGTCGGAGTTGGTCACTTTCTAATCACCGATTCACATCATGTCCGCGGGCCACTGGATGTGATAATCGGTGGCGGGACACCCTATATGCGTCGGCGGGCCACGCGTTGTCCTCCACTGAACTAAGCAGCTTATGTATTAATCTTATTCGTCGCATAGACAATACTTTTCCAGTGAATCGTCTATTTACATTCTACACATCTTTGCTTCAATGCAGGTTCGTTGAAGAATTTTTTCTTTTTATTCTCATTTTCTAGAACGATGCCGATCTTCTGTCTTATTCATTTCGAAGATGTTGTGTAAGATCTTTGCTTTTACATTGTATTTTTTGTTATTTCTACTTTTATTCCAATGAGTTATAGAGTTAATGGTTCTTACTTAGTTACTCCACCTTTTACACCCTCTTTTTTGTCTATTCACTTTTTACCATATTATTTTGATTTTCAATGTTTCTGTATTTAGTTGTACAGTTACGAGTTATTTATCTTTTCAATTTACTGTTACACAATGGCTGAGTTATTAGATTATATTCCTTTATCATCCCCACTTTTCATTCCTCCAGTTTCTGCTTCTTTCCCTTCAATATTTTGTTGGGGGATACCTTTTGTGTATAGACTCACTTCCTCTTCCCTCAAGTATTGATTTCAAAAAATGCTCGTAAGCATATGTTCTGATGTTCTTAATGCTGCAGTCGACACTAAAGTGCAGTCAACCTCGATGTATATACTAAATATGCGCTCAGCAATGCCAAGGTCTATAAACAAAATCACATATTGTTTGCCGCCTGTTTGCTGTGAATCTCTAGTCTCATAAAATCGTGCTAGCTTTTAAAAAATTGCTTTCTAGAAAAAAATTCGCTAGACCATGAAATCAAAAATCAAACTTAATCTGTCTGTGAACATACAGTAGCTATAAAGAGTTATGTGATTGGAAATTCAAAGTTTTAACCTAAGTCAGTGAATTGTTTTATGCTGTTTGCTGCAGAATTGTTTTTTCTTCAATATAGTATCCAATTATTCAAAATCTGCGAGATTTAAAAAAATGATTGAGAATAGTAAAATAAGATAGCCAGCAAGTCCGACAGGATCATCTCTATGCGGCCTCTCTAAGGATCAACTTTCAGTGAATTCGATGACGTTGCTTAAAACTGTAGACAGATGTAATAGTTTGTGATGGATGGATCTCGAGAGAGAAGGGGTCATGTTTTTGATTGTTTATTGGTTGCTTGTTGATGTATGTATTTGGATTGTTGGTATAACCTGATTCGTGACTCTGTTATTGTTATTCTTGTATGTCGCGAGTGTTGGATAATTTACTAATGAACGCAATTTGAAATGTCCGGAGTTATCAGAACTGTTCTGTTTATTACAAGATTGTTTGTCAAAGTCCAATTGAAGACTTATCACAAGATCATTCTGAGGCAAGGTGACTACATAATGTCCAACCAAAACAATGAAGGTTGTTAACACATTCAGCAAATTTTGGAATACCTTTGAGATTTCTAGATTTCTGAATTTCAGTATTTTTAGTTATTTTCGTTATTCTCGTGTACCTACTTGTTACTATCACATATTTTAAGTAGCGGATTCTTTCTACGTATTCATCCATGCAGTGTATCTGTATGTATGTGTATGCATCTTCAATTTTTTTCCAATAACTTGTGCAGTCGTCAATTCTATAATTGGAATGGTTCTATAAGATTTTCTTTCTATTCTTTTACAAATAGCCTGTGTCGAAGGTTCTCATATTTTCTGCAAACTTTAACTGCTAATTGTTCTTGGTAGGAAACCGACAGAAATCAATATTTCCGTCTGACTCGTCACACTTTACGAGCTACAGCCTTGTGAAAAAGACTATGCATGAAGAAGTCATAAAGCATGGGCAACTCTGAATAAACTGATGGGGCACAACAACATTGCAACTGCACCAAAAGCCATCAAGGCAAACCAGATTGCCGGATGCATTATCAGCAACGGTAAACATGAGAACCATGACAAAGAGTTTACAAGACACGAGAACCGACAGTTGAAAGAACTATGGCACACGCCCTCTGGCGACTTAGATATCTGCCGAGAATTCAACGTGCAAGAAGTGAAGATCGCGCTCGAGACTGTCAAGAATGGAAAGAGCCCAGATCCAGACAGACTACATCCAGAATTCTTCTATCAACTGGTTGACGTCCTTTCTGCCCAAGCTACTAAGATCAAAGATAGTACCAAAGATTTAGAGACTATCAAGCGTCTTAGCAGTCCTCAAACCAAACAAACCACCAGTCTCCTTCCAGTTATAGACCAATTAGCCTCTTATGATTCCCCTTAAAGCTCCTGGCATGATCCATCTATAACGAAGGATCATGGAAATTATCAGCCAAAGACGATTCGAACTGTTTCTGAAAGGCGGAAGGTCCAAGAGACTCCTCTTAGCAAACGGAATGCCACAGGGTTCAGTCCTGACTCTACCGCTCTTGAATGTCTGAGTAGGAAATGCAGCTACGCAGACGACCACGCACTCGCCTATCGCGATAAAGACTTCGCAGCCATCGAACAAGTGCTCAGCTCAGATCTGGAAGAACTCGGAGATTTCTTTCAAAAATGACGATTGAAAGTGAAAACAAGTACGACAGCCTTTCACCTATCAAACAGAATGGCTAACTATGAACTCAACTTGACCTTCCACCAGCAAGTAATGCCCTAAGACAAGACCCCGAAGTACCTTGGTGTTACATTAGAAAGATCTCTGACATACAAAAAGCACATTCAAGGAGTAACAGCTAAGGTTGGCGCATGATGCAACCTTCTGCACCGTCTCTCAAACAACCAGTGGGGAGCCGACTTCACCGTTCTGAGAACTTCAATCTTATCCATGTGCTACTCCACGGCGAAATACTGCCCACCAGTCTGGTCACACAGTGCACATTGCAGGACAATCGACACTCAGCTCAACGACTGTATGAGGCTGATATCTGGGGTCATACGATCTGCCCTTACAGACCTACTACCAGTGATGAGTGAATTGAGCCTCCTGACATCCGTAGGCAAAGGCTCACCGTACAACTGCTACACCGAGCTAGGCAACAACAAAGTCATCTGCTCCATCATATCGCGGTCACACCAGCCAAATGACCGAGACTGCAGTCTCGTAAATCCATGCATCGAGACAAATGTACACCCCGAATCAAGAAGCCGCCAACCAGTGTCCACACGCCTGGGCACGCAACAAATGGAAAGAAAGATGGGATTCATCTCAACAGCAGCTACTGGCTTTTATGCCAACAACAGTCAAACAAACCTCCTGGAAGCGCCTTGCCTCGAGCGAAATGGGTCCTCCTGAAGCAGCCATGGGCGGTAAAAGGCGTGCATTCATCGGATAGGCCTGACACGAAATGTTAACTGTGAACTTTCTTATACTATGTAATTATACTCGTGTATTTCATACGATTATATACATGTATATGTAGCGAGATTCGATTCGCGAATCGGCTGCCGATTCGAAATTGCTGTTCGAAAAAATTCGAATCGGTTTGCGTCCTCCTCCCGTTCGTCAATGCTTGCGGGATGAGAGTAACATAATTGCAATAGGCTTTAGATGCTGGATTCTCACTGATAAAGGCTAATAAACGTCGGTTTCTGAGCTGTGTCATTAATAATTACTCTGTGCTGCATTGCTCAGATCAGGGCTTTCCGACCAAGTCTGATGGCCTTCACTTCACGATTAACTAGCTGATTTAGAGAAGAATTGTAAATGGCCCATTAGCAGGTTCGTGAGCTATCTCACACGGCTGTAAGACATACTTTTCAGACTGTCTTTCGTCAGGACTCTTAGGTCCAACATGTGGCTTACTAAAACAGTGAATCATACCACATGTCCTAAAACACGAACTCTTGCTAACAGCAGGCCATAACGTCAGGAAGCAAAACTCAAACAGGATTTCTAATAAATAAGAAAATATTGCTTTATGCATCAGTAGACCCTTATGCCATCCGATCTTTTGACAGTGCTCCTCCGACTTCTCTTAATGACGCCCCTCAAATGACTTTTCTCACTGAGACTTTTGCTTATAATGAGGTTTTTTGCACTTAACTACTGCAACTTTTGAAGCACCTGATTGCATGCAATCCCTGAGGCAGGCCTACAGAAGCTTCGGGGCAGGGGATATTTTCTCTGGACTATATAAGATCAAATCTCAACCAGAAAAAAATTTAGTCAATGCACCGAATTTCGATCATCGCCTGAAAACAGTGAAATTTGTTCTTTTTTAGTGATAGACTACTTTGGTGCGCTGACTGGATTCTCTTTCCTGTTGAGATTTGGTCTTTGGTTGATAGAGACGAAATGTCCCTCTTATCCCGAATCATCTGCATCTAAGACGAAATTATTCAGATGTCTAGTACAAAGTTTACATGAGTTTAAGTATGAAATATGGTTTGTTTCTTTATGTTATTTGATTTACAGATTTTCCCATAGGTTAGGTATAAGCTCAAGTAGGCCTATTGAAGTTTTCTATGATTCGATTCGCAAATCACGACCTGATTCGACTAAAAATTTGCCGATTCGCGGGTCCCTAATATATAATGAACACCTAATGATATTATTCAAGCTTATTGTTCATCAGGCGAACGATCATCGTCCTTTTCCCTTTCAATGCACCGAGAAAATCGAGTTTTTTCATGAAACTCAAATTGAAGACCACTAAAGTTGATTTTCACCGAACGCTTGATGAAGCTCGAGTATTATCCACAGGTATTATCCATGTAATATAGATATCGCATTGACTTTCATAATTCATGAACTTATGTACAATTTGCTGAATTCATACTACTGTACATGTGTATTCTATTAGTAACATATCGTTAACCGAATAAAAGCATCGGAATCAATTTACCGGTGCTTGATCCGATCGCATCACAGAATTAAATATTATGGGGATGGCATGGTCATATTCCTTATGTGTCTCTTTGACTTGAATTAGATAAAGATGGTTGATAATTTCTTATGTTTGCACGATTTAGCCTGCTATGACAAGTCATAACTTTGCTGAGAGATGATTTATGCAACTAAGTCTTCTTTATTTTCAGGCATTATTTTTGATCATCTGAAGAGTTACGACGTTGCTTATTATGTCGGTGGTGCAGCGCATTTCCTTTCTGTTATTCTGCAAATAGTCATCAACATTCATTCTGGTCAGTTGGGATGCAAGAAACCAGCAATTGAATTACAATAGAGCAATCAAAATTTCCTATTGCTTATTCTGAGTGAGGTTTGACAGAAAATTAACTGGCAAAATCATGTCAGAATTAAAGTGCAAATCAATAGGTTCAGTAAGAAGGAAGCACTTAATCTCTCAGCTTGTCCTGTTACAACGGAGTCGGTCTTATCAGGGCATGGTTGCTACACACTGCCTTTGTTTTATTGTTAAAGAATACATTTTTATACGAAGATTGCATTTTCATTACGCATAATGAAGCATCGTAATTGCAGCATTCAGCTCCGGGTCTATGTAGCTTTCGTTAGGTCTGAGGTCATTATCAGCCATTCCTATATATATTACAATTTAAAAAAAGAGATCGCTAGCATAGCTGCTAAATAAATTACCTTTCCGTAATTTGTCCGATGGATATCATGTAGGCCGCACCCGGAAAGTTACGGTATTTCATTAGCCTATATAATGCTGAGTAGGTTTACAAAATTCGTCGATCTCATGAATTGTATCGGTCAGTTGATTAAAATCCCTTTTCAGCCGTTTTTTGCTTTTAATTCTGCATATTTAATGTCTCTGAAGTCTATAGGCCTACATATCGTGATGCTATATTTACGCTTTCAGATTTGTTTTTAGGTAGTAATAAGCATCATTGCCCTAGGCCTATCTTTTTCGCCTATTTATGATAGCCTTTCCTCGATAGTTCTGGATTCAGTTAAATAGCAGCTATAGGTTAGTTCAATGCGTATCAGAATGCAGTACATGAAATCCGTTTCAGTTTCCCCAATTATGATCAATATTTTTACTCTATGCTTTTTAGTATTGTTGGGTTGAGGACACACCATCGAGTACTTTGTTGTTGTCCATAAATGCAGAGCTGCATGTGTCTATGTGAATTCTTGTAATTCATTTAGAAGCACGTTGCATGTCATAAAAGGTGATGGATATTTTGTTTGATGATCGAACTTAATTTTCAAGATTTGTAAGTGTCACGTCACAGAGATTATCTGAAGCCGGGTATGCCGTGATGTTGACCTTCCTTGCATAGCAAATTTGTAGATAACGGTATGACACTGCTTCGAATCTCATTTCTACATTTCCTGCATCATGTGCTCAGCTATTTTGAAAAATAATCGAAAATGAACTCTTTCCTTGCTATAGGTATACTTCAATAATTATTCAGGTATAGCCTACTTTTCAATAATTCGAGCCCGAACTTTCGTTCGCCAACTTTTGCCATTTTTCTGCATACCCACATAATTTAAACTGTTTTCATCTAGGCTAGTCCTAAAGGAGTCAATTAGAGCTATCATTGAGACGTAGGCCTGTGGGTTATGAGTTACTTACAAGTTGTTTAAAATTCTTAGGAATATCATGCAAAAAATCTATGATAAAAAAATATATAAAAATATCTCCATAAAATTTGCATTGAATTCTTGAAAATATGAGCATTTATTATGAAAGATAGAATGACCCTACCTTCAATATTTGGAAGCTTCAATTGACTATCGTACAACTATCTAGAACGCGAAGCAACTGACATTCCAGCTGTAATTTTAATGTACTTCAGTTCAGCTTTCTTTTAAAAATTTTCGTTGCACCGAACAGTATCATACTCGGTGCAACGTTGAGGGTAGCGCCAGCCCTATTATTTGAATTAGCTATGCCAACCTACAAAACGAGTGCATGGTGCTCTACATGATGACACACACACATCTCTGCTTCCATTTAATCAAAAAGCAAAAGTTTCACCATCAATTTATTGAATCCAATATAAAACGAGTCAAAAAAGACGTTTACGAATGCGATCTATACAACTATGTATCACAGAAAGATCTACAACACTGCTTACCATACAATGTTTAATGATACAATCCACCCGATGATGGGATAGATGGATTTCATGAGGAGGTTACAACTTGTAGACATTAGCGATTAAGCAAAATGAGTTGTTGGACTTTCATAGCTCAGTGACAACACAAAGAAAAGTGATTGATGTTTTCTTATTTCCTGTACAACCAAAATATCCCTTGAACTATTCAATTAAGTAAAAAAAATGTGATAATTGATGAAAATGAAAGTATGAAAAAGGCACTTCTCAATATAAACGTTGAGAAAACGCTCCCACTAATGATGAAGTTACAGCTCAGTCTTCGAAGAGTCAATGAGGTTGTACATTAAGGAGGCTTTCGACATTTGAGAATTGAACCCCTTGCCGGGTTTGACTGTAAACAAAGATAATTGATAGAAATGCTTCAAATTGTTATTCAAACTCATCGTAAACTTACCTGATTTAGTTTTCTTATCTGAAATGTACTCATTTGCGTTCAGAGGTCCTTTGTGCTAAAATGATAAAAGACATCAATTGACTGGTCATATTTCAAGAACGTCTATTAAGCAGCTGAAGGGTAAAAGTTACATTTGACACTCATACGACTTTGTGCTCCTTCTGTGTAGCGTACATATACATAGTTTTACCTATGAAAAAGTTAATCATAAAGTACATATAACTGGGATTTTGTACTGAAAAAGATGACTATCTTGATGTTGAAGTCATACATATCAGTGAACAATAACCATGTTTCGCCTTATCCCAATTAGAGTAAAAACATATTTTTATGTTTTAAAACATAAAGCCGATTTTTAAATTTTTGTTCCATTAAGTTTTCATCATTATTTGCATTTCTTTCAATCGATCACCTAATAATTGAATCGACAATCTGAAAAGTTATTTTGAAGTGTGAAGTTGATCACCTGCAATATCGATAGCATGGTATTCATGAGTTTATTACGGCAAATATTAGTGCTACCAATACTTGTCAGCTAGGGCTACCAATACTTGTCAGCTAGGGATCTGCGAAGCTTCGAGATTCCATTCAATTCGAAAACTTTGACTCGAAAAGTTTCGAATCGGTTCGCTTCGACTTGTCAAACATTACTCTGATTATTTTCTTTTGATTTATTTCTTTTCTCGTTTGATACGATTTGAACATTTGAACAATTGAGTCATCTTCCTTGCTGTCCATGTTACACTGTCATTAGATTTGTTACGTTGACGATCAAGCTATGAATTTGAAGATCTAAAACACTATTTGCTGGGTCATTGCCTCGCTTGTTTTCTGAAGTTAATAACAGTAGCTAGTAAGTAAAGCTTGAATTAAACTACACAGTCGCAAGAATTATGACGTCAGCTGCTAGTACATTCCAAAATGCTAGAAATCATGGAAAGGTTATTTGCAGTTACCACTCAAATAAAGCAATAGGTAGCATTAAGAACATCATCAATAAATAATCAAGTAGGTAATCCAAGGAGATCTAGATTGCTACAAGAGGCGTAACTGACACTCGGCGCATTCATTCTTTTTACATAAGTAGGCGGACGATGACAACAGAGATGTCAGGGTTGTAAGAGGTTTTTTACCAGTCCCTGCATACATGTGCTATGATTGCAGCCATCGACCGATCGAGTATACAACTCGACACCGCAGCTACATGCTTTGGTGACCCCATCGGAGCCTTGTCAAGACAACCTGCCATTGTCTGTTGATATAATAGGGGGAACGTACAAGCCGTTGACTGTGTTTTTGCACGCGACCGCCTGCCTTCATCAACGACACCACAAGCAAACCTTCGTTCGTCAATCCTTCATCCTCTTCACATATAGTACGTTTGTGTGTTCTGTATGTTATGAGTTTCGCTCCTGTAGCAATCTAGATCTCCATATAATCGATCAGAAATAAAATTTGGTTTCAAGGTATGAAGTCGGTCATTCTGTGCACATAATATCGGCTGTAAATCGTTGAGTATAACACTTTTAGTCACTGAAAGCTGAAAACTTGTCTTGAGGCTCCTCACTATTTTCGACATATTTCTTTTAGATATCGGCCGATAACCGATACGCTAGAAAAGTTGACGATGATCGGCCGATATATCGGTGCATCACTAACCAGAAGCCGAAGTCCCATCAAACGCCGGATTCGGAGTCTTGTCAAATTGACAAGACTCCGCATCCCTGTTTCATAGAGCCTCGAAAACTCGCTCTACACGGTCATTGTCTAATTTTCAACGAATTAATGACTTTTGAGTGTAAAATGAAGGAGAATATTATTCAATGTGATATACTCACAGATAATTCAGCCTGAAGAAATTCTGCATTCCCAGTTACATGAAATTTAAAGTTCTGGAAAAATATGTAGGATAGTCGACCTTCCTCACGCTCAAGTACACAACCGTATGTTCCCTTTTGCATTAGTTGCGTCATTGACATATACCATTTCTGAAAAAAGAGAACACATTGAATTCAAACATCAGAGTGCATTTTCATCATAGATGAACATGATAGAACCATTTCCATAAGGGTTTACAAAAAAGTTCCTCCTCTCATGAACTTGAAAATGAGATGTGGAAATTTAAAAGTGAACGGGCCATTATCCCCGTGAGATATTATCTTCCAAACGTTAGCTGAAGACTTCATCAATCAGATATTCACATTTTACTCAAATCCTACTTGCCAGTAAAACACCTTTTGATGGTTACATGGTCCCCTCGCTTTTCAGCGATGTTATTCCAGGACATTTTTTGAGAACATTCTAGTACATATGATGTGACCGACAATGCTAGAAATAGTGGCATATATAATTCTATGATACTCATGTCTGGTATATGACTATTACATGACTTCTTAATGCATTGTAAAGATGGGTTACGTTTAAGAGCATTCCGGTTAATGGCAAGGCTAGAGAGCAGCTTTGATGCAGTTCCTCCCGATGCCTAGCGGAACTTTATTACTAAATTATCCATGTAAAGTGCTATAATTAAACATCAAAACATATTTATGGCTTTGGACTATCTACCTTAAAAATTTTGCCATCAATCATGAACAGTAGCCCATTGACTGCTATGTGACACACTGAGTAGGAGCGTATGTCGATAGCGGAAGGTAGAACGACATGTCTCCGCTTGAAATCCTGTTCAGGCGGAGTTTTTTCGCAGAAATTATACATGGCAAGAAATAAAGACCGAAAACCTAACACTATTTCGTATAATATTTCGCAAATTATGTCTGGAGGTAATATAGGATAGTCTAAAAGAAGAGGCAGGCCTGCATGTGGAGTACATGCATCTTCTACACATCCACATGATTCATCGTGTAGACTGTGCCAGGTCTCATAGAAGATAAGCTCATAGGATGGTTTACATGATAAACTGCTTGATGCAAACTACATGTAATGCCTAAATAGTGTCAAAGCTTCATATAATAAACGTGATGAGCATCCAAAAGAGGACGAGCTATGCACGTACCCGGACTTTGAAAGTTATCAAATATTTTCTTAGATAGATATTGAGTATCAAAAAAGACCAGGACGATGATTATTCACGCCTTGTCATTTCCGTGCGGACCAAAAGCTGAAATTTCCCAAATACAGATAATAGTGATATTTCATATATTTTTCATTATCCTAGCTTAATTCATCGATGCACATTCATATATTCAAGAGGTGAGGACAAAATCGGACTTAAATCAGTGTTCTTACTCGCCTTTCTCAAAACTTTGGGCAAATTGTCCAAAGTCGCAATTTTTATCGTTATATGTATATTTGAGCATATTGGGATACCTCGAATGTCTATCCTCGAGTAAAGTATCTCATTTTAAGCTATTGAGCACAATTTTAACGTTCGAACTGTATCTGACGGTAGTTGAATGTAAATCTGAATAGGAGCCGGTAGCGATTTAGGATATAAATGTCGAGCCGGTAGGGATATAAAAGAACAGAGGAAAAATTAATGCATGAAAGAAAATAAATTTGAGTTGTCGTGTCAAAAATTATCCACATAGCTTGCATGAATTTCACGTCTAAACTGATGCACTAGCTACATCTATATTTTACTATTAATCCATATTTCATCCTAATGTAAATTTTAAATGCGCATGCTATTTCGATATTTTATGTTCGAAAATGATTGCCACTTACCTCATTCGTACCTCCCTGACATTGATATGTGAAAGAGCAAGTCACTCCATGCTGAAATGAAACAAATAATAAATGTAATAGTGGTAGCAAGAAATTCATGAGAATTGCTGAAACTAAACGTGCCACCCACTCAAGTAAAAAGTGATTTTATCGAGCATTCAATGTTGCCACTGCTACACAAAGAAAATTTCATCGAAATTCATTGTGAATTCTAAATGTGCAGCTCCAAATTTTGACATATTTCTTCAAATTTACACACACCGACTGAGTTCTGCACACAGTTATCTACAAACCGTGAGAGATCGCTATAGAAATATTCGATGTCCGTGAAATACTTCTACTCAAATTCTCAAATTGTAAAAAAAAATGATATGGATTGACACAGATATAATGAATGAAATATCAAAATATCTAAACAGACTAGATCAAAAATTATATGAAGTTTCACTTCATATATGAGCAGTTATGACTAAGGATTTGAGAGATGATATTAAAACAATAATCACTGAAGAGGTATTTTGGAGTGTAAAACAATCTTTTCGAACATAACAAGCTTTTCACATGATTGCCATCTGCTGTTTCGTGAGCTACCTCTCTAATGAACTACTTGCTGTGATCCGATCCAACTAGATTACACGTATAGACTGCACTCCAAAGATTGTCATCAACATAGAACACAATAGAGACATTTCAACAGTCAGAACAAGGATGATGCGATATTGCTTACTGTAATTTCCGGCCTGTAGGGCGCGGCATTTTTTTTTACTGGAAACAGCCAATGAGCATCACCTGTGCAGTGCGCCTTATCTATGATCAAGCTAGATTTTTGAAGATCGATAAGAGATTGGTATTCATTTCACCTTTCATTTCATAATTTTTATTCATTATTCAGCATTAGTTGTACTCAACCGAAACGAACATTCATTATGACACCGAAGCGAATATTGAAGTGAACAGTGGAACTTTCTACTTGCAGTTGAATACACTTTTAAATTCAGACACGAAAAATTGAAATTATCAGGATAATTGGAAGTTCAGTGATTCAAAAGTACTGGCTTTGCTAGATTTTGTTAGTTTTGTTTAGCGCAACCTTTTGATATTGGAATATTTCTTAGGCAATCATATCCATCAAAATCTTTTGTAGTTGTCAGATATTGTACAAATCACCTATCAAAACGCATTTTTTCGATTTTCTGTAATACCGATGTTACGGTGTTTATACCGGTAAGCATAGTTTCAATCATTGTTTCCTACTAGATAGGATAATATCTGAAAGTGTGGATGTACGCCTCATCCGCTAAGTGCTTTGTCTGTTGTCAAAATACGCAATTACCTAAAATTCGGGTTGTGCGCCTTATGCACGGATGTGTCTAGTAGGCCGGAAATTACGGTAATGATATTTCACTTACAATCTCTTCAATAACTACACATCCGTGTCGGCTCAGTTACATTTGACTCCTTGATTTTCATGCGTTGAGTAGTGTGAAAGAATTCTAAATGAAGGCAGGCAATTTTTGTTGGTTTACCCCTCTCGCGCCAGCTGATGAATTTCGGGAAAAAATGACTATCACTTGCACGACGTATTATGAATAGTGAAATGATTCTAATTATCGCAACAGAATCTGAAACTAGCCTGAAACTTCACATGTGAATTAAAAGATGTTGCGATTCGATGAAATCAACACTTCTCACCACATAAGAAGTTTTTTTTCGCAATTGCACTAGTGGAAAAGAGAGATTTCCAGGAAGTGGGAACTGCGCCAAATGTGCAACAGGAGACTCACCCTTGTGTTGGTAACTGTGTACTCCTTTCCACCTGGTTGAACCGTAAATGGTATCTTCACATCAGCTACAACTAAAGATATTAGAAAACATAACAAGAAATTACGAATAGGAAAACTGTACATCATTAATTGACGAAAGTTTTATGTACACAATTTTCAATCAGCTGTCTCCAATTAATTTTCGCGCTATCAAACGTCAAGAAACTTAAACGCATAAAGTTGTCGTGCTGCTATTCGCTCATAATTGGTGACACATGACTTGCACTCAAGCAATGCGCTCAACAAAGAAGCAAGTGTTGAAGTCTTAGTGTGATAGAAATCGATCTCTTCGTATATGTTGAGAGGTGAGAGAATGAACCAATCACAATCATCGGTAGGATATATTTTTAATATTTATGTGAAAGGCATCGCGATGTCCTCAACATGTTTGTGTCCTTCCACCGGATGACAGTTCACCACTTTTTCTATGACATCGACAGAATTGCACTTCACGTGCATTACATGGATTTGAGAAATGATGCATCCCATTCCTCTACTATCGAGAACAATTTCAAATAAATGCGAGCAGAGCATCGAGTTAATCTTCATAATCCGATTTTGCAATCAAGATGAAATGCTATCATGACCTCCATCGAAAGAGTCGAGAAACACAGGAATGAAAAAAGCAAAGGTAGCATCCACACCATAATCTACACTGATACATAATAGGAACGAGATATTTTGATTTCAGACATAATTTCATTGTTGAACGTATCTAAGGATATTTATTCATGCCCTAATGAAGAACAGTTGTTCTAATAGTTTACTATTTTTGTTAGCTAAATTTACCAACATCTTTGTTTTACTAATAGATTAATCGAACCTGATTTATTTTCTAACATCGTACGCGTGGTTTGCACATGTTTTCATGAAATGAATTATAATGCTACCACTGAACAAAATCTAGGCTACGTTTTTTGAATTCTGTATCAGGGCATGATGCCCTCATTGTAGCATGATCTATCTGGGTGCAATAAAGTGATGGTGAATGTAGAGGCTTCATTAGGTTTTTTAAATTCATCATTGCTTGATCGAAATCAAAAATCAAATCACTCCCTTTTTATGTTGCGAGGTTTTATTGAAGGTAATATGACCCGAAGCGTTTCGTCTTAAAGACTGTCACAAGGGTACACCGACACGGCTACATGTTACAGGTTATATACTCAGGTCTTGGATTTGTTTTTTCCTCACATGACATCTATTCATTAAAATAGCAGAGTTGCCATACGTCCGGATTTTTTGACAGAATCTGCTGAAGTCCGAATTTTTTGTCAAAACCATCAAATTTCCGGATTTTTATCGAATCCATAATAGTGTTCTTTACCCGTTGAAAAATCATTCAACTACTTGCTTTGGACTAAAGCTGATTCATCTCTATCATTTTTGCAAACTGCTTTTTTCACAGACTGCTAGGGTCCAATTTGGGTAATTTTATACATGCACTATGCTGTTGTCATAACAGTTTACTTCTTGGATTTGCACAAATATATTTTGACTTGTCAATGTGTTTGCAAATTGTATTGTATAGAAGAATTCATTCTACCGTAACTGTTCTTCAGAGGCAGCGCGGCCAGAACAATGAAGCTCGGATTTGCATGTTTGTTCACACTTTGCCTAGATGAGACGAACAATTCATCTGGGTACAACCAGCTCGATTTGACTTCTATTTTCTGGTGCTCCAATCAGCAAAGAATCCGTGTAGAATTCCTGACCTCGATTTACATGAAAATAGACCGGAAAGATATGATTTAGGCTCTTGCAGGAAACCGAGCGCCACCCAAACTTTGCAGTGCTCAGATAATTCATGCTGAAGTAATGAATTTTCTGAAAACCGTGAACATCTCAGCCAAAACCGTACTTGCCATCAACCGCGACGGGCCGCATGTTATGACAGCCTTCATAAAACTGTTCTCATCTTCTAATCCGGATGTTATAGACTTTGGTTCTTGCAAGCTACATACATTGCACAACTGCGTGGAAAAAGTTATGGGAAAAATCGGATTCAATGTGCTTCAATTTGCACTCGACATGAAGTATTTATTTTAAGGGCAAGCTCTCAGATCCGAAGAATTCGCTGCTCTGCGAAACGAGCTGGATTTACCGATCTTGAAACTAATTGATCATAGTGGGACAAGATTTTTGACCTTACTTCATTTTGTGAATCGAGTTCTCACGCTCCTTGATGCGCTTCGAACCTATTTCGTCCACTATTTGCCCAAAAAAGGATTGGCAGATTTGGCAAAGAATGATCGGTATGAGGACTTCGCAGCGCATTTGCATCAAAAAAGACAGACATCTACCTCCTTTTTCTATCGGAAGCACTTCCCCTATTTCAAGAAATGCAATTATTTTTACAGAGAGACGATCCCATTGGGCCGGAGTATGTGTATAGAATTTGTGGTATGATGGCTTCTCTAGGCGGACGATTTTTGCTGCCTTCTGTCTGTGAAGACATCGTCGTGTCGAAGATTTCAACATCAAGCATGGCCCCTGAAAATCACTCATCAGACGTTCACATTGGCCACCGAACTGAACGTTTATGTCTGAAAAATTTGCAGTCTGCTGAAATGACGCATTTCAAACTCGAAGCGAAGGCTTTTTATTTGGAGGCTTTCCACGCAACCATGAGCAATCTCGAACTTGATCAAAAAGAACACATGCGTTTGTGGCGAAAGTTGACATTGCTGTGTCCACAAAACCGCACGTTTCAGTCGGATAAGGACAAGACAACAAAATTGAAAAACTTGACGTTTCTTGCAGGTCTCATTCCCACAATAAAAGTTGATGACATGCAATCATTAATCGAGGAATGGAAACAGCTGGCAATCAACAATGATATTCAGACACTCAAAGAAGAACGGCTAGATGCTTATTGGAGCAAGATATTCGAAAAGCACAAATATCCGCTGATCAAAGTTCTTGTGCAGGCATTGCTTTGTATTCAGCCACACAATGCTGCTGAGGAAAGAGGATTTAGTGTAAATGCAGCTGTAGTCACAAAGGAGAAAAATCGTCTCCAACCCGAAACTCTGAACGGTATCCGGCGAGTGCGATCTCACTTGAAAAATATCGATGGATTACAACATTTTTCAGTAACTCAGTCCCTCATCGACTTAGCTGGAAGCTCATCCCGGCGATACTTCCAATCATATGAGCACGATAGTGCTAGTGATGATGAAGAATCATGAACGTAAATTTTTAGACTATTTAAAGAATTGTTTTTGCCAAAGAAGAATTTTTTATTGGATTGTTTTTATGGACAGATTTCAGTGAGCTAGATTGTTTATACTTCGTGTTTTTATTGATAGTGATCATTTGTCTATCAGTGATGTATGATTATATAGACTTGCTTTCTGGTAACGCAATCACAGATGCAACGTTGTATTCTTTATAGATTTGTTGATTCATAACCCAACCATAGGCACACTGATGTACTTTTATGAAGATTTGTTTTTTCTGGTAGCGCAATCATAGGCGCACTGATGTATTTGTATATAGATTTGTTTTTCTGGTAGCGCAATCATAGGCGCACTGATGTATTTGTATATAGATTTGTTTTTCTGGTAGCGCAATCATAGATACACCGTTTTATTCTTGATGGATTTGTTGATTCTTAACACAATCATAGGCGCACTAATGTATATTTTTATAGATTTGTTGATTCAATCATTTAACGAAATCATAGACGCGCTGATCAATTTCTATATAGCTTTGTACTGCCTACATTTGTTAAAAGGATTTGTGAAATATTCTCAAGGCTTCTGAGATTTATTGATGTATTTGTTAATTGAATATATTGCGGGTTCATAAAAGCTGCGATTTTTCATTCAAAATCACCTGTCATTTATGAATGACGAGGAAAAGAGATACGCATGATATTGATGACAATCTTACGCATAATGATTATTTTCCACTCACAGTTAAGTATAGAAGGCAATTAATGTTTATATTTACTCTGACGATATAACATTAGAGCGTCCGGATTTTTTTCTGGACGAGTTTGGCAACCCTGAATTAGGCATTTTCGACGCAATCCAGCAATGTTCAGCCGTCTTGGCAGGCGCTTAATTCTGTTTATCCAAAATACTGCAGGTGAAATAATTAATGTCCATCATTTCAGCGGCATGGTGTTTTAGATGATGATCACTCAGGGCATCTCTATTTCTGTTAGTACGTTCGTGTTCATTATACCGTGATCGAAAAGGTCTCAGCCGAAAAGATCGAAAATGTAGAGGCCTTGCCCAAAATTTTGTTTATGCTGCCTTATTCGCAACAAAACTTGACCCACACCTCATGATCATCCATGCTTTTCCTTATGTTGTTTTTATTAATTTTCCACATTCTTATTCATAAGTTAATAACATTTCGATCTCATGGTTATCTGAATAATTCTGAGTCGATAGCTTGCGGTCGAATTTCTCAATTAACTTTCTTATTTTGTGTCAAAGCCTTTTGTTGAGAACCTAATCTGTCATAATGTCTCTTTCGGCCTTCTGCTGATCATATTTTTTTCCTTTAAAGAAGTTGATTTTTCGATATCCTTTAAATGTCCGACATGTCCTCATAAGTCCTATTTTTCATATAGTCTTGAGAATTCGAATAAACATGCTGTGAGTTAAAGGGTTTAAGTAAGGCTGCTATAAGATGTATGATATTTTGCAAATTGATGTTGTATTGTAAATGTTAAAATGTTGATGTTATAATGTTAAATTTCACCGTAGAAACGGCATTATCAAGCAAAATCAACGATAGGAATGCATCAAAATTCAAAAATCGGTGATCGATATTCGGTACATTACTCACTGCTGCTTATTTTCGATGATAATTGATCTTAAATTTGTGAAATTGATTAGATTGTCAATCACTGTTACATCAATATCGGATGTGCATAATTAGTGTTAGTAAACAGATGGATGAGGCTCATAGTATGATGTTTACATACCACCAAGACACTCGCTTTTTCGAAAATATGGCTGATTTTTCGTTTTTATCGAGTGACTTTGGTTTATTTATCGTTTTTTTGGTAGAATGACAGCGCCAGAAGTCTTCCAGGTAACATATACGATCAAAACGGATGTGTGGAGTTTTGGTGTATTGATGTGGGAAGTGTTCACTTTATGCATTAAGAACCCATATCACGGGAATGAGCAACACACAGGTCTATCAGTGTATTGCTGGTGTAGGTCGTTCGGCCAAACCAGCTATCTTCCTGGAGCGACTCTGCATCCTCATGCTGGAATGTTGGCATTGCGACCCCGCGAAGAGACTGAACTTCCAGTACGTCTCAAAAGCTGGAAGAGTATCTGGATACGCACTGCGACAATTGACATTGTTTTGCTGAGAGTTTGTTACCAAGTTTGAGTGAGCTAGGGATCCTGCGTGCAATCGGTCTCTTCAATCGTGATGCAAGAAGTATTTCGTGGTACAAGCCTTTTTACATGTTGACATTTGACAACATGACTTTGTCAAGTTGCCCTTTACTCTATTCATGCTATCACCGTTATTTAGTCATGTCATTATTTGCTTTACCCTTTTTCAGCTGTATTTCATGCTCTGAGATCATTAAGATTGGGTGAAACAGAGCCGGAAAAGACGGTTGCCTATTGGATATTGGCAGTTTATGAAGTGTCTTGCAGCGTGCGCCTCCCCATGCAGTGGGCAAACTTTGTGCATTCTAAATTGACTAGTCATATAATTATATATGAATATTCATAATTCATCTGCAAACCACATCTGACAATTGCATAATCTTAAGTAATAACTTGTATATATTGTATAGGGATTGGAAATGTACCATTGCTCATGTTGTAGCATTTCCTGAAGGCAAAACCAAGTCGCAGTGCGTTCCGGAACATTTTCTTAGAGTAATTTTGAAGTCACGGTGCTATATACTTTTACACGAATTTGAATTGATGTATGTTGAAAGTACAAGCGGGTTAGGCCCACATGCTACAGATGAATGTCATCGTATTTATCAATCAAAGAATTCGAGGCATCAATCCATGCTGGCTTGACTGAGACTGACGGGAGGCCTGCTACCGAGATGTCTTAGAAGATTGATAGTGGATCAGTGAAACAAATGTTCAGTTTATGCAAATGGGTGAGGTGCATTGCACAATGTTGATAATAGGCCTGCTGTTGAGAACATTGAGAGTTCCTGTCCAGTTTGACGCTAAGTGAGTCAGCTGGGATTGTGACCTGACTGTCTCAACATTTGATAGTCTGAAGTACGTCGAGCTGGTTCGTACAGTGGCATCATGCAAAAGTTATGATTGTAAAAAGGAACTTCTCCTTGACGCTGTCATGATAAGAAAATTCGGAATTTCTCCGCCCGATTGTGATCCACCGTTGTCTGACATTCCGGTTCCGTTAAACATTGCCATATCAAATCAATGCCAGCGAGAGATCAACTCCATGCATCACACAAAGAAAATACGAGATGTGTTAAATAGTCAGTGATTGCCATAATGTTGATCAAAATTTTTTACGTACTGATCTGAATGTGGTTTATTTGATTTTATGATTGGTTGGATAGTTTCTTTTAGCAATAACAATCGATTTATACTTGCTCCTGATTTTAATACTCAATACAGCTAAGTCTTTAAGGTCTGCGTACATAAGCAAGTTTTAAATTGTAAAATTGAGAAGCACCCTACTCGAATGAAAACTTGATTATTCAAAAAGTAAGCGCATCTATCAAAATAGAAATATTATATCTCCTTGTCTTCCAATTTTATATAGTTCATTTTTATTACTGAAATTATGCATCTTCCTTAATAAATACTTCCTGTCGTGCCATTCATGTGAGACATCTTCAGGACATTTTGTGTTGTAATTCAATTCAGTAAATTATCATGAAACTGAACCCTATCAAATAATAAATCTATAAGTAAGGAATAATTATTAGTCTAATGGTGTTAATTATTAATGTTAATGAAATAAAATTGACAATATTAATTGATGCTGTATAATAATTAGTCCATGTTTAAGGTGTGGTCCCTCTCTTTCTCTACAAGTTTGGTCGCTAGCTTTTCCTGCCAACAAGCCAAAATACATAAGTATATTAACAACAATGAAATTAAATAAACGATAGATCAAATTGCCATGCAAAAAATGTGCGGTCAGCAGGATTCGAACCTACGACCAAGGTTAACTAGACCTGTGCTCTAAACAACTGAGCTACGAGTCACTTACGCGACTGTGTCAATTGGCAGGATCAAACCCTCACCACCACACATCAGTTGTCAAGGCAAAAGTGATCAATGAATAAATAACACGTCACAATTGTTACCACCGACATTAAGGCAAGTAGCGGGGATCGATTGTCCACCAAACCATCTTAAACCATGTCGTGAATGCAATTAACAACAATGAAATTAAATAAACGATAGATCAAATTGCCATGCAAAAAATGTGCGCGACTGTCACTTACGCGACTGTATCAATTGGCAGGATCAAACCCTCACCACCACACATCAGTTGTCAAGGCAATAATAATTAATGAATAAATAACGGGTCACAATTGTGTTACTAAGACTGCCATCTCTCAATTCGAATTTCCCACAACTTCTCGATTTGAAACAGTTCATATGGACATAGTCGGACCTCTTCAACCATCCAAATCAGATTCAGAAATGAGTACTCCACAGTATCGATGTCTTAGCACCTTCATCGAGCTGCACGTTGGCTCGGAGCTGCTACAACCTCATGTATTTCTGCGCAGACAATCGCTGAGAACACTAGGGCTTCGGGGCTCCTCTGAACTTGATAACGGACCGGGCGCCTCAGTTTGAATCCGAACATTTTCAAGAGCTCTCTAGCCTCATTGGTTTCCATTGTTTCCGGACAACAGCGTACCGGCCTCAATCCAACGGCATGATTGAAGGTGGTCATCGAAGTCTTAAATCTTATCTTATAGCTATTCAACGTAGCAGAGTGCGTCAAGGTAACCATTTTTATTAAAAAAAACAAGCTAACGACTAGTTAATTTTTTAAAGGTCCAAAATATGATTTATTAAAGGAAAATTATTATATCCTAAAATATATAAAAATTTAAACATACTTATTAGAAGGACAAACAACTGTTCTCCTCTCCTTATGTGGAATGAAGCAGAGGAGAGAAGAAATAAAGACTGGTTATCTTCACTTCGAATTGTTCTACTGGCTTTCCGTTATTTGCCTTCAGACGATGGTATTTCTCCATTCACTGCTGCCACTGGCGATGTTTTACTCATGCCACAACAAATGCTGACTGACGGCAAACAGAAGCAAGATTCGAGTGGACCGGGTCCGCCGACCTTCAGAAGCACCTCATACTGGTCATTTTAAAGTCGTGCAGTGCCTTCCTCATTTCGTGATCGAGAAGCCTGATGGGTCTACTGACCAGGTCGCCCTGGAAAGCTGGGATCCTTTTATTTGCTTCTTTGTCCATGATACTGTCTTTATTTAGCACAGATCCCAAGTACTTGAAATGATCGACTTTACCTGTCCTGATGGTAGGAACATCTTTCCGTCATGATCTTCGGTTGGCTTGTAATCCGTCTTATGAACATTTACTTTGAGTTCAAATCTCTCGATGGCCTACTGTCAATATATACATTAAAATATTTAATGCCCAGATATCAAAAAATCCCTCAGAAAAAGTCGGAATTTTGAAAATAAACTTACTCCTTAATCGACCAAAATACAGTTGATGTCATGAGGTTCAAACTATGTGTAAGTGCCGACAGATGGGAACTCACTTCA